>CM024724.1:20053761-20635226 GCA_014182545.1 Eucalyptus globulus
CGTGAGCAATTTCTTTTATTATCTAAACCTTTGAGGTTATCATTTATAGCCCAATGGATCAATTCCTCTCAAATGAATGCTAACGTAATTGTACTTATCTAGAAAAAAGGCATGGCATTAAACTAAAAACACACCTAAAGAACTCAAAAAGATCTTCTTTTAATTTATATCTCGCACAATAAGTAGGTTTTCCTAACTCTTATCAAAATCTAGAAAATTTTCCATATCTTCCTTAAAGTCGATCGTGGTAAAAACCAAAAATATCAAAAATAGAAATTCAAAGAAAATAAAAGAAATGGAAACTACGGGGCCCTGTACTTACGCATATAATATAACGATCAAATCATATGCATCTTCCCCTCGTTTTCACTGGTAGAATGCACTTGTCCTTCAAGGAAACGACGACGCTCATCTCTTGGGATCCATGGTGACCGAGCACTGGATCCTCCGGTGGAACCTGGGCTTCACCAGCTTCCCCAGGACGTACGCCTTCGACCGGACCAGGAAGGTCAGCACGAGCGGCACCGGCTGGGTCGGCGCCCCGTTCACGCTGCTCAGGTCGGCTCCGCCACCGTATAGCGGGATTTTGTTCCCCTTCAGCGTCACCGCAATCGATCTCGAGCTCTTCCTCGACTGATAGAACTTGTTTATCTGTTAATGGGAAAGGAAAAAAAAATGACGATGCCGATCAGATAGTGAAACGATAGTTGTATTGTACATTTCTCTTTTTCAGTTAGGAACAGCTCTTGTGATCAAATTCAGGCCGTGATAAATGAGTCGATCTTCATTATAGTACAATACAAACCATGGTAAATCGAAAAACACCAATCTTGATCGAGACTGATAACGTCATCTACACGTTCTTTCATTGTTAGAATGCGTCGAACTTTCATGACTTGTAATATTTCGATCATAAAATAATCATACATCCGGAGCTCGAGATTTACTGGATTTTCGAGTCATCTATGCTGATTAGGTGCATCTACCGTTCTGATATGTGTGCATGGTCTGATGCTAAACCGCGATGCGAGTGGTTAATGACATTTGGATCGACATTGAACAAGCCAAGGTCGATGGAACATGATCATCGAAGGCATGATGCACTTACAGTTCCGGTGGCGAGACTGAGCTGGGAATAGGAGAGGTCGAGAGGGGTGGCGGCGACGTGGACGCCGAAGAAGGTGGCTGTGTTCTGGAACGTGAGCTTCACCGTGGAGTTCATCGACACCATGTCCGTCGCCACCCCGGTGAAGTCCGCCCCGGCCTGGACCACGAACTGATCGAACACTATGCTCTGCAACGAGAACCGTTCAAGGACGAAAACGAGAATATCAGGAAGAGAGAAATGATCTCGCACTCCAGAAACGCACGTACCTTCATGGCGATTCTTGGCTTCTGGGCCGGCTCGCCCCCACAGAATCAACGCGAAGAAGAAGAACATCACGAAGAACCCCAGCACGAACCCCGCCACGTAGCACCGCCGCGGCAACCCCGGATCCCGCCACCCTCCCGCCATCGAGCAGCCCCTCCTCCTCGATCGCGTCGAACCCCTTCCCCGCCGGGCCTCCCCGGCCCCAGCTCTCGCCCGGGTGGGCCCTTCCGCTGGGCGGGCTTGAGGGAGCCTGAGTACCGGGGTGGAGGAGGAGGAGCCGCGGGAGGGCGGGGCCGAGGGATGAGTGGTGGGAGGGGTGGGAAGGGAGCCGGAGGGGCTGAGCAGCGCCGGCGAGGAGTGGAAGGGAGTTGGTGGTCTTCTCGCCGTCGTGGGAGGAGGAGTCCCGGGAGGGGCTCTGGACGTAGTAAGCCGGGTGGGGCGGCGCGGCGGTGAGCGGCCGGGCGACGACGGGGTGACGCTGCTCACCTCCGAGTCGGTCTCGACAGGTGCGTCGACATCGCTCGTTTTCTCGATCCCCCGGTCGAGCAGAGCACAAGAGAACGTGTGGGCTTTAGGGACTAGCACTAGATACGACCGAGCAAACTAAGACAAAATGTTAGATTTTGCACATAATCACTAAACCAAATCCATGCATTAAATAATGTGTCTGACCATAATTGAGCAAAAGAGAAATTCTATCCTAGAATGAAGAAATTCATTAATTTGTCTTTTTTCATCTTATTTTATTTTAATTAAATTTTCATTGCATATTTATATGGAGATGCAGAGTTAGGGTTCGATATGTTTATTGATTTTTTTGGGAACAGTGTGGTTTACGAAAGGTAATTAATGGAAGGAGGTGGGTTTGACAGGGGCTGATGCCAGTTGATGAATATTGTAATGGTTTTTTTTTTTGTTTTTTCTAACTACATGAATAATTCAAAGCTGATTTTTCTTTTGTTTTATGAGATAAAAATGTGACAAAAATATTAAAGAAATAACAAGAGGAGGCAAAAGCCAGGAAAGAGGCGGGAGTGCAGGACAAGCACAGGAAAATTTGGATCCATGTCTGCTTCTTCATTTTAATATTAATTTCTCAAGCAATGAAAATTCCTGGTACTTACTTCAAGATTCAATGAGCTTCTTCTTAATGAACTTTAAACACGCTTATTAAACTAATCACGGCATCGTTCGTTCGCATTTTCAAGGCACCGAACATGGGCAAAAGCCTAGTCATTTCCACAGATAACAAGGTAATTAAATGTATGAACACGACTTCAATAGTGGTTTTGCTTAACTCATTATGAAAAACGATAGGAAAAATTTCGGTTGCAAAGTACATTTTGGCTAGAACTCGATCGGCTGGGCTACTGAAAATCTTCTCAAGTTTGATTACCGGATGCACTGAACTGGTGCTGCTCTTTGCCGATTGATGTGCATTGGCCATAGCTTGAACAATATTCACAAACAAATTATTGATGCATGGGGTGGTGTGGCAAATGACACGGCCTTTTGAAGAGCGGCCACGTGTTGCCACATCAATAGCTTACCGGAAAATTGGTCGAATCATAACTATTTATGTTAAATTTCAATAAGGTTGATAAAAAATTTTACCACCTATATTGTCCAAATCATTCATGTGAAGAACCTCATTTTGACTTAAAAGAGTTTGTTTTATTGAAGTTAATATCATGTAGGACTTTGTGTCTAGATTTAAATTGAACTATATTAAAGATACTCTGTAATTGAAGTAGATTTATCTTTTACTTAGATGAATTTTTTTTTAGTGAACTATATTACTACACGACGCAAGCAAAGCCATAAGGAGGAGCTCAAAGCCTTGATTTCAAGAGAAAGGCCTGGCCGAGCAAGCATGTCGCAACTGGAAAAAAAAAAAGGAAAAAGGAAAGAAAAGTATCTATGATATAAATCCCATCCTGAAAATGTGAAATTTAATGATTGATCATAGATTAAATATGACGCCTAAATTTGGAAAATCCAAAGAATGATCCATCACGTGTAGAATCAAAGCAATGAGTAAAGATCCACGCTGTAAAGCCATTTATATTCGAGTCCTACCCATCAATGAATTACAAGTCATCCATTTTAATTTCACTAATCGCATGTAAATTGTTGCTACATAAGTTAAAGGTCTAGACTTGACCAGTTCATGGGACCATGAGATATTTTACAAATTTGCTAATGGCCGAATCTCCAAGCCCAATTTCGCAAATCATTGATATTAAAAAAAAAAAAATGTTACTTGCTCTTAGCAAAGTACAGACAAAGTAGCAATCTTTAAATGCACAGCTCATGCACCCTCATTTATGACCTACAGAAATAGCAATGGACATCTCCCTCTCTGTATCTCTCTAGCTGGAAGAAGAAAGATTTCTTCTTGTGTCTGTGACCTTACTTAACCTTACGAGACAAGCTAAGGATCTCTATACAGAAAAAAATAAACGAGGTTCAATTAATCTTTTTACATTTCTCTGATCCTTCTTTGCGTTGAATTTGAGCTGCAATCAAGTATCTGATTGGAACACCAAGACAGTCACCAATTCAACTTCGGACAAAAACCTAAGTCAAGAGACTAAAAACCTCGAGTTCTGAAGAACTAGGGACTGAAAAGTCACTAAACTAAAAAAATTAAACCTTTAGAGAATGGAGTTGAGAGTGCCACATGACTGAATCATTGAAGTTCCAACACCTATTGAAAGATGCCGCTGAAAATTGATGCACCATGTGGGCCTCTCATAATAACATAAGGAGCCAAAATCGTAAAACGGACCTCTCACAGAGCTAAAAAAGCAAAAATGGACCACCCTCGCCATCAATTGGGAGTGGGGCTAGACATTTGAGAGATTCCAAAGAGAAAAGAGCCATAAACAAACCCAGCTGTGAAAAACTCTCGAGTGTCCACACCCGTGGCCTTTTCATGCACTCATGCACCTTGGGAACTAACAAGGCCATGTTAGTGGAGGGACCCAGTCAGACTGCCAGTTCTTGATCCAACCAACCTTACTCTAAGCAACACCATTAAATTCTGGGACTTGCATGATTGAATACTGGTCCCTCCTTCGTTTTTCTGGGTATGGTTTCACCATAGCAATGATCATCTACAAGACATTCACTCAAACTCAAGACAGTTGCAGGTAATTCTCTGCAGCAACAGCAATTGCAGCAGCGGTGGTATTCAATAGATATTGCCAGAGAAGGAAAATTTAATCAAGCTTGGCTACATTGTATATAATACATGCTGAAGCTAATATGATAGCTTTTGAACGGAAGGACTTGCGAGAAAATCAACTACATGAAACGGAATGGATTGAAACACTGTTGTAATATAAACTTATCTGAAAGCCCCCCGTCGCCAAAGAATGACATCTTCTAAATGTAGCATTATTATATTAACCACAAGAATTTTTCTCTGGAAGGACATTGGAATTTACAAGTTCTGCTCTTCGGATTCTTGTTGTCTAGGTGCCTCATTTATAGAAGTTACGTTTCTAGGCACTGCCACCAGTTTCCGGCGCTTTAGTCTCTATCGACCCAATCTGCGACCTGTTGCCATTAACACGCCCCCGTGTCCCTTCCAGCTCTACGATCCTGAGTAAATGATAAGAGAATTAACAAAGCATGTACAGTAAGATAAGCATAGCTAGATAGGAAATGCTTCAAGTGAAGATCAAGAGTCAAATCTTGAGGGTACGAATTAAGAGTCCAAACTTAAGGTAAATCTCGCAGACCCACGAAGAGATTACAGAAACCAATCACCCAAGGCAAAGTTAGAAACCATCACTATTATCAGATCAATCATAATTAAAGTATTTGTAACAAAACTGTGCGGGCTATCAAACTTATCATCTGAAGCAGAGAGGACGGAACAATAACAGTTAACTCCACCCTCATAAATCATCAATCTTGTGCCACTCAATTATATACTAAGACATCACTTAGCATTACCGCAACTTATTGTGAATACTAGAGCAAATTCTGAAGACTGGGAAAACAACAAAACAAGCTAAATCATGTATGTTAGCAAACGCACATGTGCAAAAAGCAAAAATATTCCAATGAAACAGAGACATACATCTTTTGAAAGGAGACTCCTCAGCTTCAAGCATGTGTACTACGTGACCCATCTTCGGGCGCTTCTGTGCAGTAGGGTCAACACATTTTAGAGCTACTAGAAGTACCCGCTTTAATGCCCTTGAAGTAGGCTTCTCAGGCAACTTGGGGTCCAACACTCCCTCTGGGTTCTTGTCGGTAACCATCTTCTTGAGCCAATCAACTAAATTCACCTGTCAATTTTCTCAACTTTTTAGCAAAACAGAGAGGGTGGAAAATGGATAAAGTCTAGTTAACTGGAAAAAGAGAAGATTTTCGCAAAATGTTATTTGTTTGACGGGAACTAGGAAAAGATAAGTCACTATATAATGCACACCTCTTCTGGAGGGCGGCTATAATCAACAGGGTTTCTCCCAGAAATTATCTCCATGATCAGAATTCCAAAGCTGTATATATCACTTCTTTCATTAAGCATGCCCGTACTCGCATATTCAGGGGCTACATAGCTGCAAAAGCAACAATAATGAAATTGAGTTCATTTTGGCTTCAAGAAAGACATAGAACGATTGGATTAAGAGGGTGAGAAGTTATACAGACCCGAATGTTCCCATCACGCGAGTTGTGATATAACTATTCTCTGAACAGAGCAGCTTGGCAAGGCCAAAGTCTGAGACTTTAGGGTTCCACTGCTTGTCGAGCAATATATATACTCGATTTAATATCGCGATGTACCACTTTCGGTTCGAGTCCCTCATGAAGGTAAGTCAAACTGTATTTGTAGCAAGAGGAGAGAAAATCGTGAGAACAAGGAGAGTGGACGAGACAAATGCTAAACAAAATCGTGTATGCTGAAGCTTACCCTTTGGCAGCGTTCCCAAGATAATTTTCATCCGTATCTCCCAAGTCAAAGGACTACAAGGACCAACATCCCCATGAAGCCACTGCTCTAAATTCCCATTATTGACATACTCATACACAAGCATCCTGAATGACAAGAACCAAGATGTTATCTGAAAATTACTTGGAAACCTCGCACCAAATTTCGAATAATAACAAATCAGAATACGATCAATAGTGAACACACACGCTGAACCGCAATTACGGCACATTTTCTTGTACTCAGCATGAGCAATTGAACCGAAGGAAACAAAGGGAGATGAATGTACCCTGAGCTCCTTCAGCACAGTAGCCAAGCAATCTCACTAAGTTCTTATGCCGAACGCGCCAATCGCTTCGACTTCGACTTTGAACTCCTTCTCAGCTTGCCCCTAAGATACCGATATACACACATACACACAGAGTCCAGGATCAACCACTACCTCTGACATTAAAAAAATAATACAAAAAAGCATCCACATTTCCCAGCAAAAACCCAAACCCCACAATTCCACGAACAACACAGCTGCCCGAAAGGCAAGATCGAATTTCACATAAAAACCAACAAAAACGAAAATTGAAATGCACCTGTTATTAAGCAAGTTCTTGACAGCGACCTGAGTCTTGTCCTCCAGAAGACCGTAGTACACAATCCCATACCCTCCTTCGCCGATCACATTTTCATCAGTGAACTCGTTCGTGGCGGCCTTGAGCTCCCGGAGAGTATACCAATGCCCCCAGCCAAGTGCGAGACTTCCGGCACGACCGCCGCCACCTGATCGCCGCTCCTGGGGCCGCCCTCCCCGCCGCCGCCGCCGCCGCCGCTCCCGTGGGAGGACGACCCGGCGTACCTCTCCGGGTACGATATGCGGTGGTCCTTGCCGATCTCAATGTGAATCGGTTGTACCCACGAGGCTCTCCTCCTCGGGGAGCGGGTCCGGGGGTCGGGGAAGGGGTCGGGCTGGACCTGGGAGTGCTGGATTTGATTTCCTGGATCTCCTTGGAGACGGCGGGGATGGAGGGTGAGGTGGTGGCGCCGCCGGAGCCGGAGCCGCCGGCGGGCAGGGGGCGGGGGCGGTCCTGGACTTCCGGGAGGTGAGCCAGAGAGATGAAGAAGAGGAGGAGGACGATGGCGACGCCGACGCAGATGCCCACCACGACCCATAGGTTGAGCCCGAAGACGGAGGTGGCCTTTGGAGAGCTGGTCGCTCATGTGGCCCGAGCCCCTCGGCGGCGGCGGCGGAGGAGGAGGCTGCTCTTCCCGTCGCCGCTCCGGCGATCACGCGGCGGTGCGAGGGGGGTCGGGTTCAGGAACGGAGGAGGAGGGAGGAGGAGGGTGCATGGGAGAGAGAGGCTGGGGAGAAGAGAGGGAGACTGAAAAGCCATTAAAAGAGAGGGGGAAGCAAGAGGAAAGAAGCAAGCTGGCAGTGATGGGACCTTTTGGAATTGTCACAGTTGAGGCCCTCTGCTAATTACGGGGTTCGTCCCGTTCTCGATCGAGAGGGCGGAGCTTTCTGCTTTTGGTAAAATCTCGAATTCGTTCGCGATGATGTCGTTAGGCAAAAGGGAAGATTGTATCGACAATGCTTAAATTTCGATTCAATATATAATTTGATTCCTGAGCTTTTAATTTATTTAGTATGATCCATAAACTTTAGCTTATTATAGAATGAGATGCTTGAATTTTTAATTTGTTTGATATAGTAATTGAATTATGTGAAAATATTTAATGATATCCTTGATTTTGAATTAATAGAATGACTATTTTAAATGTTTTTGTACAATTCAAAGATTATAAGACCGTATTACATATTAAGCTAAAGTGCAGGACCACATTGCGTATTTAACTAAAGTTCATGAACTACATTGAATAAATTAAAAGTTTATGGATCAAATTACACGTTTGGCGAAAATTCAATGATTGTTTGTATCATAATCTTGCTTATTGTCCCTTAAGTCACTGCTTAAGGCGATCAATTCCCAATTCCTACAAACTTCGCCCGATCTAGTTTAATGAAACCAATCATTATCAATTCGATTCGGCCTCCGATCTAGTTCAATGAAACATACCATTATTTTTCTAAGGTTTCTATTTGAATAACTTATTTTTCAATTATAAGCTCTTATTTTCTTGGAAATAATAAATTAAACCCATTAATTTTTTAAATAATAAAAATATTATATATATAGTTGATCTAGTTTGGTCTAGTCTAGTTCCTATTTAGAATCTTAATCAGACCACTGCACACTAGCCTACTTTTAGGAACCAGGAACCGAACTAACATTTCTAGCAATCGAACCAGTTCGGTTTAGTCCGTGGTAATTCCCATTTCAAGTTGTCTATTTAGACACCCCTAATCGCTACTAAATTTGGACATTGGAAAGGCTTGAATGGAACGATCACCTCTAGTCATAGCTTTCTGAGCATTCAAGCAATGAAAAGACGAGACTTTTAATGCGTCGTCTCTCGCTTTCATACGTAATTAACATATATCGAATATCAAAACGTTATTTGTTAGAGCATGATTTACCTACCCAAATGCCCTCCTCGGGAGCACTCGGTAAGTAAGACCCGATTTACTAATCACGTAGCGACAGTGAGAAATCGGATCCGTGTCGGGACTTGCATTTCCATCGGATGCTATCGGTGGCTTTTGTTCCTTTGCTGTTGGCTTTTCGTGGCCGAGAATGTTGTCGAAGCTTTTGGGGGGTCAGCGGGGAGAGTGATTATAAATGGCGTTAGTGGGTTTCCTTTGCTAAAAAAAAAATAAAAAAATAAAAAATCCCTCTCTCCACTTTGTTGAGAAATTGATTGAATGCTTTGGCCTTAGTTAGCGTTGGTGACCGCATTTCCCATTTAGACCGGGAGTGGTGGTGCTGCGAATAGGGACAATTAGCAACCACCCCCATCATCATTAAAGGTGGTCAGACCATTTGACTCTAGTTAATGCCCACGGCCTTTCCATCATTAGGTGATGCGTTTTGGGCAGCATTACCGTTGAAAAAAGAATTAATGATAGGACAAACCCCGAATTTATCCATATGTTACAAATTTATTTTAAAGTGAACCTCAAATCGATATACTTATGATAAATTTACCCTTCATTAATTTTTGTTAAATTTTATTATAAAATTATTGAATTGGATGATATGCGATAGATGATAAGTGTACCAATTTAAAGTTTTATCATCCGTTTGTTACCGTTATAACGATTTGTAAATTTTTTGAGTATTAATCCAATTTAACATAAATTAAGAGGAATAAATTTATCAAAAAATTAATTTAACTTAAATTTGTTGTACATATACTAAATTAGGATTTTTCATAAAATAGAGTCTCGAAAAAAAACTTCTCCCAAAAAGGGAAAAGAGAATTGCAATTTCAATGTTCTAAGTCAAATTACGTTTTGACATAGAAACCTGCAGGTGAGAATGCAAAGAAGTGGTTGTGTCAATGATGTGAAAATGTCAAAGGCTCTTAATGGATTTGCTTGCATTTGGACAAATCAAGGACGCGGTTGCGTTTAGTTAGGGCGCAAAATTAGGTCTAAAACACCACTCGGCCCCTCCTTTGAGGACAATAAATCTTTTCGGGATTAATTGCGGCGGCAACGGTGGCAACAATAACGACAACAATAAATCACACTAAATCAGCTTGACTTATGGGTAATGTTATGCCATTGGACTCAGCCCTTTATAAGTTTTTTTTTTTTTTTTTTTTTTTTTTTTCTGTGAGTTCCAGATAGTTGGCGTCCTTCTACATCCTTCTAAACCTTCGTCGATCCTTTTTAACTGATGTGTCCAATTTCCGCTCACATCGCCTTACTGAAACATTTGAGAATGCCTTTATTTAACCCATTCGAACAAACTCAATTGGAGTAACACCTACATATTCCCTAATACTTTCGTTTTTAATCTTATCCCTAGCCAAGTGCCTGTACATTCAACAAAACATTTTTGTATCTACAACAATTGTTTCGTGCTTATTACCATTCTATGTAATTTGCCCTTGAGCTTAGGTGCCATCCAACAGTAGCACAAAACCCCGAGTGCACTTTTCCGCTTCATCTATCCCGTCTACACCCTATGGGTGAGATCTCCATCAATTTCCTGATTTTTCAACCATCTCATAGAATTTTTCTAAACCATTAATTCCCCGTGTTCGCTCGAGAAGTAACTTTTTTGTCCAAATTATTGGCTGGCAAATATGAACACTGATTGATTTTTTATTTTTTTTTACATACAACGGTGAAATAACAACCTGGTTACTCACGGCAGTGAGGAGAAATTCCTGGCCTGCCGACAAGAAAAATACAATGTTTCTAATTATCTTTCAATTTTCTCCATCCTAGACTAACCAACAATTTATATTTTCACATATCTTTATGGAAATCGTACGCGAGAATAATGTCTCGGACACGAAGGGAATCCTGTACGATGACCTCAGCATTTTTCCCCCCGGGCGAGGGGGTTGGCGCTTTGCACCGATTGCTAGTTTACAACTTGTTGGCCGGTGGAGCCCACGCCAAGTTAAGTATATTTGGCGTTGCGTACTAATTTATTTCCTTTTTCTTGAGAAAGACATCATTGTCATATCTTCACGATGGATATTTAAGTGACTCTAGAATAATCTAATTTGCTTCCCTCAAAAAGCTAGTCAAATCACAATTAAACGTCTCAAACTTACTCTTAATATCTCATGATTTTCTGTGATACGTGCCATGTCAATTTGAGGCCATGCGAGGCTTCTTTGCTAATTCGATGATCGGAAATATAAAGGACGAACTTTTTTTGTATGAAACTCTAATAATCAACTCACCGGTCCAAAAAAAAAAAGAGTACTTCACAAATTAAAAGAAAAGGTTACTCTCTAACAAGGGTCATTAATAGTAAAAGCGGCAGGTCCTAATTACTTTCTCTTTTGGGCAATTTAAGATCTCAATTGCTCTCTTGAATTTCAATTAAAATATTGGTTTTGTTTAAAGAATCACGATCTTCCCTCTCTCCTGTTGGACCCACCGACAAAAATCACGTTATTGATTATCTCTTATGATCAAGGAGAAACAGCATTTTCAACAAACATTGGTTTTTTTAAGGAGCACTGGCAAGTAGAATCTAGATGTTCTTATTTGGATAGTTTCTAACTTAATTATCATAAGCTCCAATTATATGATATTCTTCATTCTGGTGCAACAAACACAATATGATATTTGCTTGAACAAACTTAATCTCCCCAACCCTTGTACTTATCATAAACCTTATCTGCTTCCATTTCCTCTATTAGTATGTCGAGGCCAAGAATGCTGAGATTTCTTATTTAAGGTAGGTATGATTTGAGTCTTCCCACCAAGTGAGCCCACTTCTTTAACTTATTTTCAATAGTAGGATACTCTCAAATTTCTTTTCCTAATTTAGAGGTACTCCGTATTAAAAAATTACTCGAAATTTCTCTGAGTCTATTCAATTGCGTCCTTCACATGCAAGGAAAAATAAATTATGTTCCGATATCAGAAATATAGTGAAATCATCTTTCCTATTCTTTCCCCGGACCCCGCTACTAATAAAGATGTTCACTTCTTAAAATATCCCATATATGTAGGCGGGAACAGAGGAAGGGGTCAGATTTATCCCGATGGGAGCAAGAGTAACAATACAGTTTATAATGCTACAGCGGCTGGTGTAGTAAGTAAAATCATACGAAAAGAAAAAGTAAAATGAGCACTTGTTAAATTTATATGCCCAAAAAATCATAATCCTCTCGAGTCATGAATATCTCTTTCTTGACACTCAGTTCCATCAATATCTCATTCTTTTTCTCATAAATATGAATAATCGTTGTGATACCTCAACTATCAAAATTCAAGGACAAGAAAAGGAACACGAGCACTTGTTAAAATTAATCATCTTTTGTTGTTGGTTTTTTTTTTTTGCTTTGTTTGTCGTGCAAATGACTCTTTAAAGGTTATGCACCGTGCTAAAATATCCATTGCTAGTGTGATCGAAGGAAATATATAAATGTTCAGTGTAGAAGATTTCGCAAATGAGGCCCTAATTAGATAGATATGCAAACCACAAATCGAAATTTCAAACTTTCTTAATCAAGTCCCAATTATCACCAAATCGCCCTAATTTCAATCCATCTCCTCCCAAAACAAGACAGTCTTACTGTCCATTCTTCGGCAACATTGTGACCCAAAAAAAAAGAAGCTCAAGTGAAGAACAAAAAAATTGCATCATGTCCCTATTAACACCAACTTGCCTTAATTTAAATCAAGGAATTTACCAAAAAGCCATGTGTTTTTTGCACTTGTGACAATTCAGTTTATCTAACCAATTTTGGCTTATCGGCACTAACATGAATAATTTTTGATAATATTTTTATAATTTTCAATTTTTTAATCTTTTTTTCTTTTTTTTTCCTCTTCCTTTTTCCTCTACAATTTCTAGTTCAAGCGACTAGTTTCACATACCCTAGCTGCCACTAAATTTGAACACCAAAATGGCTCGAATAAAACGATCACCTCTAATCAAAGCTCGAGCATTCGAGCAATGAAAAAGATGCAGTGCATAATCCGTCGTCTTTCTCGTTTCATACGTAATTAGCATATACCAAAAATCAAAACGTTACATGTCGAGCATGATTTACCGTCCCAAATGCCGTCCGGAGCACTCGTTAAATAAGACCCGAGTAGCAGAGAGAGAAAGCGGATCCGTCTCGGGATTTGCGTTTCATCGGATGCTATCGGTGGCTTTTGGTTTCTTGCCGTTGGCTTTATGTGGCTGATAATGTTGTCGGAGCTTTAGGGGGTCAGCGTGGGGGTTGAGTAAATGGGCATTAGTGGGTTTCATTGCTAAAAATCCTTCTCTCTCCTTTGAGAAATTGCTCGAATGCTTTGGCCTAAGTCGTGTTGGGGATTTGCAATTTCCAGTTAGACCAGTGGTGGTGGGGCAAAGAGGGGCAATTAGACCCCCATCATCTTAAAGGTGGTCAAAGCATTTGACTCGAGTTAACGTACACCGCAATTCGTTCATTAAGTGATGTGTTTTGAGTAGCATTACTGCTGGAAAAAAAGAATTAATACCATAGAAATTTATGAACCGATACATCTCGAATTACTGAGTTAAATAACACATAATAATTAACTAGTATACCGATTTTGGGTTTTATCATTTGTTTGCCATATATGTATCGGTTTATGAATTTTCGTAATATTAATATAATTTAATGAAAAATAATATGAATAAAATTTATCATAAATGTATCGATTTATAATTTTTGATAGTCAAAAAATTAATTTACGATAAGTTTGTTACGAATATACTAATTTAGAGTTTTTTATGATATTTTCTTTTGAATAAAATCTTTTCCAAGAAAGTGACAAAGAGAATTTCAATTTCGACGTTCTAAGTCAAAGTACGTTATGACATGGAAACATGCAACTGAGAATGCAAAGAAGTGGTTGGGTCGATGATGTGAAAATGTCATAGGCTCTTGGTGAATTTGCTTGCATTTGGATGAAATAAGGACACGGCTACATTTAGTTAGAGTGCAAAATTAGGTATAAACACCGCTCATGCAAAATTAGGTCTAAAGCACTGCTCAGCCTCTTCTTCAAGGATAAAAAATCTTTTCAGAATTAATTGTGGTGGCAGCGACAATGACGACAATGACGACAACAACCAAGGCTCATTGCACTAAATAGGCTTGAATTATGAGTAATATTACGCCATTGGATTTGATCCTTCATTAGATTTTTTATTTTTTTTTGGCATGAGTTCTAGATGGTTGGTTTTCTTCCACATCCTTCTAAACCTTATTTGATCCTTTTCAATTGATATGTCCAATTTCTGTCCATATCGCCTCATCGAGAGATTTGAAAAGGCGTTCATTTAACTTGCTCGAACCATTTCAGACAGTCTTCACTCATCTTATCATTTATCAAAGTAATACCTGCATTTTCTTTGATACTTTCGTTTTTGATCTTATCCCTAGTTGCACACCCACGCATTCAACAAAACATTTTCATACCTTCATATGCTTGCTACCGTCCTATGTAATTTGCCCTCGAGCTTAGATGCCATCCAACAATTGCACAAAAACCCTAGTGCACTTCTCTGCTTCACCTATCCCGCCTATGGGTGAGATACCCATCTATTTCCTGATTTTTCAACCATCTTATAGAAAATTTCTAAATCATTAATTTCCCGTATTCACTCAGGAAGTCAACTTTGTTTTTTCTAAATTATCGGCTGACAAATATGAACACTAATTTTTTTTTTTAACATACAACGGTGAAATAATAACTTGGTGCTCACGGCAATCGAAGAAATTCTTGGCCTACCGACAAAAGAAAAAAGTACGATGTTTCTAATTATCTTTTAATTTTCTCTATCCAAGTACTAACCAACGATTTATCTTGTCTGAGCCCTTCTCATTGACAACCTTTTTTCACCAAAAAAAAAAAAACGATTTATATTTTCACATATCCTCGGACAAGAAGGAAATCTTATACGATGACATCAGCAAATTTATTTATTTTTTTTTTAAAAGGGGGTGGGGGGTGGGGCCTTTTTTTTTTTTTTTTTGGGCGACAAACATCGAAGCTTAGATTACTCCTTTTGTCTTGGGAATAAAATACCCATTACATCGTGCATAAAAGATCAAATAAAGCGGGGGGGATTTGATATCCGGTTGGGGGTAAGAAATTGTTCCGGCAAGCCTTAGCTATCCAGTGGGCTGGGCGGTTTGAGCTGCGATGGCAAGGGGGCCAAGGTAAGGCCCGGAGTTGTGCAAGTTTGCGTTGGGCCCGGCTCACGATCGGTTGGAGTTCCCGCTGAGTTCGGTGGAAGTCTTCAAAGCGTGCACCCGATTCGAACAAGAGTGTACTTGAGGAGAGAGAAAGTGTCGGCTTGCGATGAAAGTTAGGGTTTCGTCCATAGCTATCGCTTCCGCTTGAGGGGCCGAGGTCGAGTGAACCGGCCGCGAAGCCATCGACGACGAATCCACGGTGGTCTCGATGACATGGGCGATGGCTGCTGTGTCGAGAAGGGGGCTTTCATTTCTTTCTTCCGTGGGTGTTGTGGTCGATCGTCTTCGCCGGTGCGAGAGGGATTTCTTCGTTCGGTGAGAGAAGAGTCTCAAGAGTCTCTTACCGATCTGGTTCGAATGAGGCATCGACGTTGATGCGGATCGTGCCTGGGAGGTGGATGCCGCTCTCGATAAGTGCTCGTTTTTGCTCTCTCTTTTGAATGTTCTCGTTCATAGCCCCGTAGCTCTCGAGGTCGCTTCGCTCCGGCGATTGTTAAGTGTGGTCTCGGGTTTTGGTGATTAAAAATGGCCTGATTTCTCTCCTTCCATACACTCCATAGCAAAGACCGCAATTTGATTGAACATGCCCGAAGTAATTGGGTTCTGTTTGATTCTCAGAGCCATTCTTCGAACCGGGTGAGGCCAAACTGAGATTCGTTGATTGAGGGGAGATGAGATCCATACCTTAGCCGTCCAAGGGCATAGGAGAAGAGTATGCTCGGGCGTTTCGGTTCCCGCTGCAGATGGGGCATAGAGGTGAGGGGACAATCTTTCTTTTATGCAAATTCTCCATAGTAGTTGCATTGTTGCATGCGTTCCAAAGAAAGAATTTAACTTTGGGTGGGATAGTGGTCTGCCAGATATATTTCCAGAGGTTTGGGTTGGTTGTATAGGACGAATGTGCTTGTGTGTCCCGCGGTTGAATTCCCGGCATCCCCGAAGATAAAATAACCACTATTGACCTCGTAATCTCCCGACTTAGTATGCATCCGTACTAGTTTATCTTCTTCGTTAGGTAAGCTGATGGGAATGGCTAGTATTTCTTGGACCCTTATGTCATCAAACATAGAGCGCAATAGGTTTTCATTCCATGTGCTCGGTGTTGATGAGGTCCGAACACGTTCGGTTCATTAGTTGTTGTTGTGCCTCCTATCAGGGCCGCTTTTTAGCCATCATGCATTCGATGACCGTGTTTTTCCATTGCCTATCCTGTGCATTACCTGAGGAGCAACCATGTCCCTGGCTTTGAGGATACTTCGCCAACTCCACGAGGGTCGAGAGCCGCTTCGAGCATTCCAGATGTCACCTTGTGAGTAATACAATGCTTTCTAACTTTGGTGAGGAGAGAATCTGGTTTTTTAGAAATGCGCCACATCTGCTAGCTAGCATTGCTGTGTTGAGTGTTTGTAAGTCTTTAAAGCCCAATCCCCCTTCATTTTTCCTGGTTTTCAACAAGTCCCACCTCTTCCAATGAACCCCAGCTTTTTTGTCATTGCTTTTCCACCAAAATGATGCCACCTTTCTCTCAATTGCCTTGCAAATTGATGTAGGTATTTTAAATATTGACATCGCGTATTGAGGGATAGCTTGGATTACCGCTTTCAAGAGTATTTCTTTTCCCGCCTTTGATAATGATTGTTCCTTCCAAATGTCCGAGTTTGGAGTTGACCCGAGCTTGTATCCACGCAAAGAGGTCTTTCTTGGAGTTCCCCCAATCTGAAGGTATGCCTAAATACTTCCCAGTCTTAATGATTTCTGGTACTCGAAGAGTTGAAGCCATGTTGTGCTTTAGAGGGGTAGGACAACCCTTGCTGAAATAGATTCCCGACTTATTGAGATTAATTGCCTGGCCAGATGCGTAGCGTATTGATTTAGGATGTTTGCCAATTGCTGACATTCTCGCTATTGTGCCATTCAGAAAAAGATGGAGTCATCGGTGAAGAGGAGGTGGGACAGAAAGCGGGACAAAGGATGTTCATTTTGATTCCCGTGAGCAAGCCCTCTTGGACTGCATTCTTCATGAGGGTAGACAGCACGTTGGCCACAATGATGAAGAGGTAAGGTGAAAGAGGGTCCCCTTGGCGCAATCCTCTGGTTGGTTTGAAGGGAGGTAAGGGTTCTCCGTTGCAGTTTATGCTGTAAGTCACTGTGGTCACGCATTGCATAATAATCTGTATCCATTGATGGCTGAAGCCGAGTCTTGCTAAACAAGCTTCGAGGAAATCCCACTCTATGCGATCGTATGCCTTTTGCATGTCAAGTTTTAATACTGCTTGGAATTTCTTTTTCCCCGCTGCTTTGTTTACGAGTCCGTGTAACACCTCTTGAACTATCGGTGTTGTCTTGAATTTGTCCGCTCCCACGAAAGCACTGTTCCTCTCCGCAATGATATGTGGTAGTATTGGTTTAAGTCGGTTTGTGAGTACTTTGGAAATGATTTTATAGATAAAATTGCAGAGGCTAATAGGACGGTATTGCTCCCGGTTTTTCGGGGTGAGGGATCTTGGGTATCGGTGTGATAAGTGTTTGGTTTATTGCGGGTCTAGGTGGCCGTAGAGAAGAAGAGATGTTGTACTTGTTTGGAATATGTCTTTGGAGATTACGGACCGGTGCTCCTTGTAGAAGAGGCCATGGAAACCGTCGGGACTGGTGCCTTATAGGCCCCTAACTGCTGCATTGCATGAGTGACCTCCTCCTCAGTTACTTGAGCCATCAAGGTTTGGTTGGTTTGATCATCTACTAAGGTGGGTATGTGTTGTAGAATAGGTTGGAAGTTTCGGTGGCCCATGGTGGAGTATAGGTTTTTATAAAACTGGTCTGTCATCCTCTGTAGATGGTTTTCCCCTCTGACCCAATCTCCATTATCATTTTTCAGCATTGATATGTGATTGCGACATCTCCTCTGGATCGTCGTCGCATGAAAGAAGCGGGTGTTCTTATCTCCCCACTGTATCTATTGTATCCGCGACCTCATCCCCCAGTACATTTCCTCCTCACCACAGTTGGTCAATTTCTTTTGTAATCTTTTTTTTTTCCCGTGCTGATTCTCCATTGCTTTGCTTGCTGTTCATTAGGTGTTGAAGATCTCCTTGCAGCATGGTGATTCTTTTCGGCGTGGCCGAATTTGTTTCGCGCCCGCCCATCGGTTTACGCCGTAGTTGCTGCAGTTTCTCCACCGGGGTTAGTTCGGTGCTCGCCAGTGTCGGTAACTATTTCTTTGCTTTCAGCTTCATCTTTCCAAAGATGCTTCATATTTAAATTGCTTTCGTTGTTTTCTCTTCGGTTGAGTCAAGGATAGCGGGAGAGGAGTGTGGTCTAATCCTATCGCTGGAATGCAAAGCATTGAGCCTCGTGGTAAGTCACTCGCCACTGTATCGAACAAAGAACTCTATCAAGTCTCTTCTTCACCAGATTTTCTCCCTCTCTTTTGTTTGACCAGTGAAGGAGTATCCCTTGCATTCGAGGTCCATCAAGGAGCATTGGCATACAAAATCTCGAAAGGCTGTTATCCCGTAAGTTTCGTTCTATGCTTTCCCACTTTCTCCCGGTGATTGAGTATTTCGTTGAAATCGCCCAAGCAAAGCCATGGTAATCAGTAGGTCGCACTTACCGTATGAATTTGATCCCATAGCTGTATTCTTTCTCGAACACGTATGGAGCATGAAGAAAAATTATATTCATTCTCTCAAGGTTGCTGTTTACTGTGGCATTGAGTGAATATCGCCGAGGCCGAGGAGGAATTGATAGTCACTTGCATTTGATCATCCCAAAATAGGGCTAAGCCCCCTGCTGTGCCTTCTGGATTAACTAGGTAACTGTTCTTGAACTTAAGTCGCTTTTTTGATTTTGAGCACTTTCTGTTCAATATTTTTTGTTTCCATAATGAAAACAAGGTTGGGCCGCTCTTGAGTCACAGTGACTCGCAAGGCTTGAATTGTCAGGGGATTGCCCAACCCCGACAATTCCAACTTAGTAGTTTCATGGGTAAGTTGGTGGCTTATTAGGCTAGCCACCAAAGCCCATTGATCTCGATTCTCTTGCCACCCTTATAGGTGCTTCCACAAGTTGATTACTCGTCTTCGAGTTGTGATGTGTAATTGGAGCTCCGTGGACAAAACCTTTTTGCTTTCTTGGATCCTGCGATTTTCACCTGTTTTCCTTTCGCCCTTGCAGAGATATGGTTTCCGCCCGCCTCGCCTTCCTTCATCTGTTCCTCATGGAGTACCAATTGTGAGTCTTCATCAATACAGCTATTGCCTCTTTTCGTGGATTTTTCTCTTCTATCGGGATTATTGCCTTAGATGTGGAATGTTGGTAAATCTCCTTTCCCTTTTGCTTGAGTATTGCAAACTTGTGTTTGTTGGGTGTCGGGAGACTGATTCCTCTGTTTCAATCTCAGGTGATAGTGGGGTCTCTGGTACAACTTCCACCTCTTCCGGAGAGAGTTCCTGCTGGCCATAGAAGATTTTGCCATAGGGGCTTAATTCCTTCACCTCGGCGCGCAGCCAATTGCCACATCGAGCTGGTAAGTTCTATTCCAACCCTGATTCTCCATATGGTATTTCGGCACACTTCGTGGCGTAATGGCCAATTCGACCACAGGAATAGCAATAATAGGGCGAGACGTTTGTATTTAAATTCAACCCGGATCTTTCTATTCTCTAGATTCACTAGCACTCCGCCTTTAGAGGATTAGCTAAGGTTAATCGAACTCTGGCTTTGCCCACTTTGTAGGCACTATTTCCTCTTGCTTCAAGTTTTACTTCGACGACTGCACCCAGTTTGGATGCTAGTTCCTCAATGACAGCATAGGATACTCTCCCATACGGTAAGCCGATGAACTTCACCCAGAAATCACAATAGCTAAAATCATATGAGAACTCCGGTGTATCAGGTTCACATTGCCGGAGTATGAGAAGATGACCAGAAAAGGACCAAGGTCCTGTGTGGAGTACCCGCCGTGCTTCGTTTCCGATTGAAAGGAGAATGAATAAAAACCCGATTCTAAAGTTGCACAGGTAAAGTTTTCAGTCTTCCAAGCTTTCCGCATGAGTGTTTGAAATGCATTGTAGTTTAGAGCGGGATTGGTATAGAATCGACCAAATAGGGTTTTTCGGCACTCTAGTAATTTTTCAGGAGAAATTTCACCCGGTAGATCGACGACGTCGACTGCATTCCATAGCTTGCCCATGCTTTTACAGAGAGCCGCTAGTCGCCTGTCTTCACTGATTTGATCGACCATGGTTGTTGTAGGGGCTTTGTTGGATTCGTGAATATTTGGGTCGAAGGGAGCTCATTGGGTGAATCACTGGAGTCGAGAGATGAGGTGAAGGGTGTTCGCTGGAGCGAATCTGTGCGATGGATGTGGCTTTATGCGTAGGTTAGGGTTTTAAGTTAGGGTTTGCGAGGAACCTTAAAAGGGATTTCAGTTGCTGGAGAGGAGCTTCGATGGGAGGGTGAGGAGCGAGGCTTCGCTTTACGAAGAGAGAGTGGATCGGGATTGGAAGCTACCTAGCAGGTAGAGGGGGACTACACAAGCAGTAGAGGGAGACCTCCATTGCAGAGGAGCTTTTCGGGGGGTGGGGCCTTTTACACCCAATGCTAGTTTACTACTTGTTGGCCGGTGGAGCCCACGCCAAGTTAAGGATATCTGGTGTTGCGCACTAAATTATTTCCTTTTTCTTAAGAAAGAGATCATTATATCTTCGTACTGGATATTTGGGCAACTTTAGAATAATCTAATCTAATTCCCTCAAAACGCTGGCCAAATCACAATCACAAGGCACTGATTCAGAAGCTGTGCTCCCTACAGAATGGACCCAAAACATATAAAGAGTTCGCCACCGTCATCAATCGTTGAGTGTCTTGAACTTACTTTTAATGTTCCACGATCTCTGCAACACGTGCCATGCCAATTTGAGGTCGTGCGAGGCTCCTTTGCCGATTCGATAGTCAGAAATATAAATCACATGGATCGTGCGAGATCAAATACATATAAAATTTTGATGATCAATTTTGATTGATTAGCTTGGATGCAATTGTATAGTGAATGGACTTCTTTCGTACGAAACTCTAATAGCTATCTCACTGGTCCAAAAAGAAGAGTAATTCACAAATTGAAAAGAAAAGGCCACTCTCTAGAAAGGATCATTGATTGATTGTAGATGCAGCGGCTCCTAATTACTTTCTTTTTTGGGCAATTGAAGATCTTAATTGCTCTCTTTGAATTCAATTAAAATATGGATTTTGTTCAACTATCTTCTCTCTCTATGTTATGGATCGTGTGAGATCAAATACAAGTAAAAGTTTGACAATCAATCAATTGGCTCTATTGCAATTGTACAATGGACGAACTTCTTTCTAATAATTATCTCCCAAAAGAAGAGTACTTTACAAATTAAAAGAAAAGGTTACCCTCTAGCAAGGACGATTAATAGTAGAAGTTGCTCCAAATTACTTTCTCTTTGAAGTTTTATCCTCTATTTGTTACCGTTGTAACAATTTGTGATTTTTTTAAGTATTAATCCAATTTAACAGAAATTAAGAGGAATAAATTTATCACAAATATAAAAAAAAATTAACTTAAATTTGTCGCACATATACTAAATTAGGGTTTTTCATAATATTGAGTCTCGAAAAAAAAAAAAAACTTCTCCAAAAAAGGGAAAGGAGAATTTCAATTTCGATGTTCTAAGTCAAATTACGTTTTGACATGGAAACCTGCAAACTATGTAGCACCGACACGGACACGTAACACGCGACACGACACGACACATCAACATGTTATCTCTCGAAAAATAAAAAATTTCGACACATTCCGACGTGTTATATCTCAAAAATAGAGAATTCCGACACGTTTTGACACGTTAAATATTAAATATATATTTTTATATGTAAATACAAAAATAAATAATAAAAAGAGCATAGAATTAATTTATACTAAAAATATTAATTCAGCATTTGTTAATATCATTCATTGTTTTAATTTGACAGAGGTTGAATAAGAAATTCAAAAATTGCAAACACAAAAGAGTAAATTTGAAGGAACATGTCATGTTTTCTTACACTTGTCAAAAGTTAGTAAGATTTCTTATAGATCCAGACAGAGTTCGGAATTCATGATATAGACTAGCTTAGAGCTCCTCTGCAAAACAAGATTCGAGAAAAATGAAAATTTAGGACAAAAACTCTCAAAGTACGACCAAAAGAAAAGGAAATAACTAAATTCGCTATGGAAAATGTAAGAGATTACTCACAAGCTAATAACATAAACTCACAGGTGAAGCCTACGAGAGGCGGAAAGAAGCAAAATAAAAATAAAAATCACAACTTTAAGTTTGCGAGGGCAGCGAAGCGACACCAATGAGAAGAGGAGCGTTCCATCATCACCCATGGGAATGTCAAAATTTATAAGTGAGAAACTTGAGAGTGAGAATTTTCTTCTTTCCCCTTTATTTTTGTTATTTTCATTGTTTTTTCATATATTTATATTTTGACCCGTCAAGTATTGAAGATTTTAAAATTGACCCCGTGCGTGTCGGAATCGCGTGTCGAAATTTCGGACTCGCGTGTCAGAGCACGTCGAGAAGAATTGACCACATGTTGGATTTTCCAACACTCGTTGACTGCGTGTCGGAACATGTCGGAGCATGTCGAACACATATCGAAGTGTCGGACACAATACGAAGGCTTTCGGAGAGTGTCGATGCTTCTTAGCTTGCAGGTGAGAATGCAAAGAAGTGGTTGTGTCAATGATGTGAAAATGTCAAAGGCTCTTGGTGGATTTGCTTGCATCTGGTCAAATCAAGGAAGCGATTGCGTTTAGTTAGGGCGCAAAATTAGGTCTAAAACACCGCTCAGCCCCTACTTTGAGGACAAAAAATCTTTTCAGGATTAATTGCGGCGGCAGCAGCAGTGACAATAATAACAGCGACAATAAATCGCACTAAATCAGCTTGACTTATGGGTAATGTTATGCCATTGGACTCAACCCTTTGTAAGATTTTTTTTTTCTGTGAGTTCTAGATAGTTGGCGTCCTTCCACATCCTTCTAGGCCTTCCTTGATCCTTTTTAATTGATGTGTCCAATTTCCGTTCATGTCGCCTTGCCGAAACATTTGAGAAGGCCTTCATTCAACCATTTGAACAATATCATACAACATTTGCCCATCTTATTCTTAATTGGAGTAACACCTACATATTCTCTTATACTTTCGTTTTTAATCTTATCCCTAATCATGTGCCCATGCATTCAATAAAATATTTTCGTATCTACTACAATTGTTTCGTGCTTATTACTATTCTATGTAATTTGCCCTTGAGCTTAGATGCCATCCAACGGTAGCACAAAACCCCGAGTGCACTTTTCCGCTTCATCCATCCCTTCTACACCCTATGGGCGAGATCTCCATCTATTTCCTGATTTTTCAACCATCTTATAGAATTTTT
The DNA here is from genome assembly GCA_014182545.1 of Eucalyptus globulus. Lineage (NCBI taxonomy): Eukaryota > Viridiplantae > Streptophyta > Magnoliopsida > Myrtales > Myrtaceae > Eucalyptus > Eucalyptus globulus. The sequence continues at coordinate 20,077,338 of CM024724.1, forward strand.
CTAAACCACTAATTTCCTGTGTTCTTTCCAGAAGTAGCATTTTTGTCCAATTTATCGGCTGGCAAATATGAACACTGATATTTCTTTTTTCCACATACAACGGTGAAATAACAACTTGGTTTCTCACGGCAGTCAGGAGAAATTCCTTGCCTACCGACAAGAAAAATACAATTTTTGTAATTATCTTTTAATTTTCTCTATCCTAGACTAACCAACAATTTATATTTTCACATATCTTTATGGAAATCGTACACGAGAATAATGTCTCAGACACGAAGGGAATCGTGTACGATGACGTCAGCCTTTTTTGCCCCGGGGTGGGGGCGGGTGGCGCTTCGCACCGATTGCCAAGTATATTTGGTGTTGCGTGCTAATTTATTTCCTTTTTCTTAATAAAGATATCATTTTCATATCTTCAGGTGAGATATTTAGGCTACTTTAGAAGCTTCCCTCAAAACGCTAGCCAAATCACAATAACAAAATACTGATTCAGAGTCTATGCTTTCTGTAATATGGACCCAATCCATTTAGAGAATTCGACCAATATCTATTGTTCATTAAGCATATCAAACTTACTCTTAATATCCCACGATTTTCTGCGGTGCCATGCCAATTTGAGGTCGTGTGAGGCTTCTTTGCTAATCCGACAATCGAAAATATAAACCACATGAGTCGATGATTGATTGATTCGCTTAGATGTAATTGTATAGCCGACGAACTTCTTTTGTATGGAACTCTAATAATCATCTCATCAGTCCAAAAAAAAGAGTACTTCACATATTAAAAGAAAGTGTTACTCTCTAACAAGGGTCATTAATAGTAAAAGCGGCAGCTCCTAATTACTTTCTCTTTTGAAAATTTAAGATCTCAATTGCTCTCTTGAATTTCAATTAAAATATTGGTTTTGTTTAAAGAATCACGATCTTCCCTCTTTCCTGTTGGACCCACTAACAAAAATCACGTTATTGATTATCTCTTATGATCAAGGAGAAACAGCATTTTCAACAAACATTGGTTTTTTTAAGGAGCACCGGCAAGTAGAATCTAGATGTTCTTATTTGGATAGTTTCTAACTTAATTATCATAAGCTCCAATTATATGATATTCTTCATTCTGGTGCAACAAACGTAATATGATATATGCTTGAACAAACTTAATCTCCCCAACCCTTGTACTTATCATAAACCTTATCTGCTTCCATTTCCTCTATTAGTATGTCGAGGCCAAGAATGCTGAGATTTCTTATTTAAGGTAGGTATGATTTGAGTTTTCCCACCAAGTGAGCCCACTTCATTAACTTATTTTCAATAGTAGGACGCTCTCAAACTTCTTTTCCTAATTTAGAGGTACTCCGTATTAAAAAATTACCCAAAATTTCTCTGAGTCTATTCAATTGCGTCCTTCACATGCGAGGAAAAATAAATTCTGTTCCAATATCAAAATATGCCCAAAAAATCATAATCCTCTCAAGTCATGAATATCTCTTTCTTGACACTTAATTCCATCAATATCTCATTCTTTTCCTCGTAAATGTGAATAATCGTTGTGCTACCTCAACTATCAAAATTCAAGGGCAAGGAAAGGAACATGAGCACTTGTTAAAATTAATCATCTTTTGTTGTTCTTTTTTTTTGCTTTGTTTGTCGTGCAAATGACTCTTTAAACTTTATGCATCATGCTAAAATATCCATTGCTAGTGTGATCAAAGGCAATATATAAATGTTCAGTGTAGAAGATTTCGCGAATGAGGCCCTAATTAAATAGATATGCAAACCACAAATCAAAATTTCACACTTTCTTAATTGAGTCCCAATTATCACCAAATTCGCCCTAATTTCAACCCATCTCCTCCTAAAACAAGACAGTCTTACTGTCCATTCTTCGGCAACATTGTGACCCAAAAAAGAAGCTCAAGTGAAGAACAAAAAAATTGCATCAAGTCCCGATTAACACCAAATTGCCTTAATTTAAATCGAGGAATTTACCAAAAAGGTCATGTGTCTTTTGCACTTGTGACATTTCAGTTTATCCAACCACATTTGGCTTATCCGCGCTAACATTAATAATTTTAATAATATTTTTATAATTTCCAAATTTTTAATCTTTTTTCCTTCCTTTTTTTCCTCTTCTCTTTGCATCTGGTCTGAGCAATTTCCAGTTCAAGCGATCAGTTCCGCATACCCTAGCCGCCACTAAATTTGAACACCAAAATGGCTCGAATAAAACGATCACCTCTAATCACAGCTCGAGCATTTGAGCAATGAAAAAGATGCAGTGCATAATGCGTCGTCTTTCTCGTTTCATACGTAATTAGCATACACCAAAAATCAGAACGTTACTTGTCGAGCATGATTTACCGTCCCAAATGCCGTCCGAAGCACTTGTTAAAGAAGACCCGAGTAACAGAGTGAGAAAGCGGATCCGTGTCGGGATTTGCGTTTCATCGGATGCTATCGGTGGCTTTTGGTTTCTTGCTGTTGGCTTTACGTGGCTGAGAATGTTGTCGGAGCTTTAGGGGTCAGCGTGGGGGGTGATTAAATGGGCAGTAGTGGGTTTCATTGCTAAAAAATCCTTCTCTCTCCTTTGAGAAATTGCTTGAATGCTTTGGCCTTAGAAGTGTTGGTGATTTGCAATTTCCAGTTAGACCGGTGGTGGTGGGGCAAAGAGGGTCAGACCCCGTCATCATTAAAGATGGTCAGAGCATTTGACTCCGCATTTCGATCATTAAGTGATGTGTTTTGGGTAACATTACTGTTGGAAAAAAGAATCAATACCACAAAAAATTATGAACGGATACATCTTGAATTACTAAGTTAAATGATACGTGACAATGAACTAATATACAAATTTATGATTTTACCTTTTGTTTGTCATATATGTATTGATTTGTGATTTTTCGTAGTATTAATCTAATTTAATGAAAAATAATAAGGAGAAAAATTATCATAAATGTGTCAATTTATAATTTTTGATAGTCAAAAAATTAATTTACGATAAGTTTGTTACAAATGCACTAATTTAGAGTTTTTTTTTTTGGTAAGGAAAAGAAAATCTTCTCCGAAAAAGTGACGAGAATTTCAATTTGGATGTTCTAAGTCAAAGTACGTTATGACGTGGAAACATGCAACTATGAATGCAGAGAAGTGGTTGGGTCGATGATGTGAAAATGTCATAGGCTCTTGGTGGATTTGCTTGCATTTCGACGAGATAAGGACACGGCTACATTTAGTTAGAGTGCAAAATTAGGTTTGAAACACCGCTCATGCAAAATTAGGTCTAAAACACTGCTTAGCCTCTTCTTCAAGATTAATTGTGTCGGCAACAGCAACAACGACGACGACAACAACCAAGGCTCATCACACTAAATAGAATTGACTTATGAGTAATATTATGTCATTGGATTCGATCCTTCATTAGATTTTCTTTTTTTAATGAGTTCTAGATGGTTGGTTTTCTTTCACATCCTTCTTAGCCTCCCTCGATCCTTTTCAATTGATGTGTCCAAATTCTGTCCATATTACCTCGCTAAGAGATCTAAGAATGCCTTCATTCGACCTACTCGAACCATTTTGGACAGTCTTTACTCATCTTATCCTCAATCAAAGTAACACTTGCATTTTACTCGATACTTTCGTTTTTGATCTTATCCCTAGTTGCGCGACCACGCATTCGAGAAAACATTTTCATATCTACTACAATCATTTCATGTTTGCTAACCGTCCTATGTAACTTGCTCTCAAGCTTAGGTGCCATCCAACAGTTGCACAAAAACCCTAGTGCACCTCTCTACTTCATCTATCCCGCCTATGGGTGAGATGCCCATCTATTTCCTGATTTTTCAACCATCTTATAGAAAATTTCTAAATCCGTATGTCAACTTTATTATTTTTCTAAATTATTGGCTGACAAATTTGAACACTGATTATTTTTCACATGAGCGGGTGAAATAACAACTTGGGTGCTCACGGCAATCGGAAGAATTTCTTGGCCTACCGACAAAAGAAAAAACTATAATGTTTCTAATTATCTTTTAATTTTCTCTATCCAATATTAACCAACAATTTATATTTTCACATATCTTTACGGAAATCGTAGACGAGAATAATGCCTCAGACACGAAGGGAATCTTGTACGATGACGTCAGCAAAGTTCTTTTCGTTTTTCGGAGGGGATGGGGGGTGGGGCCCTTTACGCCGAATGCTAGTTTACTACTGGTTGGCCGGTGGAGCCCACGCTAAGTTAAGTAAACTTGGTGTTGCGCACTAAATTATTTCCTTTTTCTTGAGAAAGAGATCATGGTCATACCTTCGTACTGGATATTTAGGCAACTTTAGAATAATCTAATCTAATTCCCTCGAAGCGCTAGCCAAATCACAATCACAAGGCACTATTCAGAAGCTGTGCTCCCTACGAAATGGACCCAAAACATATAAAGAATTCACCGCCACCTATCAAGCATCGAGGGTCTTGAACTTACTATTAATGTCCCGCAATCTCTGGGACATGTGCCATGCCAATTTGAGGTCATGCGAGGATCCTTTGTTGATTCGATTGTCGGAAATATAAATCATATGGGTTGTGTGAGGTCAAATACATGTAAAGACTTGACAGTCAATTTTGATTGATTTGCTCGGAAGCAATTGTACAGCGAACAAACTTCTTTCGTATGGAACTCTAATAGTTATCTCACTGGTCCAAAAAGAAGAGCACTTCACAAATTAAAAAAGAAAAGGTTACTCTCTAGAAAGGCTCATTGATAGTAGAAGGGGCGGCTCCTAATTACTTTCTCTTTTGGACAATTGAAGATCTTAATTGTTCTCTTCGAGTTTAATTAAATATGTGTTTTGTTCAAAGAATCACTATCTTCTCTCTCTCTCTATTATGGGTCGTGTGAGATCAAATACATGTAAAAGTTTGACAATCAATTGGCTCTGATGCAATAGAGACAAACTTCTTTCCTATTGAATTCTAATATTCGTCTCCCGAAAGAAGAGTACTTTACAAATTAAAATAAAAGGTTACTCTCTAGCAAGGGCCATTAATAGTGGAAGCTGCTCCTAATTACTTTATCTTTTGGGCAATTGAAAATGTTAATTGCTCTCCAGGTTGAATTAAAGTATGGGTTTCGTTCAAAGAATCACTACCTTCTTTCTCTGTCTTTTTGGACCCACCAACAAAGAATTCATTCTTGATTGTCTCTCGTAATCAAGGAGAGACGGCATTTCAATGAACATTGATTTTTTTAAGGGGGCACCAGCATTTAGAATCTAGTTGGTCCTATCCGGGTGCTTTATAACTTAATTATTATAAGCTCTAATTAATTGATATTATTCATTCTGGTGCAGCATAAGATATGATAATGCTCGAACAAACTTAATCTCCCCAACCCTTGTACTTATCATAAACCGAATCTATTCCAATTCCTCTATCAGTATGTTAGGCCAAGAGTGCTGAGATTTCTTATTTGAGGTAGGTATGATCTGAGTTTTCTCCCCCAAGTGAGCCCACCTCGTTAAGTTATTTTCAATACCAGGACACTCTCAAGCTTATTTTCCTAATCTATAGGTACTCCTTATTAAAAACTATCCGAAATCTCTTTGAGTCTGTTCAATTGCGTCTTTGACATGGAAGGTAAAGTAAAATCTGCTCTAGTATCAAAATATGCCCTGAAAATCATAATCCTTTGAGTCATCAGTGTCTCTTTCTCAACTCTTAGTTCCATCAATATTTCTTTCTTTTCCTCATCAATATGAATAATCATCATAATATCTCGGCTATCAAATTTCAAGGGCAACTAAAGTAACATGATAACTTGTTCAAATTAATTATCTTTTGTTTTTTTTTTTTAAATTTTTTAGATTTTTTTGTTGTGCAAAGGACTATTTAAACCTCATGCACCGTGTTAAAATATCCATCGCTAGTGTGATCAAAGGCACTATATAGATGTTCAGTGTAGAAGATTTGCAAATGAGGCCCTAATTAATTAAATGTGTAAACCATGAATCGAAATCAAATTCCACGCTTTCTTAATCAAGTCCCAATTAACAACAAATCGCCTTAATTTCAACCCATCCTCCTTCTAAAACAAGACAGTCTTAGTAGTGTCCATTCTTCCACAACATTGTGACCCGAAAAAGGAGCCTTGAGTGAAGAACAAAAGAAAATTGTATCAAGTCCCGATGAACACCCAATCGCCTTAATTTAAATTGCATCACTTCTTTGGATGGTAATTGCAAGACCATTCGAAGATGGCGATCGGTTCTGGTAGACAAGAGAAGGGGTTACGAGGAAAAAGAAAAAAAAAATCTCAAAACAAAACTTCAGTCTCTTTGTCATACCAGCTCTCTCGTGGCTGGCATTTGCTCCTTAAGCCTGAATCACACAGAAAAAGAAGGAAGAAAGAAGGCATGGCTGAGCCCATTAAGAAGGGCTTTAAGTGGCTGGCGTTTTGGTCCAAATGCGCTATCATCTTGACGAATAGTCCCACAGGCCTAGCGAGCCCAAGCGAGTTTGATCTACTCGTGCATTATACGTGTTGCACGAGAAGAGCCGCGAGATTAACCCACTCATATGCGCGGGTTAAATATTTAAATTTCATCGCTTTATGGAGATTATATTTGCTAAGAATTTGATATACTAGATTTGTCAAGAAGTTAAGGGCGCGCATGACAAAATTTATGTTCCAAAAATTGATTTATGGCCAAAAATTGATTTCTCAATTTCTATTCCCCATACAAGTTTTTGAAGAAAGAACTGCTTTGATAACGACTCAAAATTTCTATTTCTAATAAAATCCGTTTGATAACATAATAAAATTTATATTTCTAAAAATAGAAATTGATTAGATAACAACATAGAAATCCTCAAATACAAAATAATAGTCCAAATAATACTAAAATAATATAGGAAATTCTCAAATACAAAATAATAGTCGAAATAATACTAATACATTACAAAATGTGAAAATACAATTTCATGAAATTTCCAGCATAGTATTATCCCTTGCCATTTCATGGAACTCTACTTCTGTAGCTATGTATCATGAATGGAATTAGGCTATTCTTTAGTCCAGTTCTTGGTCTGTGGGTTTGAGGTGTTTTACACTCACTCGCCAGTGTTATTCTCTTAGGCTTATTTGAGAGGAATGGTGGGCATGTTTTATTCTTGACTGCAACTTTAAGTTTCAGGTAGCTGTAGCTATCATGGCCTATGTTCCTCGGCATAAGTAGCATTGGAAGGAGAGGGATGGCTCATCTTGTGCTCCAGCATCAGTTGTATGGAGATCGTCGAAAACTATTGCTCATCGGAATGGGCAAAATCATCGGCATTGGATAGAGAGGGATGGCCTGTCCCGTGTTCCACCATCGGTTGCATGGAGGTCGCTTGAAACTATTGCTCATCAAATTGGGAGGAGTCAACAATTGAAGGAGAGCGATGGCCCGTCCCGTGTTCCACCATCAGTTGCGAGAAGGTCGCCTAAAATTACTGCTCATCAGATTAGGAGGAATCAACATTGGAAGGAGAGGGATGGCTTGTCCAGTATTCCACCATCGATTGTGTGGCGAGTCGAGGAAGGTCCTTACTCAAGGTCGCCTGAAATTATTGCTTGACATAATCAGATAAGGAGGAATCAACATTGGCAAGATCTTAACTCGAGGTCACCCGAAACAATTGCATTCAGAGTCGACAGCGCTAGGGTTTGGTTGAAGTGTTGAGAGGAGAAGGAGAAGCAACGCCCAAATAGAAAAGCCCGTGAACGAAGAAGGATGCCCAAATGGAGAAAAGAAAAATTCGATTTTTACCTTACAAAAAAATTATTTATATTTCATAAACTGAGAAGTTAAAAAATTCAGCTTTTGATTTATTTATTTCTAGAATAGAAATATGTTTCAGAAATAAAGAAATCAAATTACGTTACCAAACGAATTTCTGTTCCAAACCTATTCCTAATAGAGAAACAGATAAATTAAGAAACAGAAATGTTATCATGCGCGCCCTAAAAGAGTCTCAAATTTGCAATCATTAACAAACAAAAATATCATTTGATGTTGTTCGTGCTCGATGGGGAAGTTGGTGATCGCTTCCCTTCCGTGCAGCTCTCTTGCTGCTTTGTCGTACGCCCTCGCGGCCTCCTCAGCCATATCGTACATGCCCAGCCATTGCCATACATATCACTTTGAGTCTTGAACGATTGTGATTGATCTTGATCGACAAGAGAATTGATTATAAGGAAAAAGAAATAAAAAAATCTCGAAACGAAAAAGCTAAGAAGCCGAATAGAACTTCAGCTCCCGCCTCTCATCTATTTGCCAAACCAAACCCTCTCCAATGGTTAGCATTTTAGGGCGTGCATGACAAAATTTCTATTCCAGAAATTGATTTCTCAATTTCTATTCCCCGGACAAGTTTCGAGCAAAGAAACCCGTTTGATAACGACTCAAAATTTTTATTTCTAGAAATCGAAAATCCGTTTGATAACAGAATTTTTTTTCTATTTCTAGGAATATAAATTAATTAGATAACAACATAGAAATTCTCAAATACAAAATAATAGTCGAAATAATAATAATACATTACAAAAGTTGAAAATACAATTTCATGGAATTTTTGGCATATTATTATCCCTTGCCATTTTATTGGCAATGGTTTTCCTAAGCATATTTATTTGGTTTCCATCATCGGTCATGTATCGTTTGCAAGCTCATCCTATGTAGGTTCAGACAAGTAATGCTTCCAGGTGCCATCAATGACGCCTATACAGTCCTATCATTTTATCAAAGACTAGTATTATACAAGATTATCAATAAAATAAAACTGATGGTATAAAGGAATATGTGAGATTTTTAGTCATCTCAATTCGTTGTTAACGCTATTACCATGGAGAATTTTTTTTTTTTTTTTTTTTTTGGCCTCTTGTCTATGATTTTCAATTATTGCGGCGTAAATATGAAGAATTATTTTGTTCTATTGCTGCATTCAGTTATTCTAAGAAATCATATTGATTTAAGTCTAATTCAACATAAACTTTTTTCTCTTGAGAAAAAATACAGCTTTGACGTGTGCGTAAAATAGCGTTGATCTAAGGTTCTCTTTAAACAGTGAACTAGGCGAAGGAGTACAAATTGTTCTGTGTCTTTTATTATATAGCTGTGCAGGTGCTACGAGATTCTGTCAGAGCATTTACATTGGGCTATTTCAGAATTGGTTAAAATGACCTGCGCATGCCTAGCACTTGGTCCTCGCGAGATTTTATAAAGACTAATTATTATTTCCACTTTTCAAAAGTCAACTTAGATAATATTTATTTATTAAGCTTACTGAAAATATTATTCGCTTTGCATGGAACGAGTTGGGTCTTGCAAACTAGATCAGAGCCGGACCTCCGCCTCTAAATGTGTGGTTCATGGACGAACTAGGCCCATACACCACAAGGGGTGTATGGAGTCAGAAGGGGTTAGATAAGATACAACTCTTGACTAACTTTTAAGATGATGAAAAGAGTACGATTAAACCCATTCGAATATGGAAAGAATGATTAGACGACATGAACCAACATTGATGAAGATCTCAATACTTTAAATGGGGGAGTTTGTCACAATCTAATTCTCATGTCGTTAGGTAAGTTCTTGTAATGTTTTTATAAGTAAGATCCGTTTCAAAGGGAAAAATAAAGAAAAGAAGAAGAAATTTTATCAAACACAATTTTATGTAGTAGTAGTATTTATTAGATGTGATTTTATCCATTACTTTGATTTTTTATTATTGAAATAAATAATTATAATTAAAATTCCTGTTGAATTAATTGTGTTTATAGGACATTGAAAATATAAAAAATTATAATATTGACAAGAATAAAAATCAAAGCATTTTTTTTTAAACTACGTGGGAGATTGTGTATTCTCCATAATTTATATTGAATTTATGAAATTGTGGGACCACCGTTGACTGTTTTAAAAAATAAAGTTACTAGATAAAAATAAAAGCAAGATTTATTATTTAAATATTTCAATAAAATTTATCAACCACTCTATCTCGCTTTTCCTATTAACGTTACAAGATCTTCCAATAAGATAACAAAAACAATCAATGGATTATTATTGCAACTGCTTATAAATTTTTGTATGCATTTATTATTGGATAAGCGACACTTAAACGACTATGGTTACACAAAGATTTCCAAGTTATGTCACACATCCAATGATAAATGTGTAAAAAGTTCTTTATGCCAGCAGACTTAAAGAAAATCCACAACCAATTACTAGAAACAAATAGAAATTTGAACAATGTGCAGTGATAATGCATATCCCGATATCCCCAAAAATCACATTTATTTCACCAATTGAAAATAGAATCACAAAATCGGGTTTATTTCTCTAGGATATAAAAAACATTACCAAAGCATGATTAAATATCATACCCTGGTGTATAATCTTTCTACATACATCAAAATACAGTATCTCCTCAAACCAAAAAATAAATACTCAAGACTTATACCCTTTGCACTTGGATCCGCCGAGCCAGTCAAGGCTCCGTTGCCGCCAAATCCCGCTCTCCCCTTCCGCCAATCTCGCAGCATTTGGTTGCAAAGGATCCCTGTTCCGAGCGCTCGTGATTTTCATCTCCTTTTGGCTTTCGTTTTGGGCCCAGAACCCACGAGAAGAGCCCGAGGAAGCAGAAATTCTTCTCAGTCCGTTCGTCGCGCTTGATCATCCTCGTCGTTGTTTCGAAACAAACGATGCCTGCGAGCGAAGGCTTCTCAGTTACCAAAGGTTTCATCTTTCGTGTCTGATTCTCTGCTTTGTGCATTCATCTTGAAAAGGGTCTGGGCTGCCTTCCGATTAAATCTGAATGAAGGTTTCATGTGAAGGACCTTCTTTTATGGTCTCATAGTCTAGAGTTGGTCGTCCCACTTTTTGTGCATACTCTTGCAACCGACTCTTGAAGACGTAGCAATTTGAGACACCTGCATTTTATCCAAAAACACATCATTAATGATTAAATGAAGTTGGAAATTCGAAAATATCAAAAAAGGCAACTAAAAGTGGAAATGTCCACCATAGTGTACATGGGCACCGAGAGGGAGATAGAGTTCTAAGCACTGCACTATAGGGAAGGGGAGAAGATTGATATCCATCTTTAGAACTTTAAGTAAAACAAGAAAAGAAGGATTCCTTCTTCGAGGTTTACCACTTCAAGAAACAAGCATGCACAGAAATTTCAATGAAAGATCAGAACCAAAAAATACTACATCCTGGGATGCACAGAAATTTCAACGAAAGATCAGAACCAAAAAATACCACACCCGGGGATGAAATTAGTGGGCATTATTCATCCCAAATTTCTTAGTAGGAGTCACCGGTGTTCCGCAAGAAAAATCAGGGGAAAAGATCAGCAATTTCTCAAGCGGAGGGAAATCTCCTATTTTAAAGTTTTGCAATTTGCCAAAAAAGGGCATCAACCATAATTTCATCATTATTATAATTTTCAGGAGTACACAAAAAAAGATGAACAATGTGATCATTCTGCTCAATGAACGCAGAATTGACGAAGCGCCAGAGAGATTACATCCCCTTTCACGCACGCTGGAAATCAAAAGAAATCGTGACGGCAGTGCTCCACAAGAACAAAGGGAAAGGGCAACGGAACCCCTTGAACAGCAATGCTTCACACACTTGAGCACATCACAAGTCAGCCGTAATTTACTCAGCCGATTGTCATTCCTCGCAAAAAGAGGGAGGCTCGAGAAGGAAAGGCTCCAACTTTGACAGCGTACATGATCAGAGTTTCAGAAAAATAAGCAATGGTCCAGCTGGGTTCTCGCACATGATGCTACCCACCAAGCGAAATGAAAGATAAAGAACAGGGAACACTCTGGAATTTTTCACAGAAAGACTCCAACGTCGGCAAACATATCCTCAGAGAGAGAAAGAGCGAGAGTAAAATCTGTACATACCCTTTTCAAGATGAACGCACGAAGCAGAGAATCAGACTCGAAAGATGAAACTTTGGTAGCTGAGAAGCCTTCGCTCGCGGGCACGTTTGTTTCGAAACGACGACGACGATGATCAAGCGCACGAACGGACTGAGGAGAATTTCTACTTCCTCGGTCTCTCCTCGCGGGTTCTGGCCCAGAACGAAAGCCAGAAGGAGTTAAAATATCATGCTCGGAACCCTCGGAACAGGGATCCTTCTGCAACCAAATGCTGCGAGGTTTCGAATTCAAGGAAAAACGACAAAACCCAAGAAAAAGGAAAGAGAAAGAGGCGAGATAAGGACTGCACTTTTGCACTCCCGGTCTGCAGAGGAGAGCAGAGGAGAGAGAACGTCGCAGAGGAGAGCAGAGGTGAGCCAGGTCTACAGGATAGTGTTCAGGGAACTGAGTTAAGAGCGACGCTTGCAGGGCAGAGCAAGTAATTACTTAAAGAGGAGCGAGTGATGGTGGAAAGCAGTTTCCCATCCATCTCTCCCACATGGCCATTTCTTCGCTATCTTTTTCTCTCTCTCTCTCTCTTTGGCGGTCCCTTCAAAAAAATCCCATTATTTACTGTCTCTCGTAATCAAGGAGAAACAACGTTTTCGATAAACATTGTTTTTATAAAGGAGCCCGGGCAAACAGAACCTAGGCGGTCCAATTTTGGGTACTTTATTACTTAAATAATTTAAGCTCTAATCAAATGATATTTTATTTTCAAAAAAAGAAAAAAACAAAAAAAATGATATTTTATTTTTATTCTGGTGCAACATAAGATATAATGATACTTGAACGAGCTCTTTTTTTGGTTGAAATACTCTGAACAAACTTAATATTCCCACCTATGTACTTACAATAAATTTAATCTGCTTCCAATTCCTTGATTAGCATGTCGAGGCCAAGAATGCTGATATATATTGCCATTATTTGGGTTTCTCCCCCAGATAAGCCCACTTCATTAACTGATTTTCAAGAGTCAGGAAGCCCTGGAACTTAAATTTCTAAATTAGAGATACTCAGTATTAAAGATTGCTCGTAACTTTTTTATAATATATTTCCTTCACATGCGAGGAAAAGTAAATTGTGCTCTACAATCAAAATATGCCTGGAGAATCATAATAATGACGATAATCATCGATATCTCACTCTTTATGATTAGTTTTATGAACATGTCATTCTTTTGCTTGGAACGTATTACAATTTTTACTTTTTTAATCCTACTTATTTTGAAACTTGATCTTTTATCGAGAATAATGATCATAAGCTTATTCTCTCCTTATTTTCTTGTTCATCGAAATTTTTATTCGTGTCAATTTTCTGTTAACAATCTTGCCATGGAAAAGTTTTAGATCTTTTTCATTGTTTGGGTTTCTTGTCTATGTTTTTCAATGATTGACGGCATAAATCTGAAGAATTATTTTGTTCTATTGCTGCATTCAATATTCCTAAGAAATCATATTGATTTAAAATCTTTTTTAACATATACCTTTTCTCTTAAGAAAACATACTGCTTTGACGTGTACTTTAAACAGTGTTAATCTAAAGATTCTCTCTAAGCAGTGAACTAGCCGAAGGAGTCCAAATTGTTCTGTGTCTTTTATTAAATAGCTGTGTAGGTGCTATAAGGTTCTGTCACAGCATTTACACTGGGCTCTTTTAGAATTGGTAAAAATGACTTGCGCATGCCAAGCACTTGGTCCTCACGAGATTTTAAAAAAACTAATTATTATTTCCTCTTTTCAAAAGTCCACTTAAGTCGACTTAGGTAGTATTTATTTGTTAAGCTTACTTAAAATTTTATTCGCTTTGACCCATATGAAACGACTTGGTTCTTGAGCAAGACCTCCATAAGTAAGGGCCCGTTTGGTTGGGCTTTTGAAAACGCCATTTGGGAGAATAAATACCTTCGAGGTAAAAGTGGTTTTCCAAAATGTTAGGATCGCTTTGTAAACTATAACCGAAAGTGCTTTAGGGAAATGCAAGATCATTTGGTAAATATATATTTGAAAGGCCATTTAGTGTGACCAAATTAAGTTTTTTAGTTTTAGTATTTTTAAAATTGCAAAAAAGAAACAATGATTATATAACCTTTTACATTTTCATGTTGAGAGTAATGTAAAATATATATATATATATATATATATATATATATATAGTAGTAAATTTATTTAAAAATTATATTAAAAGAATTTGATTATAGATTAGATGCAAAGCTCAACTTTTGGCCTAGGGTTCTTTTATGTTTGTTTTCAACTTTGAATAATTTCTTTTTAATTATTGTATTATTAATCATTTTCGTTAACCGATGATCATTTTAGTGTATTGATGAAAAGTTGGGCTATTGATTGTCAAAAGATTAAAAAAAAAAAAAAAAAAGTGAACCCAACATTTGCAAAGGGTTTTTATTATTTTTAAAAAAAATTAAAATAAAAATTTCTATGAAACTCCATCGTCGATTAACGACGGTTGGGGTGTGGGGAAGATGATCAGTTTAAAAAAAGAAGAAGAAGTCAACGGATGAATAGTAGAGCTGGACTTGCATTTCCGAAATGCTGAAAGCCCAAAGCAGGTTTGCTTTGGGCTTTCAACATTTCAAAGGCTAGCATTTAGCCAATGATACTTCTAAATGCTGAACCAAACACCTAATTTTTTTCCCAATGGGCTTTCGGGGCTGAAAACCCCTTGGGAATACTGAACCAAACGGGGCCTAAGTATGTGGTTCATGGATGAACTAGGTCCATACTCCACGAGGGGTAAGGAGTCGAGAGGGGTTAGACAAGATGCGACTCGCGACAAACTTTTAAGATGGCGAAATGAGTATGATTGAATCCCATCGCATTTCAAATAGGGGGAAAATGGCTAGATGACATGAACCAACACTGGTGAAGATTTTAGTACTTTTTGCGGGGGAATTTGTCACAATCTAATTCTCATGTCATTAGGTAATTTTAATGTTTGTGTAAGTAAGATCCATTTCGAAGGAAAAAATAAAGAAAAAAGAAGAAATTTTATTAGACGTGGTTTTTTTCTAGTAGTAGTATTTATTAGATGCGATTTTATCCGTTACTTCGGTTTATTGATTATTAAATAAACAATTCTAATTAAAATGCTTGTTAAATAAATTGTATTTATGGGCTATTGAAAATATAAAAAATTCTAAAATTGCAAGGTTCATATAAGAATAACAATCATAGTATCTTTTTCAAACTACATTGGAGACCGTGTATTATTCATAATTTACATTGAATTTGTGAGATTTTGTTCGATTGTTTAAAAGGCTCAAACTATTAAATGAAAGCGTGACTTATTATTTAAAATTATAATATCATTTATCAACCATTATATCTCACTTTTCCTATTAACTTTACAATAAGATAACAAAAATAAATAATGAATTATTATTGCAACTGCTTATAATTTTTTTTATGCATTCATGACTAGATAAGCAACATTCGAATGACTATAATTACATAGAGTTTTCCAAATTGGAAGTCGTGCTGTACAAAATTTTTATGCCAGCAGACTCAATGAAAATCCACAGCTGATTACTAGAAACAAATAAAAATTCAAAAGATATGCGGTGACAATGCATATCCCCAAAAATCACATTTATTTCACCAATCAAAATAAAATCACAAAATCGGGTATATTTCTCTATAAAAAACATTACCAAAGGATGTAAAAAACATCACCAATCCATGATTAAATATCATACCCTGGCGTATAATCTTTCTACATACATCAAAATACAGTATCTCCTCAAGCCGAAAAATAAATACTCAAAAGACTTACCCTCTGCACTTGGATCCGCCGAGCCAGTCAAGGCTCCATTGCCGCCAAATCCCGCTCTCCCCTCCCGCCATCTTTCAAACCCCCACCTCAAAAATATTCCCTTACCCCCCCAACTCCCGCCATCTCTCTCTCTCTCTAAATCCTCCGCCTCGCGCCTCGATCGAGAGACAGAGAGCGCTAGAGAGAGATGGAAGACGCGCAGCAGAGAGTCGCCGGCCAGCGCAGGAGCCGCGGAGCCGCCTCGACGGCGCGCGTGGAGGTGCTCCGGCGCCTCAAGGCCCTCCGCGCCGGCGTCGGCGCCGGCCGGCGGGCCGATTCCTCCGCCGCGGCGGCGCAGATCAAGATCGAGGACCCGATCTACGACGTGGTCGAGGAGGACGAGTACGACAAGATCGTGGCCAAGCGCCGCGAGGAGGTCCGGGGGTTCATCGTCGACGACGGCGGGCTCCCCGGCTACCTCGACGACGGCGAGGAGGAGGACTGGACCAGGGCCGGGCCCAATTGCTCGTCCGACGAAGAATCGGAAGGTGAGAAACTCCGGACGCTTTGTGGATCCGCTTCGACCGATCGGTCGTTGATTCGTACTGGCGGTGCCGTGGATTTTTGTTGATTTCGTTGGTTCGTAACGGACGTGCAGGAGAGAAGGTGAAGAAAAAGAAGGCGGAGAAGAAGGATCCGGTGGTGAGGAAACCCGCACCGTCTTCGCTGTCCGCAGCGGCAGCGTTGATGGGGAAGCAGAAGCTGTCTTCGATGTTTACGTCTTCGGTTTTCAAGAAGATCGGCAGTAGAGATGATAAGGCGAAGATACTGTCTTGCGATACCATCGTGGATGATATAATCGCGGAATTCGCCCCGGATGAAGCCGATAGAGAGCGTCGCAGGATGGGGCATCCAAATGGGAGGGGTCCGTTATCAGTAGGCAGTGTGAAAGTGGAAAGGGAGACCGGGGATTGCATTGGTTTCTCAGACAAGCCTGATCTGGGGAATGGGGGAGTTGGCCATGATCTTGAGCTGGTTTCAGGGGACATATCGGATTCAATTCTAGAGGATGAGTTGATGAAGGAATCAAAAGAGGGAATGGCATCGACATTCCGGGAACAATCCGTGCAGTTGGATGAGTCTGATATAAAGGAAAGACTAGTTGAGGTTGAGGAGGATAGCATGCCAAGGCTTGCTGATGTCAAATCAGAATCAGAGACGAAGAAGGAGGTTCACACTCTGAATGCAAAGATCACAGTGGAGAAGAATCCAAGACCGAGTGCGACTGCAGATTGGAAAGCGATGAGAGGTGAAGGATTAGAAAACAATGGCAGTGTTGCTGGCTCAATTAAAAATGGTGCAATCGGTGAGGAAAAAGTGGAAGTTGAGCTGGACTTGGATGGGAAACTGCCCTTTTACATGTTCGATGCACATGAGGAGATTTACGGTGCTAACGCTGGAAACCTCTATTTGTTTGGGAAGGTATGTTCTTGTGATGATGTTAGTATTTATGCATAGTAATTCTTACCCAGCCATTGGATTGTTGGCACCACTATTAGAATTTGACACTCACATGTCTGGCTTTCAACTGAGGATTTGCTGCAAAGAATAGGTAGAGAAGTTTTTTGTCTCCTGACACGGTAGCGCCTAGTTGATATAGGTATATCTGGACTTTCATCTCCGCATAGAGTGGCTAATTGATTCCGTTTTCAAGAAGTTCTTGACAATACATCACATCGCCCCTTCTTTGTGAGCAGCTTAGCTCCACCAAAACTGTCACTAGTCAAATTTTACTCGCTAATACATGCCTTACATCTACCCTTTGAACATTTTGCACAGCCGCAATGTTGAAGGCATTGCTTATATTCTTGAACCGAGCTTGTCATCAACAGAAAATTCTAGCTTGTTTATTTCTGTTCATGTAGCTGGTTGAACGAGACCATGTGTGATATTCAGCAACTCCGACTCACAGAACTTTTTAAATGAATATGAACTCTTGCTTTCTTTCAGTCAAAATCGAGTTCATTGTAGATGAGCACGATATTTATCTTTTTAGTTGGTTGATCAAGAAACTCATGTTGTGAAATTTTTGGATGGGAATTATAAAGCAAAAAATAGTCTGGCACTCGTTTTGCAATTTTGTAATGGGAATTCTCCCTACATGATGCATTCAAGAGTTTAGCTGAAGGCAAATGATTTAGTGAATGCTTGAAAATCTTGAAAGGTGTTCTTTCAGCGGCTTACTCAAATTTTATGGATATCGTCAACCTAGTAGTTTAGCTTCTTTTATTGTCCTCGCTAATGCATTAGTGCTTGCTGCTATCAATTGATGATCGCTTTATTTATTTTACCCAAGAAGTTTATGGTAACCTATTCATTGCAATGTAAAGGTCTTGGCATTTGATCACCGTACATAGGGTTGTGGTCAAGGAACAACATTGGAGTTTACTGTTGTTGAGAATGTGGTATGCAAGTGGCAGGCTTTTCAAGTGGTACTTTGCTTCAAGCATCTGTCTGAATTGTATTACATGTCAACAAATGGGGTCCTGCAACCTCTACCAAACTTAATTTACTATAATTGCAATAGCTTAAAAGGGTATCTGGTATGAGTTCCCCGCAACAACTATAGCTGTGAAAAGGGGTGCTGCAGTGTTTTCAGGAGGTTTTAATTACATCTTATAGCTGTAGCACCCTTGAGCTCCAGTATCATACAGCTATATATCTAAGAAGTTGCTCCACCAAGTTTCAAGATGGTGTAGCTTTAAAACATGTATGACTAAACGGTTAAGTTACAATACTTAGCAGCACACAAAAACTACATTTCTATGAAGGGTTTATCAAATAATTTTTAATATAGTTCATGATGTTTCAAAGTTAGCTTTCAGTCTTTCTAATTGTGCACATGAGTAATGATTTGACTGGGTTGACAGTATTGGTGATTTGAGATGTATAAGGACTTGAAATTGGGACAATGGATCTAGTTCGTGGTTTGGGGATGGATGCCTAATGTAAGTTGAAATGTTGACAACTAATGACTGTGAAGCTTGACAAGAGGCAAAAAGTTTTCCTTTGAAGAACTAAAAAGAAATCTTAATATTTGATGTTTTGCTTGAGCAAATTGTTATGCATCCAGACAATGACCTTTCCTCTGCATGTGCCATTGCAATTCAGGTGAAAGCAGGGGGAATATACAATAGTTGCTGCGTTGTCATAAAGGAGATGTACAGATGTGTATATGCAGTTCCAACTGTTTTTGACAGTTATGAAGCAATGAAGCTTGAGAAAGATGTTGAGGAGTCTCGGATTTCTCAAAGAGATTTCCATGCAAAGTTGCTTGTATGTTGGTCTTCACATGCATCTGTTTTGTCGATTCTCATCTGATTACATCTTATTTTAATCAGCCTTGCATTCTATCCCTCTCTTTAAGGATCTGGCTCCAGGACTGAAGAATGAAGTGGTAAAGCAATTGGTAGATCTCAATGTCTCTACTTTTAGCATGACAATGGTTAAGGTGAGCAGATACAGTCTTTTAAATCTCTCAATGAGTACATTCTCCAACTTTCTTCAACTATGATATACTCATATTTTCACTCCATTGAATGAACTAGAGGAGATATGCATTCGAACGATCTGATATACCTCTTGGGGAGAATTATGTCCTCAAGATCAATTACCCATTCAAGGTAATTCATCAAGTCTAACATTTTGGTGTTATTAAAGAAATATGAACTTTTTCTCCGTTAGTTCCTTTTTTAAGTGTTGATTGGTTGAGTAGCTCAACTTAACTGTGGTTGTATGTGCCACCAAAGCTGCCATTGCATATTCAGCTTCAGCTTTTGCTTGCTATATTTTTCTGTAAGCAATCATCATTCTACTGTTTTTGTGCTTAGGACCCACCTTTGCCAGCAGATCTCAAAGGGGAAACTTTTGCCACTTTGCTTGGAACTCACTGCAGGTATGAGTTCGAATTGTTTCCTTATCACATGACTGCAGACACAGTTCGGTTGGTGCATCACTCTGCAACATTGTTAATAGAGTGATGGATTAGTTCCTGACAAGAATTTGCCACTTCACTTTGTCAATCAATCTTGTGAGCTAGTGGTTGTACATCAAGCACTATTTCTACTAGTATTAGCACAAATCTTTGGAACTTTTAAGGAGACAGCAGAATGCAGTGGACCAGCCGACTAATATTTTCTGCTTTTGATTTGTGGGGTGACAATACAGGTTGTCAAATTTTGCTTTATCCTTTATTCTGAAATTAGCCTGACATTGCTCCACTATCCTGTACCCCTCATCCGAAGAGCTTATTACAGAAAATGGTTGCACTGATTTGTACCATTGCGATCAACTTATGTGGCCAATTTTTCAGTGGAACAGTCAGAAGAAAAATCTTTGCAGAATGTAACTAGATTCTTAATGGGGTTTCATTTCTAATCAGAACCAGTGGGCATAACATATAAAACGCATGATAGTTTCCACTCTCATCGAATTTCTGAAGTGTCTTTGAGGAAATGTTGTCAACATAAGAGATGCTTTAATTACTTTACAAGAGTTGGTTTAAGTTAGTCTCTGACAATTACATCTTAAACAGTTCATAGTCAATATGTTTTGTTTGCAGTGCCCATGGGACTGCATGAAAATTTGTTTGCCTGATCTCATTTATATTCTCATGTTCCGGTGGACAAACTCTCTGTTGCAACTGCCTTTTCTCCATTTCCACAATAACAAAATTAATAATTCAAACCACCGCATGCGGTGGCCCAGTTGGATAAGGCTCCCATGATCCTTTGCGAGGAGGAGAAGAGTTCGAATCCTGCTGGCCGCACGGGATCTTAAGCGCGATGTCGGGGTGGTGGATCCTCCGCTAGCATCGCTCCAGGGTTTGCCCGCCGGCTGTCGGCTTACGGGGTTCCCTAGGTCATCCAAAAAAAAAAAAATAATAATAATTATTCAAGATTTTCCGTCAGATTGGACTCTCTCCCAGATTCTCTCTTCTGTTGTGTCTCTTGCTGGGATTCTATTCACTTTAACTTTTCAATATCCACTACTGCTTCAATGTATATTTATCCATCTGAAGAAAAGGAAAATGAACTTTATAATGTTGTGCAGTGCTTTGGAGCTTTTTCTAGTTAAGAGGAAGATAAAAGGACCTTCATGGTTGTCGGTATCTCATTTTTCTTCTTCTCCAGCTGCTCAGCGGGTGAGGTTAATTTGTATTGTCTTCTTCCATTGAGATGCTTTCTTAGCTGCTCACAATGTAATCCTTGGTTGCTTACACAGGTGAGCTGGTGCAAATTTGAGTTTACTGTTAACTCTCCCAAAGGCATAGGCATGCCATTGTCTTCAAAATATATGATAGAGATTCCACCCATGGTGGTTACGGCAATCAACTTGAAAACAATTATGAATGAGAAGCAGAATGCTCATGAAATTGTCTCAGCATCTATCATCTGCTGTCAGAAGGCCAAGGTTTTATCTCACCCTTTGCTGGCATTATTATTTCCCATTATGGTTTTTCACCATATTTTAAAGTTATTCGTCTTGTCAATGGCCGATGTTCAGGAGTATATTTTCATCCTTGATGTTCAGCTCACCTTCTAACTGACTTGGGATAGCTCAATTGACACTCTAAGATTACGAGACTCTTGTTTGAGGTCTTCCATATCCAAATTCATTAAGTACATGCTTTGATCTCATCTTGGGAAGAACTTAAAACTGCCTATGAAGTGTCATGTGGTAATAATTTAGACATCAGATGGCTTAACAAAAGTTAAATTAGTGGCTTCTATGAGTTTGGGTGTGCATATATGGCATGCTTTTTGTAGAAAGATAATCTATTGCTAAGTGTTGCAGTTCAAACTCGAACACATCCTTTAACAAATGAATCTAATTTCAGACTCATAAAGCGACTATAATTTCTAACTGTTTTGCTCTTGAGGGTTGCTTAGAACACTGAGTCTCCGACTTCCAGACTTTCATTTGTGAAAGAATCCCATATCAAAACTTTGACGCAGGATTGATCACCAGTGGTGATGGGCCCTTTTACTGCTAGTATAGTTGGCCCTTCAATTTACAGTCCAGTAAATTGCAAATGGTTTTACAGTTGATGTTCAGATAAGCTACCATTGACAAGCTGTATGTATATACAGATTGATACTCCCATGTTGGCCTCAGAGTGGAAAAGACCTGATATGCTGAGATATTTTACTGTTTTGCGTAAGCCTGATGGTGGCATATTTCCAATGGGATTCACCAAGGAGGCTGATGAGAAGAACTCAAAGGCAGGAGCAAAGATAATAGGCTACGAAAGCAGGTCTTTTATTCTCCAATATTGTGTTTCTTCATTACGATGTCGGGAACTTCAGTGATATTCAGATATTTTTCCTACTTTCTTCAATGAAATTCAAAAAATTCCTTGCAGTGAAAGAGCTCTTTTAAACTGTCTGATGACTGAATTACACAAGCTGGATAGTGATGTTCTCGTTGGACATAACATTTCTGGATTTGACCTGGATGTGCTTCTCCATAGAGCCCAGGTTTGAATTCTGTCTGCAACTTTTGCATGTCTTTAACCAATGCACAAAAAGACGAGACATGAAAGTTGTGGATTATCCGCCAATTAAAAAATTAGTGTTTAAGGAAAAAAAGAAAGAGAAATTACAGTTAACAGGACTGATTATGGCTGTTTCCAAACCATGTAATACGAAAGCTAGCTGAATTTGTGCAGCAGAAAACTGCCACACTGCAATGAAGAAATAAGATCTAATTGGATAAGGGACGTCTGATTTTTTAATTGAATGTATTGATAGGACCTGATATTGGAGCCACATAACTCAAGTGTCCAATGAGGAAAACAAGGCCTCCTAAAGTGGCTCTGGAATTTCCTCAGTTACATTTGTGTATGATTGATATGATTTGTATATTCATTGACTCAGACTATTTTTGTGACATCCATTTATATTATCATGCAGGCATGCAGAGTTCCTAGCATTATGTGGTCCAAAATTGGTCGTTTGAAGCGCTCAGTAATGCCTAAGCTTACAAAAGGAAGCACATTATTTGGATCTGGAGCAAGTCCAGGGATCATGTTATGTATTGCTGGTCGGCTTCTATGTGACACGTATTTGTGTTCTCGGGACCTACTGAAAGAGGTAGACCACCTGATTTTGAATGCATGCAAGGATTGAATTACTTTATTCTGATAGACATTGGGTTTCATGCCAACTTAATCCTCTCAGATCAGTTATTCCTTGACACAACTTGCAAAGACTCAGCTCAACAAAGATCGTAAGGAGATTGCACCTAATGACGTCCCAAGAATGTTCCAAAGTTCAGAGTCTCTCATGCAACTTGTAGGTTCTGATCATTTGCTTGAATTATTTGATTGGCTCTTAATATAGTACTCACAGTGGATCACTATTTGAGTCTTCTTAACTTGAATATAAATAATATGCATTGAAATAGGGGGGAAACGGATATCCTTTGAGATACTGCCTTCTACAAGTATTAGCATTTGTTAGACAGTATCTTCTGGGTCAGTGCCAGCTGTTCTTAATTAATTGGATTGCGTATCTGCAGCTGAGAATATGGAGGGTTTTAGGTAGGAATCCTGTGTTAGCTGTTCACGATTAATTTGACTGGTTATGTGCAACTATTTATTTGGCGTTGTCATCTCGGATGTCTAATAGGTCAGGGAAATTACGTATTAATGCAGACTGTTTTGTATTGGTTATTGTAATTTAGAATACAACCTGAATGAACTTGACAAGGTACAATTTTATATTGGCATGAGAGGAAGAGAGGCTCTTTAGTAGCATTAGAAGCAAGAAGAACCTTTACAGTAGCAGAAACATGCTGTAGGGTAGAGCTTCTTTCTTAAAGGCATTTTCAAATAGTTTTGTGGTGATTCTTCCATGTTATCATGCTCCAGGTTGAGTGTGGTGAAACGGATGCATGGTTGTCATTGGAACTCATGTTTCATTTGAGCGTTCTTCCTCTCACACGCCAACTAACCAATATAAGCGGAAACCTCTGGGGGAAGACTCTGCAAGTGAGTAGCAAACTTTTCTAGTTTCACTGTGTTCTGGCTTTTCACAGAGTTCCAGTGGAGACGGAACATAAATATCAATCCTTCTATTTGTCGTTTTCCTCCTCAGGGTGCCAGGGCTCAGAGAGTAGAATATTTACTGTTGCATGCATTTCATGCAAAGAAATATATTGTTCCCGACAAAAATTCATTTCGTTCAAAGGAAACAAGATTAGTGAAACGGAAAAGCAATCATGGCGTTGAAGACCAAAATGTGGATGGAGTAGATACTGAAGAACCTCAGAATGATGAGCATGTGAAGGGTAAAAAAGGTCCTGGATACTCTGGTGGGCTAGTCTTGGAGCCAAAGAAAGGTCTATATGACAAGTACATATTGCTTCTGGACTTCAATAGTCTTTACCCTTCTATCATTCAGGTTAATGACACTACTAATTCCAAAGCTCTTTCTCCCTCCATGGTCATCTGGGTTTCAATCTTTTCTCCAGCGATGTGAAGCTGCAAAAGTCTATATACCACATCATTTGCCTAATCTAGGAATATTGACTTCTGCTATATTACAGGAGTATAATATTTGTTTTACCACGGTAGAAAGACCAACTGATGGATCTATACCCCATTTGCCATCCAGTAAAACAACAGGAGTTTTACCCGAGGTATACTTATATTGATGTAGATGATATTCAATTATTGTGTTGAGATGTCTGAATGACAGGATGTCTGTTCTAATGTTAATTAAGATGAAGTTTGGTTCCTCTCGGCTTTCTTCTGCTGCTTTGTCTTGGTAGGGATCCCCATTAGAAGAACAAATACTGCTGAAGATGTATGCAATCAGTACTCGTTTGTTCATTACTCTTCTTTACATAATTGTCTAGATTACTATTACCATAATAAATTCATGACATTGAAGGTGTACTGGCATTATAACCTACTAATTTTCCATAGACTGACGACTTCTTGCTTATGCTTTGTGATATTCTGTGGGGAAGTGGCAAAGCCTCTTGTATAATAGTACTGACAGTTTGAGGTGATAAAGGATCATATTTAGGGTGAAAACTGGGGTTGAAGTAAAGCTAGTATTGAAGTGGAAAAAATTGGCAGCTACACCATAGCAGAACAAAAGAAAAACCATAAATTCCAATTTTATGCATAACTACTTCTTGATCGTTCTTTGACATCCATTTTTGTTTATAGAATCTTACTGAACTGAACAGGACATCATCTTATGTTTACGAAGCACAGGAAATGACCGTTTGTCATTTAATCCCATGCCTTTCTTCCACTCTAAATTTGGCTCTGGTCCTCCTGTCTTTTTTCAGAAAAACTGGCTCTATGCAACTCCCATTGAATGATGATACTTCAAAATGCATTATTCAGTTTCTTCGTAATTTTGAATACTAATGTTGATTTATATCACATCCTTGATAGATGATCGACTCAAATAATATCAACAAGTTTTCAGTGATGTGTTCTTTGTTTGTTTTCTTTTCTTTATTTCCGAATTTTCACTTGGAATAGAATTTCTATTGGAAGTCTTGTGAGATCTTTGCTTCTTTCCCGTGAAAAAGCAAGGCAATATATCTATCTGTTTGAAACTCTTTTGCAGTTGCTTAAAAATTTGGTTGAAAGGAGGAAGTTGGTAAAGCAATGGATGAAAAAAGCCACTGGTCTCAAGGTCCAGCAGTTTGACATTCAACAGCAAGCACTCAAGTTAACAGCCAACAGGTATTGCATTTTTTTCCTTCTCTCTTGCTTTCAGGATTATGCCTAAGGGCCTGCTGCTTCTCAACTTGTGCCACTTTTCTTTGTACTAAAGTAATATTCCTATTAAATGCAGCATGTATGGATGTCTTGGATTTTCTAATTCGAGATTTTATGCAAAGCCTCTTGCAGAACTTATAACGCTACAGGTAAGGATAGCTCTTGTTTCATGTTGTGTAATTAAAAACAATTCAATCAAGTGGAGAACCATTAATTAATCTAATGAATAATTTTGAAGCTAAAAGTGTGAGGTTATTGCAGGGAAGGGAGATTCTGCAAAGTACCGTCGATCTTGTCCAGAATAATCTGAACTTAGAGGTTATCTCTTATGACTGATTATCAAGACCAGTGTTAGTCTTACTTGACTGCTGCAAATATTCATTAAAAGGAACTGTTGGCCTTATATTGTGGCAGGTAATTTATGGTGATACAGATTCAATAATGATATACAGTGGACTCGATGATATCAGCAAAGCAAAAGCAACTGCAGGGAAAGTCATACAAGAGGTGAGGTCATGAACCCCATTACATGTTCTAGGATCTGGTATTAATAAAAACAAATCATTATTGTGTGAAACAAATAGTAATTTAGAGTCCTTTGATGTGCTTTTTGAGGGCTAAATTCAAAGAAAACCTGGTTTTGCACTGAAATGCCATCAAGTGCTAGATTAGGACGATTGATGTGCCCCACTGTCCCACCACACCCACCCAGACACACACATAAAGGGTGGTGGTGGGGAACACTGAGTGTTGCAAACATAAATTTGGATGACTTGAAGCGCATCTCTTGTCAGAAAGTTCTGAGTAGGATGCGGATGTTTTGTGCAAGTTATTTCTTTTTAACTGTCCTGAGTTATTGCTTTTAATGTTCATTCAGGTTAACAAAAAATATAGGTGCTTAGAAATAGACCTTGATGGTTTGTACAAGAGAATGTTGCTTCTCAAGAAAAAGAAATATGCAGCTGTCAAAGTGCAATTCAAAGATGGAACTCCATATGAGGTAGCCAGTTAAAACTGACTTTTAATCTTTAAGTATATAATTAGAATATGTAAATGAAACTTTGCCTGGTGTAGGTCATTGAAAGGAAGGGGCTTGATATGGTTCGCAGAGACTGGAGCTTATTATCAAAGGAATTAGGAGATTTCTGCTTGAGTCAAATTCTGTCAGGAGGGTATGCCAAAAGCTTATGCATTATCTTTATAGATATCATTCTCTAGACTTTTTGCTATTACCTCCCGGTGGCTCATTTTGCTGCAATTTGTTCTAATCTCAGGTCATGTGAGGATGTCATCGAATCAATACATAACTCCCTCATCAAGGCAAGTCATAACTATTGTCTCTAACTTTGCCAATTTTACTTCTTGTACTGAAGACGGAGTAGAAAAGTGAATTTGATATCTGGTGTTCAATCTTCACTAATTAATCCTTCCATGTGCCTATGACCAGAATTATGACAGGAATTAGAATCTCTCCCAAAATGCTGCAAAATCTGTTTTAATGTGGATCTATCTCATTAACGAAACATTGTGAATCCTAACATTTAAAAGCCATTTTTAGGTCATGCATATTTACAGTTGATTTACTGGTCTACAGTGTGTGTTTGAGTTGTCAAATGCTTGTCATAATGAGCTTCAAAGGCTATAGGCATTGACACAAGACAAAGTAGGCAAACTATAACTAGTACTGGGGAGGAAAATTATCTGAAAAGACAACACAAAAATTTGCTATGAGACATCATTATTTGTACTTTCGTTCTAAGTCACCCCATCAATCTATATGTTAGTTTGGTTTTTGAACTTATGTTACGGGAATATGCATCTTTACAATGTCGAGTTTTGATTTTGTGTCTGCATATTCAACAGGTGCAGGAGGATATGAGAAGTGGTCAAGTAGCACTTGAGAAGTATGTCATTACAAAGACACTGACTAAACCTCCTGAAGCCTACCCAGATGCCAAGAACCAACCACATGTTCAGGTAAATTCATTAACCAGTCATAAATTGGCGACTTTCTAGTCTTATTGGATAGTGCTATATATTTATATATACGTATCTATCTATCTATCTATCTATCTATCTATCTATGAATTTGAATGGATTGGCATTTCTTAGGTTGCATTGAGACTGAAGCAAAGTGGGTATTCTACTGGCTGCTCTGTGGGGGATACTATTCCTTACATAATTTGCCGTGAACAGGTATCTAAGGAGCATTTACATCTGAGGTAAAAATCATATGATGCTTTAATTGTTAGGATTAGGATGTTCACCCAATTCTCCTCTGTACAGGCTGTCGAATCGAATAGCTCAACAGGGATAGCTCAGCGTGCGAGACATCCTGACGAACTGAAAAAAGACGATGGAAAATGGATGATTGATATTGATTACTACTTGTCGCAGCAGGTTTCATTTTCTGCTGGAAACTCTGCGTTTGCATTTTGAACAACGAGAACTTACTGTATGGAATGTAGCTCATTTTTTCTCTTTTGGTTTTTACGTAGATACATCCGGTGGTGTCCCGTCTATGTGCTCCAATTCAGGGTACGAGTCCCGGGCGTTTAGCTGATTGTCTAGGTCTGGACTCCTCTAAGGTACAAGAAACCCTCCTTTGCAAACATCAATTAGACAAATCCATTTTAATTGTATTCCTGACAGAAACTATGTTTCCAGTTCCAAAGCAAATTTAGTGAAGCCACAACCAATGATACTGCTGGTCCCCTCTTGTCAGCCATAAATGATGAAGAAAGGTGACTTTCTTTGGTTCCTTCATCTTCTTTCCATAATGAGCAGCATCAGAAAGATAACTTAGCAAAATGCGTGAAATAAGTCTAGAGAATTAGTTTCTGTGAAAAATGAAACGTGTTGTAAGGGATGCAGAAATATTGTTTGTTTTTGCCAATTGTATGCACCTCTTTTCTGTTTCTCCCACTCAACGTCTATTGGAAATTATCCCCATTATTTTTGGCTGCAGCTGTTTCTTATCCTGTAACTTAACTTTTGCATTCTTGTCTCATCAACTGTGTATTTTTGTCACAGATATCGGGACTGTAAGCCTTTGATCTTGTCATGCCCCAGCTGCTCTAGTACATTTGATTGCCCAGCCATCTTTACTTCCATTTGTACATCCATTAATGAACGTACAACCCCTGATCAAGTGGAGCAATCTTCTATTAATTTTTGGTGCACATTGAGTTGTGCTAAATGTCCGGCAGGAGAAGCCGGTAGATTGACTTCTGCAATGATAGCTAATCAGGTACTTTTCCTTTATCACAAAGTTGCTGCCATAAGAAAGAGATTTTCTAAACAGGTTTAAGGCCTCTCAGGAACCCTTTCCTTTTTCTTTTTTTTCTCTCTTTCATTTTTAAAGGTAAGATGGCCATGAACTACTTCTGTCGATCTCTGGGATGATCCTTCTGAAATAGAAGGGATAAGCAAAGTTATATGTTTTTACTTTAGGCAACAGGCATATGTATCTTCACTTACGAAGTGCAAGTCCTACTGTCAGTCTAAGGATAGACAAAACGATTCTTCTTTATATTCCTTTATCACATGATTATGGAAGTGGTCTCTTACCGTCCATCCAGAAGATTTGAAGTCTATTTGCATATTCATTGTTACTTTATAACACGGTACGGATACCAGACTTCAAATCTATTTGGGCTGTTGGTTATGCAACATATAAAGGGGCATTTGAATTGCTAGAGAAGCCCCAGATAAGAGGTCTAAATCACCTGCTTTGGTATGAGTTGACATGTGATGTCCATATATCATCTAGTGTTAGAACTGAGAATTTGCCCAACAAAAGAAAGAGGGAGACAAACTGTGCCCGTGCCATGTTATTAGCTGTGCTTCTCTGGTTATACTTATTTCCCTCCAGCATGGGACATTTTATTTGCCTTGTCACGCTGGTTGTAGGTCCATGTTGCTCATAGCAGGTGTTATTTACATGGCCATCTCTAACAGAAGTATGCTTTTGCCAGGTTAAAAGACAAGCTGATGGTTTCATTTCCCAGTATTACAAGGGCTTGATGATGGTAATTTCTTATAACAATTAGTTGAAAAGAAAAAAAGGATTACTACGACATCAACTAACATTTCTATTAATATTTTTGGGTGGCTTATAATTCCAGTGTGATGATGAAACTTGCAAGCACTCAACATGCAGCCTGAGCTTACGAGTAATAGGAGACAGCGAGAGAGGAACCGTTTGTCCAGAATATCCTCGCTGCAATGGGCGTCTGATACGAAAGGTCTATTTATAACTTCTCACTTCTTTGTTTAATTAAATATCGCAATGCAAGCTCAGCCTCCTAATATTCATGTGTGCATTTGCCAGTATCCGGAGGCAGATTTGTACAGGCAGCTTTCGTATTTCTGCCATGTATTGGATACAGTATACTGCATTGAGAAGGTTGGTGACCGCTCACTCTCTCTCCCAACTTCCCTTAGAATATGCGATGACCCTGATCTGATAAAGGTATTATCTCCTTGTGACATTGTTTAGGTCGACTCTCGCATGAAAGCCCAAGTAGAGAAGGAGCTGGTCAGAGTTAGGCCTTTGGTCGATTTGGCAGCATCAACTATTCAAAGGATTCGAGACCGGTGTGCCTATGGTTGGGTGCAAATGAAGGATCTATTCATTGTATAATCTCACTTTCGAACTATAAGCATTTGTACATATCCAAAAATCCTGAATCAGTATGGTTCCAATACGTAAATCCAGATGCCCTTCTCTATATATTCGTATTTGTATCTTCTTCCACCAAGCTTGCTTTCATTCTCGTTTAGCTGTCTAATTCAGCACAGCCTTTCCTAGCACCTTTCTATAATCCAAAATTAGGCAATTGGATTGGACAACATTTATGATTATGGATGATCGATGTTCTGCGTTTGAAGTAGTTTTTCGCATTCGTAATGCGAAGTTTTAATCTTTGGCAGGCTAATACATGTCCCAGCAGGCTCTATTTTTTTAATTTTCTCATGGTGTTGCATTTTGACGTGTCATTCATGTCTCGCGCTTGTCTTCCAAGATTGGTCGTCGGTGTGTGTTGGTTGATCAAGGGACCAGTTTCAATATATTACTCAAATGGTCTTCAAGGCCAAAATTTGTTATTCTACAACCTCAAGCACCTCAAGCATCATGAGTATTTCGAACTTCCCCAATTGTCATGACCCATCGTGACTTCAATATGGGCAACCAAAATAGGAATCGGCGATTGATGGTTGGATGCTTGGACATCCGTTGATGATCGATCTTTGAGGCCAAATTTATTATGTTAGGACCAAATTGAAATAGGAAACAACAAATCTAGATGTTACAAGTAAGGTAATTGAAAAGTCATTATGAAAGCTTTAAAAATCATGAGTATTTTTTTAATATAATTACTCCAACTTTCATCGACCATAATAAATTCGGTCCAACAAATTTCCAATTAAGTTGGTGGAAAAATAGCCGATTAGACGAAAGAAAATTGTGGCACAACCGAATAAGAAATGGAACGACTTGTTCATCAAAAAGCTATTGCGGGAATTCCCATAGACACACGAGAAAATGATGAATGCAATTAGGACACGCCACGACAGATTTAGAAGTTTCACGACTTGCTACGACTAGCTTATTAAAAAGCTATTGTGAATATTTTAATCAACTTACAAAAGACTGGGCGCAAAAGTCTTGAAAACCACGAGAGTAATTTTGAAGTTTCCCCATCCGAAATTTTCAAATCGAGCGGGTGGAAAAACAGGAACCTATCAGCTAGTGCTTGGATATTAGTCAATCGATTCCCCTGACTAAATCCAATGTTTTACGATAAACATGGATTATGCTATGACAAAATGAGGTTTTTTTATGACTGATTACGACTTGTTTATTGAAAAGCCATCACGAAAATTTTAATTGACTTGCAGCGAAATGAACACAATTTCAATATGTCTTGATCTCGATCTCAAATTCAAGTTGGTGATTGAAATAGGAAAAGCGATGCATGCTTTAATATAATTATTTTTTGGTCAAAATAAAATTATTTTCATTACTCAAAAGATGCATAAGTACATAGTTTTCATGATAAAACAAATCAAAACAGGGTATTACTACTGAAAAATAAAGTCAAATCCAGAACACAAGGAGGATTGATGGAGTAATTGCAAAGTCAAACACAAAATTGTTCTACATTAACAGATCCGTCAAACAAAATTGATAGTCGATCATTGGATCTCATGTGTTTATTAGTGATAAGCACACATCGAAAATTCCTTCTTCAATAATTATGACGTTACCAGTTGGTTGTGCACACTTAGATTGGACTTACTTTGTGTCATTGTCGTATGGAAACAATAAAAATAGATTAAATACATGTGGTGGAGCAAATTGTCATAATTCAACGAGATGTCAAAACTTTCTGCGATTATCATTGAGATTGGAGACAAAAGAATCTATACATGAACTATGCATAAGGGCATCTAATCTCCAAAAACATATTTATTAAACTCATAAATCTAGATTGGGAGAGGATTCAAACTCTCAAATCGAGAATTAGATAGGGAGAAGAGAACTCCCAAATCTAATTCGAGAGATAAAAAATGTAAGAAGATGATTAAAAAAAGTGAGGGGAGGGTGAGACTAGCTGAAACTCTCCCTTATGTTCGAAGATGGAAGTAGATATGAAAACTGAGAGAGAAGAGAGAAAAAGGACTTTTGGGCTCTCTCTAAAGTTGAAGAGTCAATATAATGAGTTGAATTGCAATGTATTTTTTCCTTTTATCCTCATTGGCTTATTTCCCCACTTAGGCGAGGTGATGTTCATGAAATCTAATGAGTATGGAATCACCCCCATATTCCACATTTTTCTCAATGTGTTTTGGGTTCCGTTTGTTTTATAGAAAATGAATAATTTGAAAAGTAGATACTTATATCATCTACAAAAATGAACGAACAACTTTTTTTCATTGTTCAAAACAAATGAAGTACTGATTTTCTCATAAACTCTATTCTATTGAGTAGCTATTTTTGTTTTGAAATTTTTATCTAGTCTTTTGCAAGCCTCCAAAGGGCCAAAGCTTACAAAGAAGAAGATGGGATAAATGTAATTGGGATATCAAAACTTGTTGCGAAAATGTAATTAACTTCTAAAATTTTTAGCTCGTGCAATGAAATCTTACAATTTATCCAAGTCGTGATATCAAGTAATTTCGTGTGTTTCATCTAAAATGAGTAATGAGAAATGATGTAATAATTTTTGTTTTAACTGTTTTTTTCTTTGCATGGTCATTATAATAATGACCCCGTTTTTCTCCTAAGTTTAATCAAATTAGATCAAAAAGTATAAAGAAAGAAAGAAAGAAAGAAAAACTGCTAATCCCCTCTCTCTCTCCTTCTTCTGGAACGTCAAAATGTCTTCCTATTAATTAAATGATGAAGCTTACGTAGAGAGACTTGATTATACCAATTCGCCATATTTCGAAACTCAAATCATACAAATTGATGCTCTCAGGACTCAATCAAACTTCCATAACAAATTTTCGGGCTGGAATCGCAACGCTCTTGGACCCTGGACAAGCAACCGGCTTTAAGAAAAAAATAATAAAAAAGAGCAACCGGCTTTTGCCGGTCAGGAAAAAAGAAAAACCCCGAAAAGCAAGCGTGATTCCCAGCTGGATTCTCCCCCTTAATCTAAAATTCACGAAAAGCGGCGGCTTCTTCTTGACCCGACACGTGGCCCTCCACGTCGATCCGGCTCGGGACAGCCTCCAGATTCTTCCGGCCGTCACGCAAGATGCAACCGGGTTGAATCCGAGACTGGAAAAAGGATTTAAAAAATCAAGAAAAAGGGAAAAATCTGACCAAGGAAAAAAAATAATAATTAAAAAAAGAAGAAGAGAGGTAAATTGGGATTCGAAGCGTGGAAATTCCGTAAAAAGAGACCAATTGGGATTTGGGTTCCTTCCCCACATGAATAAAAAATAAAGTAAAACTAATAAAATAAAATAAATAGTACGTAAAAAGAAAAATGGAGATTCTCCGGGCCTCATGTAGTAACCATGACGATAAAATGACCACATCTTTCCCTCCCTCCACCGTCCCCTCCGCCTGATATAAAGAAAGACGGCGACGACACTTTCTCTCTCTACCAATAAGCTCCATCTCCATCTCCCTTTCTCTCTCTAGCGTCTCCGTCGTCTCGCCACGGGGATGAGGAGGGAGGAGGAGGAGGAGGAGGTGGAGGAGCAGGAAGCGGAGATCGACCGCCTGCCCGTCGACGTGCTGGCTCATGTCTTCTTCATGATCCCGTCCTTCGCGGATTTGGCGAGGTACGTGTTCTTGACCGCGGGGAGTTCCCATTCTTGCTTCCTGGTTCCGGGGAAAAGAAGTCGTTTTGTCTGCGGTTCCGTGTGGTTTTGATGATTCTGAGGCGTGGGTTGTGATCAAAATCCGAAATTTCCTCGCAGGGCGAGCGGGGTGTGCAGGAAATGGAAGCGCGCGGTGAAGCTGTCGCTGGGGCGGAGGGAGAGGCTCAGCTTCGCGGGGCTGAAGATGGACGACGATTCCACCTCCCGCGTCGTTCGCCGCGCATACGCCCTCCGTGAACTCGACATGTACTCCCTCTGTCTCTGTCTCTGTCTCTGTCTCTCTGTTTACCGTGCAGCATGATTGATGGAGGGCTGTTGGCAGTTTGTTAGAATTCTTCTTGAATTTGGAGATGGGTACATGGAGGATTAGTTACTTAAGAATTGTTTGATGGTTAGCTTATGATGTGTCTCTATGGATTCCTGAACTTTTGCTGACTGAAATTGTCCGCAGTTCGAAGATTTGTTGGGGCTGCCATATTACCGATGAAGGGCTGTCCAGAATTTCAATGATGAAATGCGCGGGGAAGCTTACGTCCATCTCTCTGTTGGGGATGACAGGGGTCACCGACCAAGGTGTTGCTAAGCTGGTATGTTTGTCGTTTCGAAGTGATGGTTCGCTTCTGCAGATGTTATGTGTGCAGGCTTTAGTCTTGTTCTGTGGTTGGAGCGATTTCTGGGTGTTGATGGTCATTTCTTCATTCAGGGTTCTGATACTAGTGTTCCTCAGCGATAGTGTCAGCGTTGCTTATTAGTCATATTGTGCAATCTGATACAAATCAGTGCAAGAACTTGAAATTGTCAATGTACCTTGCTCTGTTGATATTATCTGTTTTATTCGCATGCCACTTGTCTATGGGATAACTGAGCCTGAAGTTCTCTCACAATCCAGTCCTAACTTTTTGGAAAAAAAAAGTGTGACCAGCAGTCCTTTTGATGCACGAGGCTTAGAACTTCTTGTGTGCTTTCCCCATCATCTGACATATGGTAGTCAGTATATCCTGAGAGACCTACTCTTTAGATCGATGAAGTGTCGCAACAGTTTGTCCCTGAGCATCATTCAATAAAACAATCACGATCCATACACCTGATTTTTTGTCTCAACACATGCTCCCTTGTGGACGTGTTGTGTAGTGTTGTCCACCTCATATGTATGTAAATTTAGCTTCCTGATTGAGCCATTTCTGCAGATTGCAAGAGCTACTGCTTTGCAACATCTGAACATCGGCAGCACATTCATCACCGATGAATCGTTATATGCAATTGCCAATAGCTGTCCACATCTGAAGGTGAGTTGCTCTGGGTGTTTACTTCTATGTTCGTAAATGACTATGATAATCTTTCCTCTCCTTTATAACAGCTGTTTAATTTCCAGTATTTGATAGGTCTCGAAGTTCTTGTTGCTTGTACATGTTGATGCTTTTAATTACGATGTGTAAGTTCTTTTCCTTGCAGAGCATTTCCCTATGGAGCTGCCGTCATGTGACTCAGAACGGGCTTCTTTTCCTTGTAAATAGATGTCGCAAACTCGAATCAATCAATGTCCGGGGAACAAGAGTTCCTTTAGATTGTTTCGTCAATCTGCTTACCATAAATCCAGGTCTTCAGATGAAATAAAACAAATACAACTATTCTCAAAGTGTTACGATGGTCTCTTTTGGCCGGCAAAGCTGTACATGATTCTTCCTGCTGTGTCGGCAAAGCTGTACATCATTCTTCCTGCTGTGTCGTAACTGCTTTTGTATAGATTTATACAATTGTAAAGAAGAAACTGATGAGCCCTGGTGAACTTAGGTTCATCAGCAGCAATAAGATGTGTATGTGGATTTATTCATCTCTTCAGTAATAAAAGGATTTCCAAGTAAACTACTCTGTGGTTGAATTCTGCGATGATCTCTGGCCACTGCTACAGCAGTAGCATGTTCATGTTCATTTTAAGTCGAGACTGCTGAAATCATTGGACGAACCAACATGTCGAGTAGCGTTTGTCTTTGCTCTTCAACTTGTCAACGGGTATGCAGCCTTGAGACCTGCTGAGATGGCTTTAGCATTGGCAGGCGAGGCCTGGGTGATGATGTTCGGCTTAGAAACGTTCTTGTGTGAAGGTCTTGCCAAAACTGACCGATCGTATTTGACGATAAAAACGTTTCTGTGCAATCTTTGTAGGCGTGGGTTTTGCCATGGGAAGTCAAGGTTTTATCACTTTCTCTAAATTTCATTGCTGATCTCCTGATGCTTACGCTTGTGAGCATTTTGGACACTCATCTTCTTTCGTGTCTTGATCATATCATTTCCAAGCCCTGCCCAGGTAACGTGAAAAGACTAGTTTATCAATTGTGTTACAGCTTTGTAATCTAAACTTTATGACTTGTACAAAACGAGACCTAAAACAAGTTAAAATTCCATTTATGAGACGATGAACTTACCCTCACTTAGGTGCATGTACTCTAAAAACGATTCTCTCGTACTTGGCACTTTCTTTTTCTTTTTTGGTAAAATGACATATTTTTGCTTGCTCATGTCGCTGGAGAGTTAAGGAAAACCAAAGACTTTCTGCGAGCATATAGTATTGCTTTGTCGTAAAAAGTCTCCCCCCATTGTCTTGTATCGTTTTACCTTTTGCTTTTTGAATAATGTTGCGACGTTTGTACTGGACTGTACTTTTGATTTTAAACCACTGAATCTTTCACGATATATAAATGTTTGCACATGAATTCACATATAATTTTCTTTGGAAACCGAACCCCTTCAACATGGCATTAACAATGTTTATTGCAAGTTCATGATCGGATGAAGTGCCTCATACTGACAACATCGGCAAATTGGCCACATGGGTTTACCATTAATATGAAGTCGATGGAACACCAGTTAGAGTAAGAGTAACTTACAAATCAGTGGCCGTTGCGATGAATGGCTTACACTTTACACGACTTTTCCTATGTATTATAGTTATGATTCTATCGAAGATGATCAAGAACTTCAGCATTCATCAAAGTCAGCAGATACCAGTACCAGAGGGCTGTCCAGCAAAAGGAAAACCTTCCCACAAGTTCTGATTTAAAAACCCAGATATATGTCTAATCCATTTATGCAGTAATTATATGCCTCGACTTCAGATCCATCTAGCAGAACTAACAGCCCTTTGACAGATGCAAACAGTAAAGGACAACGCTGCAAGCATTGCCTTGAACACAACTTTGTCATGCAAGTAATGGGCATGGGAGTTTATACACTAGTTTTTTTTTCCTAATTAATTATACACTAAGTTCCTAGCACTTACTCTTGACTATTTCGATCAATCATACCACCAACAACGCAAGATTTAAATGCTTCCAGTGACTCATAATATGTAAATGACTCGTATAGTTCCAGCTCTTCTATATCAAGCACATTTATGCAGAACCTCCAAGTTATATAAAGTAAAATTATAGGCCATTACAAGAGGTTAGTCAGCCAATGCTGGTTTATTCCTGTTAAAAATCCAGCTTCCAAGGTAAAACAAGCTTAATCCGACATAATCTATGCTGAGGATAAGGACCAAGAAATTTCTACATAATATGTGAGGAATGACACAGGATACATCTGCAGCATGCAAACTGATGCAGTGTAATGTAGGATTTCAGCACTTCGGAAATATGAATCATGGTCCCCGTATCTGAGACTGTAACCAAGCAGATAATTGAGTTAAAACTAACGTAATACAATAATCAAAAGACCTCACGAACAATTGTAGCATCCCGTGAATGTATTACATCATGCTTCCCTACTCTTAGCTTGAATGAAAGAGCATAAAACATACCTGTAAAAGCATAAAACATCATGTGCACCATTAGCCAGAGCAAGTCAAAGAAGCACTGATCATGTGAAAAACAGATTACATGCACACTCACGACATTTTCACTCAGAACACAACCAGAAATTAGCTGCAATAATGAACCGCTGGTCATATGGTAAGCCTATTAGACCTCTTCCTAGCTCCTCAAGATCTTGTTAGCAAGTGCCCATAAACCATTTAAGGAAAAATTGCAGTTTCTAATACACTAGCTCCCTCGTGGTATATGTACTTAATGCATTGAAATAAAAAAGTTTGTTATTAAGTATTCTTAACAAGTGCCAAGACCATTGGCATTAATTGATAAAGCAGAGGTAAAGCCACCAAACTGAATTAGAAGGCCTAGAATCTAGCAAGCCACTATAATAAGTCTTTCTAAAACTTGAAAAGCAAACATTTCACAGATTTAGAGTGAAGAAAAACTGCATACCTAACTCTTAGGCGCTCCTGGTCGTCCTCAGCTACTAACTACTGCAGCTTTTGACACATGCCATGTGTTTAGCCTCAAAACCAAACTTGAAAGTATCTTCCCCCATATACAATCTATAAATCTACCATGTTTCCAGATCATCAAACCAATATAATATGGATGGATAATATGGATGGAGTTTAACAGCACTGTTCTGGAAGACTTTGCCTACTCAAAGCAGAAGCTCAAGCCCTCCAGGTAAAACAATACTGACTTTTTAGCCTAATTATCTAGCCACTTGCGGCTGCAACTTTCCAAGCAGAAAAACAAGAAGTGAAACATATAACGTGGGAATGATCAAATAACTTGTGGCATGGACAGTTGTTGCAGAATTCGTAAACTGAACAGATCCAGAAAAGCTTCCAGCAGCATTCGTGGTCGGACTTCTAGTAGGCGTACTAATATTTTTGCAAGACCCATAGGGTGCTCCAGCCTGCAAAGATCATCACAAAAGTATCTTCTTTCAAAAATAACTCCATGATCAGACACTGACATATCAATAGAATAATACTGCTCGCTTTCTTTTATTATCTGAACCAAAATTTTCATTCTTACTCGCATTCTATTAGGTAATTTGTCTTGACATCAGGTATTATGATAAGCGGGAGAGGAGGCAAAAGAGGAAAGAGAAGAATCTGAAATAATCTGCATTCCCAGAATCAATTTAGATCCAGCAAGCAATGTCACAGTTGATCCACATTCCATGAGGTAACAATTCACTGAGGTGCAGAACTTGTAAGAGCTATTACAGAAATTGAGGGAAAGAAATGACTCACTGAAACATTGCCATAATGATGCGCAATGCAGATGTGCATTCAAGACATTATAAAGACAGTTTCTTGAAATACTAACCAGAGTTGGAGAAAACAAGGTCGGATAGCAAAACTAGTCATAACTCAACAGGGAAGACACAGATCATAGTAAAACTATACATTCAATAATTCAGAGACTGACAGAAAGTCTAAAGAATCATTATCATTTGGACAAAGGAGAATTCCTTTTTAGTTGCAGGTCAATTAGATATAGATAATTCATTTAAATCATGAAAGAGAAACAAACCTGGCAAGCAGCAATAGTACTACAGCCGCAGAGGGTTGGGCCATTCATTCTATCCAGGGCATCAAAAACACCTCCTCCATCATTTCTCTGTATCACTCATTAAATTTTACTCTCAATTAGGACCATCTAAGTGAGGATCTCAAGCTTCTAGAGCACAATCTGATTCAAATACAGTATGGGCAAAGTTCAAATATGGTACCATGTAGAAGTTAACTGCAAGGAAGTTGGGCATTCTGTTCCCCGCAGCTTTATAACAGGTAGTAACCATCTCAGCAAGAGGCGTTGAATGCTCTTTGCAGGCATCAACTTGCACAGGGTATGTTGGAAAGTAATTCTCCAGGTAAAGAGACACACTCTTTGAACTTAGTGGTTTTGATTCTTTTCTGTTGGGGCACGAGCCTTTTGCAACCCCGGGATCTCCAGCTGAGAAGAAGAGAATCATTATGCGATTACAAGAAACTAATCAATCACTGCAGAAAAAGATAAAGAATTACTACAAATAAGGTCTACAAGAACTCACACTCATTTTCCACCATATACTTCCATTGATAAGCAACTCCTTCTTCTGCCTCTTTTGCAGCAACAGATGTGAAAACTAAAAGTCGGTAATTATTCTGCACCATCTCGGCCACAGTGGGCCAGTCTTCTCCCTTTTTTGGCATCTTTGAGACAGGAAACCAGTACTTGTCTAAACCAGCATTTGTAAACAGATTTGCCAGTCCTTTTGGAGTATGCACATAGTCCTCAATAATAATCGTCACAATCTCTGTTGGGTTTTCACTCAAGAATGCTTCCACTTCTCTTAAAGTATTAACTGCAGGTTGCTGCCAGAAATCCAATTCGGCAAATTAAAACTTCATCAAGAAGACAATTACGCCGGTAATGCAATTGATAAACAAGAGAAAAAGAATTGCTTACAAAGGCAGTGAAGTTGAAGCATTGTCCCCGAAACGAATGGCAGAGCCAGATATCATTTTCGAAATCATACATATCCAGCATCAGTCCCCTCACTCCATTCTAGCCAAAACATCAAACCAAATCCATAAGTAACAAAAGGATAACGACAAACAGAATGTCAAAACTATCGCGTTTGATCACCACAGATTCCTAGAAGAAACCAAGAAACCCCTCAATTTTAACATTCTCAACATTTTGCTTCCAGTGGCGAACACCCCTCCCTCCGACCCTGCTCAGGGGGGCTTGAAAAGATAATGATTGTGAAAGAAAGACAGCAGAAAAAAAGCAGCAAAAGATAAAGTTCTGACACTAAATAATACTTGATACATGAATACGTGCACTAGTGACTATGCAAAACTAGAGGTAACAAGAGAGTTAATTCCTGGTCCTGTATAAGAAGCATGTGACAGTATCGAGAAATCGACAGGAGCAAACTTAAGGAAGAATCTAATAGGAACCCACCCTCAACTGATTAGTCACAGTATCTTCTTGATTGTAGAGCGTCACCCTCTGCACCCCAGGCAAAGGCGGTGCATCCACTATGGAGAATGAATTATGCGTCACCAGCCACGTGTACTTGTTGAAAGGCAACCCGCCAATCTATGCACCAAAATTGCACAAATGAGTTCATCATCATCCCACCAGGGACCGTCAACAGGGGAGCAAGAAGACACATTGTCGTTAGTTCCACAAGGGAAAAGCTTGATTTTGCCTAAGTTCAAATTGTATCCCCCAAAGAAAATGCCGGAGTTGGAAAAACCACCTAATCATCCGCATCCTTGTTGTGGCATCTATAAATCATATGCCCTCTGCTTGAATCATAACGACTTAATTCAATTTTGCCCGTCGTCACCACCCCCAGAAACAACAGTGTTAGGATACGTATATAACTACGTGGGACA
The DNA here is from genome assembly GCA_014182545.1 of Eucalyptus globulus. NCBI lineage: Eukaryota > Viridiplantae > Streptophyta > Magnoliopsida > Myrtales > Myrtaceae > Eucalyptus > Eucalyptus globulus. The sequence continues at coordinate 20,118,447 of CM024724.1, forward strand.
CGGTTTTCTACTCCCCAAAACCAAAATGTAAACACCACATTTTGTAAGCGAGTCCATTGAAGAGCAATTTCTCCAGCATCCATTTTGGAGTGTTTAGCCTATATTAGCCCAAAACTAGCCTTAAATCAAACACACACAAAACTAAAAAGGCGAAAAAGAGAGCTTACGACGGAAGTGGGAACTGCGGCCTGGCCTCTGGTGCAGATTGGCTGGTTGTGGCCAAGGGAAGGGCAATTCCCACAGTACAAACCTGGCCCACAATCCGAAGCAGCTGCACAGGCATCTAGAACCTGCAAGTTCCCCCGAAATTCAGAACAAAACTAGGACGACCCACAACAGATCCTGAGCTAAACGAGCTGTTTTCAGACAATGCAAGCTAAACCTGGCAACCCCCATTGGAGCAAGCAGAGGAACTTGCGATCAAGAACGGCAAGATCAAGAGAACCCAGAAGGAGTAGTTAATGGCAGAGGCTCTGCATAGCTCCGCAAGACACGCCAACATGGCACTTGCCTTGAGTGCGGAGCTCAAGAAGAAACCAGCAGAGGAGAGACAGACAGACACAGAGACAGGGGAGAGGGAGATGTAGAAGATCAAGCAAGAAGGAAAAACAAGAGTCCCAGGTAACAAAGCAAAGTAAAAGAAAAAGGCAAAAGTGTTCACACTGTCGGAAGATGATGACATGTCAGGTTTTTGGGTGCTAATCGCGGGCTTCTCTCTCCCCTTTGATTCTCTCTCTCTCTCTCTCTCTCTCTCTCACCCTTTAAAGATTGCTCTTTTATCAGATTTTCAGTAAAACGCCATAAACCAAAGTCTGCATTAGAATCCTATATTGTTTTATTAAGCTAGAGTAAAATGCTATGAAGATTCGAAAATGAGCATTGATGGTCATATCTCGTTAATGTAAGGACAATAAAAGAATATAATAAAATCTTTAACTTTTTAGGTTCTGGAAATGTGGACAAGATTGAAAAGGTTTGATTATAGAATCATCAGGTAGAAGAAAGGAAATAGTAAAACCTGAACTTTTAGGCTCATTGAATTTTGGATTTAGTGCGGAAAATTTGTTCAGAGAAGATTTGGAAGTAGCCAATGACATAGTAATAGAAGAAAATGACAAAAAATTCTAAGGAAATGCCTAATAAGAAGCGTTGCGCAAATTGTAGAATCTCTCACTGTTCCTATGCTAATTTGTAATCTTAAATTTATTAAAACAAATGGCATCGAATGAGACGAGCATCTAATAAATAAAAGGGATCATAGTTGGAGGCAAGATGAGTGGAGAATGTAAGAAAAACACTAATTATAGGTAAAATAATTGACATCTTGCAAAATAGAAGTTTAAGTGAGACTCATAGAAAGATCATCAATGTGTTGAAGCTAGATAATAGTGGTGGAATAAATTAAAACTAATTGATAACTAGATCTTATATAATTACCTACGAGATTCGTATCATATGAAATCTTTCTCTCGTGATTTAAGACTTAGGGTGGCAATTGCATCACATCTCAAGTTTTGCCCAAGTGATTCAAAAATCAATGCTTTAAATTCCATGTTAGCAGGTTTCAGGAATAATTAATAGTTTAAGGACTGAATTGATTCTTATGAAAGTTGAAGAATCTAATCAACATATTAAAGCAATTGAGGGATCACCTAACTAGTAAAAAGAAAATGTATGGGGACCATGTGGAATTATTGAGGCAAAAGTTCATGAAACCCTGAACCCATTTTTTCGTAAGCAATTATAGAAAAGTTGGATGTAGATGACTAGATGGTGCAATTAGCCTCTCCTCTTTTCTCTCTCTTTTAGGTTGACATATCACTTTTGCAGCTTTATTTAGAAGATGGTTGACGAAGTGGCTTGTCGGAATTCCATCCTTTTCCAAAGAGAACCGTGATTTGTTATTTTTTCTTTGCAAATTCTTTTCACTAGATGATATGGTAGCATTATATTTATAGGCTTATTTCCTTTTTTTTTTTTAAAAATCTGTCAACTCTAGATCCAACTCAAATCTATTTTAATATCTTTTGTTTGTCTAGAAAAATCAATAACTTTCACTCTAATCATATGTCCCGTTTAGTTCGGTTCTGGGTAAATGTTCTTAGGAAAAGGTAAATATCTTAAGTTAAAGGGGTTTTTGGAACTACAAATAACATTTGATGAATTATAATTTTAAAGTGCATTGGAAAATAGCTTTGGCTTAAATGCCGTTTGGTAAAAATTACGTTTTATAAAAGATTTTTGCTATATTTTTAAAAACAAATATATTTTTAATTTTTTTATGGAGTTTAGCCACTAACAGCCAAAATGACCGTTGGCAGCCATGCCCATATCTAGTTGTTGGATAGCCTTGTCCAAGGTCCCACTTGAGGTTGCGCGACCCAAACGACTCTAGCAGTTGCTAAGGTCAAACAACCCTCACTCAATGGTTGCTAAGGCATGCAATCGCTTGGTCGGTAGTCATCGGCCTCCATTTAGTTTCTCCATGAAAACCATGGAGAAGATGAACAGTGAATGAGGGTCAAAACTTGTATTCCAAAAATGCAATTTCCTAAAAGATCTCTGGACCTACTTTAGGCTGAAAGCCCTCAGAGTCCTTTGGAAATGTAATTATATTTCCTTAAAGTTGAGCAAAAAAGAATCAAATGTTATTTGCATTTGGTCAAGAGACTTTGGAGCTCCAAAGACCATTTAGAATATTGAACTTAACGGGGCCTATATGTATATGGCGTCCAAAAATGATCGTTAGTTTCTTTGAAATTATTAATATCAAGAGATTGCTGCTATTCTATACGAAGGTGAGGGTTTTGGTGAAGATGGAGCATTTGATAATGAACCTCTATCTGTCACCGATATTGATAACTAAGCATGATTTTTGGATGTGAGGTTTGATTTGGGATTATAGTGAAATTTGTGATTTTTTTAGACAAAAAAATATTCATAGTAGAATTGGAGTTAGATTCAAAGTTGGGTTTTTTAAGGAATTAAGCTCATATTTATACGTGAAAGTGAGATTTGCATAGTATATTTAATTATGAAATATAGCACAAAAAATCATAAATTATGGTCGTTGCAACGTCAATACCCTTAATTTTATTTTGTATCACAAAACCTTCAAACTTACACTGGTATAATAAAACTACCCATTGCCTATATGAAAAAAAGTCATAATTACACCCACTCTAACATCAATATCTCAAATTTTTTTTGTGCCATTATCACATTGATAAAAAAATTGAGATATTGGTGACACGAAAAAAAATATTTCAGATATTACTATCGCAATTATCATAATTTAGAATATTTTGTGGTCGGAAACACATGGGTGGGTTCTTGTCATATTTTCTTGAACATCGAACTTCAATCTATAGTCGAAAACCAAGTAAATACATGCTGCTGCGCATTAAAGGTAACGTTTAGATGGTGGTTTCTTTTCTTTTTCGTTCTTTTTTCTTTTTGTCGTTTAGGCAAGGTTAAAGCTTGACTGCCACGCACATGGCCGGGTAGCTCGGTTGCGGTTCTTAATGGAGGATCTGGTTGGGACTGCTCTCTCTTGGTCCATTTGTCCAAACTCAAAGCCATCAATTTCATTTTTTTCTTTTTGATTCGTAACATAGTTCTCGTTTCATGACGATAAAGGATGAGTAAATATAAATGCCGATTTAGAACATAACAAAATCCAAAGGGTTTGAGGAGAATATGAAACCCAATTTGAACGAATTTTCTTTTATTAGGCTTTTATAGTCCAATCCACCACTTTAATTGCCTCTCGGTTGCTATGAACCATTTCAAGATTCGAATAAAACTAAGTAGGCCTGGGCTTTCTTGATGAGAAGACTAACCTCCCAAGAAACTTCTTCTGTGCTTGATAAGCCATGAATCAAATCGATCTGAGTTTTAGTTTAGTTCAAGGGGTAGCTATTTGTTGTTATTTTCTGTCAAATGACATGAACCACTCTATGCTTGAGTCATGATGAGCAAATTAAGACTTAACTGTAGTTTGGTATTAATGTAAAGAAAAAAAAAATAGTGAAAATCATTGGGCCAGAAAATGTGCCAATTACTCTTTTTTGCTTTAGGTTTGAGAAAGGCTTCATTAAGAAGTAACAAAAGACTAGGAGCCAACCCTAATATAAGCTCCATCCCATCAAAGCGTCTAATCGGTGAAGAGCCAGAATTTCAAGCATTCCTAATTTAAAAGATTTAATTAATATTGTTTGGCCATGGCCGGTCACAATTTGAAACTTGTCCAATGAAAGCATTAGCTCGGGGAACAAGCTATAGTTTAATTTAGCTTTTATGAGATTACTTGTGACGAACTTTGCTTTGATTTGTAAGAAATGCCTTGCGTGATACATGCTGAAGCTTGATGGTTGGGAATGGGGAGCAGTATTATTATCGTTTGGCTCGTCGTAGCACTGGAATATCTGGAAACTTGATAGAGTTCACGACATTTTCAATGCTGAAAGCAGCAAAAGCCTGCTTTAATCTTCATCTTGTATGGAGGAGATTTGAGTCCAAGATGATAGTCTTTGCTTTGTCCAGAGAATGGTATGACTATATTTCGATTTAAACACCACCAGTCATTTCCCATTTTCATCATCATCTTCTTTGTCAAAACTCGATAAAGATGCTTTAAGGGTGCGTTTGGTAATTATACTGTTTTCAGGAATAATTTTTGCTTAAAATGATTTTTTTTTCTTATTTTATTACCTAAATGAATTGAGTATTTGAAAGCGTTTGATAACTAAACAAAAATTATATTATTGGAATGTAAATATGTTTAATACGATCCTCAAATTTTTTTATGACTTATAATTTCTTTTAATTTTTAAATAATTTTATTATTTTTTTCCTTTTTCTTCTTCTTCTTATTTCTTTAGTTGGTTGTCAGCCTCGACCAGCGACTAGCTAGGCCCTAGGGGAGCCTTATTGGCAAAAGCTTCATTGTGGCTGGGCAAGGCCAAGCCTCATTAGCTTGACCAATGAGAGGCTGAGCCTCGGCCTCACTAGGGGTCAATGAGACTCTAGCGATCAGCTAGAGAATGAAGAAGAAGAAAATGAAAATAAAAGAAAATAATACTTGATTCCAGAATTGTTTTCGAAAATAAAGAAACATCTTTTTTTTTTGTTATTTTTAATTTTATTCCAAATTTATTTCCAATAAGAAATTTATTCTCAGAAACAAAAATATTATCAAATGAATTTCTGTTTTTATTTTATTTTATTTCGAAGAACCAAAAAATAAAAATATGTATTGTTTGGCATGTTACCAAATAAATCCAAAGTACATTCAGATTCCGGATAGAAATTCGGCGAACTAGACATAGAAATGACTTTGTCAATGACTTGATTTAGTCATACAATTCACTACTGGACTTCAGGATGCATTGCACGGTACAGGATCCTAAACCAATGGTCACAAAAGAGTACTTTTGCCGCGTCACTCAAGCACTCTCAATTATGGCAAATCAAGGTACATGCTTAAGTAGGGAACCTGATATTAAGAGGAGAAGAAAGAAAAGGATACGAAAGTGAGGGTCGTTTAGACTGTTGAAATTCTGAAAACAATGCAGGGCAATTCAACTAATCAAAAAATAAATCCTTCCATTAACAGCAATGATCCCTACAAAAGACATCGACAGAATGACATCCCAAGGAGTTGTTAGAGAGATTGCAAATCCCTAAACGAATGTCGAGTTCGCCCATTTCTCAGTCAGATGTATGTACTTTTTCCCTTTCTTGTTCCTGTTCTTCTTCCCTCCGAAGTCAGGACTGAGTCTCATTTCTCACCAATGTTGAAGTGGCAACAGCCTAGCTTCACTGGCTGAGTGAGATCATAATACTTCACTTGTAAGAATGACTTCTCGAGGTCGTCTCTACTCGCGGAGACATAAATCAGGGAAAGAATCACTGTTAACTACGGAGCTGGCAATGGCCACTCCAACAAAATAATCGAGAATCATCCTTCCTTTCCTCCATGGACAATAAGAATAACACTTCTACCTGTAAAAGAATGACAAAAATTTGGACTTGCAAGTAACAAATGATTTTTTATGCAAGCTTCTTTGCCCGACCATTTGAAGGAGCACCTTCCTCCTTTTTAGAACCGGCAGCCTCGGGCTTCCTTGCCCAGGCAGGTGCTCGGTCCGGTTCATAACGATAGTCATAAAATAGCTCCTCCCCAGCATTGATTCGTTCCTTGGCAAATATCCCCACCCTATGGTCCCCTGCCACCATTATAACCTGCAACAATTTCCAGAAGCAACTTGACAAAGGAAATAATGCAGAACTCTTCAAAATGTGAGCCAGTTATCTCTAGTCCACCACCAAAAAAGAGGAGCCAGTCTTTCCAGGTTATGCAAGATTTTCGTACAAAGAGCTCCAACGGCAAAGACAGTAAAAGAAGGTACCTTAGCATAGCAATTAGGATCAGGAGAGTGATTAGCAAACTTCAATTTGTCACCCTTTCGATAAGCATCAAGAACAAACTGCATGTGGTGAAGTAATACAGTTCATGATAATGTATAATAAAGAGGAAATTTAGCTAAGTCTCATCAAATTCAAAAGTAGAACAAGTTAAGGAACCTGATCATTCAAATTGAAAAGAAATGATGAGTTTTCACGGTCATAAATCTTTCCCCGCTTATCAGCTTCCCTGTGTGAAATTAGCTCCCCAGTATATTCGCCAAGATATTCGTGTTTGCTGACACTATTCTGCAATGTAGCCCAAGAAAAACAATAAGACACCCTGAAGTTTGACGATGATGCTGCTATTCGACACTTACCTTTAAGAAAGCTCCCCAACCAGATACATCAGATCTCCCAAGCAAAACCTGCAAGTATACAGGAGTCAAGCTTAGTGCATTTCATGAAACGTTACGATCAAACTCTGGTAGCTTCTATGCCTAGTCCCACTGCCAGTGTGCTGACAACGTAACACCCAATTACAACACACTGGTTACCACCTCTAGTTCTCAGAATTGTTATCCGATATCATGGCAATGGCATGAGCTTTCCATTTCACGAAGTGCTGAAATGCCCTCTTTATTGTTCCTCAACAGACATTTTAGTTGATAATGCTCAAATAAAGCACGAACTAGTCACCGCCTCCCAAGCATGGGAATGCTGACCTACTTATTGTGGGTGCACATATGCTACCATGAAAGGTTCACCGCAACTGCGAGTTTTTGTTTAAGACCTATTTTATCTTTAGTTTTTTTCTCATACTAGAATCTTAGAAAGAGGGTTACAGCAACCTCCTTTCCCATCTCCTTAGGGCATTCTCCTTTGTTTCCTATTGTTCAGAAATTGTGCAAGCGTGCGCATGTGTGTGTGTGTGAGAGAGAGAAAGAGAGAGAGAGAGAGAGAGAGAGAGATTTTTGCCATTTACCCTTTGTTGTTGCTTAAGAAGCAGCTTCATGTTCCTACATTCATAATTATCACCTCTTTGATTAGGCACGCCAAGAGTTCCATCACCACAACTGCAAAACAGAAAGTATAATATTGGCATGGATTAAAGAATCACTGTGTATGCTATTATGACAAATGAAACTTGCTTCCAACATCAAGTTACTGTAGATAATGGTTGATCTCGCCAAGCATTTGCTTTCCCTTTCATAAATAATCCCAAGTGACCAGAAATTTTCATGGAAAAGAAAGACGGATACTGTTGCAAAGACAACTCATTTGGAACTAACAAATGTTCTTGTTCTCCCACAACTCCAAGGGGGTCATACACCAGAGAAAACAGACAATTGTTATTTAAATACCTTATGGAAATAGAGAATATTATAGTAGGCTGCAACTCTACTGAACCAGCATTAGTAGCAGCATGACAGCAGGCAACACACGTAAACAAATGATTCTGAATACTCCAGCATGTATTTGTCTAGAGGCTTCACTAGACATTAAAAGGACCAGAAACAGTAAATCTTCAATGGTTAACATGATAATTTGCATATGGAGGTCCTGGAAAAACCAGATTATTATAATTCATTGCGCTTGAATAAAGCCAAAACCATTGTTATGTAAAGTCTTCTACGGCATAAGAGCCTGTTTGCTTTGAAGATCACTTTTTAGTTTTCATTTCCCTAAAAATTGAAAATGGAAACAGCTTTCTATTTTCTTGAGAAGCATGTTCAGTAAGTGAAACAATCAAAACAACAAAAAGTTGTTTGCACTTTACAGCTTCAATTTTTTATAATAGTTTCTTTTATTTTCATTCAAACCTTTTGCCAAAGTTGCGCCAAACACATTTTCTGGACTGTTTTCATTTTCAAATGGAATGAAAACAAGGATAGCCTCTATGGTTTCCAATTTGGAATCAGTTTCCCTATTGTCATTTATAAATTGTTTTTCAAAATTCTGCCAAGCACATCTTCTGCACTGTTTTCACTCTAAGGTGAACTGAAAACGCAAGATTTTGAAAACTTTTCCATACAAAACAGGCCTTAAGATTCCCTTTCTCCAAACCACATAAGCAGTATAGAAAGAAACCACGAAAACCAACAACACAAAAGCATCTAAATTCAGACACACACCTGACCCAACAATTTCGGCAAACATCTGGATCGCATTCCCTGTCAGCTGCAAAACATGGACATTGCCGGCTCCGACATTGATTTTTGGCACAATGACAGCCTCTGAATCGATTCTTGCAACTCTTTGGACATCTGTTTCAAACCAGTTGATAGTATGAATCCAACATAGGCCTATAACAAAAGAATTATCTAACAAAACATCTATCTATTGTTCCAGAAAAGCAAGATATTAATTCCATGAGAACTTGCATTCTACACTCATTATACTCAATCTTTTTCCCTATATCGTGCTGTTATCTCCCCCGAATAACATTTCTGATAAGAAATATAAAGAAATGAAAATAATAAAATCGGTAGTAATGGACTCACCCACAGTACTTCTCACAGCAGGTTCCATTTACAAGACAGGAGCACTGCTTGCCACATGCAGTTTGGCAGTTACATGGGTTATATTGCCGGCATGGCTGATCCTTTCTCTCAGTTATCCTTTTCCTGATTGAATGATAGGCAGCAGACTTCCAAGTATATTTCAGACGACGCACTCTGCCTCTCCTACGCAAAAATCTTGATCTTCTTCTTGGTTCAATATGGACCTGCAAAAAACTTATGCCAGTCAAGGTTCTATGCAAGAAGCAGAATACATGCAAAGCGATGGAAAATCCTAACGAAACAAGGCAATCAAATGAAAGATACCAACCACATTTCCATTACTGTCAAACTTAGGATAGCCTTCACCGAGATAATTTGCAGCATCACCACCTTGACATATTAGCTTGTTCTCAGAACAATTCATGTACTGAAAAATCTCCTGACATGTCTTCAAACCATTCAAGAGATTCCTAGCAATCAAACAGCTGCATAGCAAAAGGGAGAAGGCAACAATATGCTTCAGTGAGCAATCAACAGAATGGCTGCAGAAAACGTCTCTCAAACTACCTATAGTTTCCACCAGCCTATATACCTCGCTTAGCAGAGTAGCAGCTCTAGTGAAAAGGACAAAAAAAAGGATGAAAAGGTGGTGGATATCAAAAAGGCCAATGAATAGCATAACATCTACAGACCTGTTCCTACCAAAAATCTCCAACCCTTTCTCATAAAGGCCTTTCTCAAGAGCTTTCCATGATCTATCCTCACTTAGTTCTTGTTTACACGTATTTTCGTCGACAAACTCTTCTTTTCTTGAGGTATCATTATTATTAGCCGGAGGTGGATCGATAGTCATTTCACTTGATGGAGCATCGGGAACTTCACCCTGTACTAAGTTGTGACTTTCCTCAATAGTTACATCCTTCCTTCTTGGCCTGCCAATCACTGGACACTTTAATTTCTTTTGTGAAGAAGAAGTAGCATCCTCATTCTCTTTCTGCAATTTGGATCTCAGTTTCATGTCTCCTGATAGAAGGCTTCCACTTGCAATAGAATCTGAATCAGAAGCCATCATCTTCTGCCGTTTACGCAAGCAAACTAGAACTCGCTCAGCAACTCGCTTGCTGTTCCTCTTACGAAGTCCACCTTTTCCGGCACTTTTAGTCTTGCGAGGAGACAAAACACGTGCTGAACCATCCTGCCTGGGTCCTGTCTCTGAATCGCTGCTTTCTGAGGCATTTTTTGCATTAGATGATGCACTTTCACTCTGACATTGTTTCAACCGTGACCTATCAGATGAGCTGGCAGATTTCTTCCTAGTTAGAACATGAGACTTGGAGCCATTAGATGAAGGATTTGATTTATCTTCAGGATCACCAGACCCAGGAGAACTCACTGTTGCACATTTTACTAACTTCAAAGCCTGAAAGAGGAAAAAAAATACGATGAACAACTAGACTATTTTCCCCTCGTCGTGCTAGATACAAAGCATTGGCATACTAAATACATACCGATCTGTAACAACGAGGACCACATGGTACATTTTCTTCATCAGTATGGCTCCATGGAGGTTGTTTATCCACCTGATAAAGAAGTTTGACAATGATGACTAATATGTAATTTTGTTTAAACTAAGAATACTGGTAAAAAGATTATATAAGATTCAGGAAAAAGTAGTTCCAAGTGACTTCTTACGGGTAACACAAGATCCTGAGAACATCCATGCAATCTGCAATCAAAAACCTGCAAATACATAAATAATAAAGAGACATCCTGAGCAATAGAATGAAATAGAACACAGAAAGATATGAAAAAATGCAAGAGAGATCACTTACAAGACATCTACGACAAAACAGGTTATCAAAAGAATCTAGAGCAGCATCAAGATCTTTATCGAGAAAAGAACTCATTGTCTGAGAGGTTTCTTCATTATCCCCATTCTTAGAGCCACCCACATCCTTCTCTTCCTTAATAAGGACTTCATATCTTGCCTGTATAAGATGTTTGATGGTGTTTCATTTCTCTGTAAAGCCAGCAGAAAGCAAATGGGCAACGGCTGGACCATAGTTTACACAATGACCAGTTCTTTTCATAATCACAAAAAAGAGAAGCATAATGAATGTAGAAAACCAATCTATCAAGAAACATCAGAGCACAGTGAATTGTTTATATTATTTATGCTCATACCTTGAGTTCAGAAGGGCTTCTAGATAAACAATTTGCCAATGATTCCAAAACTGAATCAGATAAACCAAGTTCTTTGATGGTCATGCTGGCAAATTTAGAAAATCAGAAGAAGATTACAATCTCCAATATTTTTCCAATATCATATCTGTTGGCAGAAAGAAGACTACGATTCCAAATATTTAAAATGCAGCAAAAGAATCCTTCCTAACATAGGCAATGCTGATTAGATGCAAATGCCAGTTGATGAAAGGACGATCGATGTAAATTGTGATGAGCAGATACTAGGGAAGTTCATTCTAGCATCAATAGTTGAAATTGGCACAGAAGTAGAAACTGAAAAGATTCCAAAACCGCTTCAAAGGCACAACCAGGAAACCTGACAATAGGTCGTCTTCCATCAGAAAAAACTACTCATGCTTAATGTGTGAGGTGGGAGAAGCCAGCTGGAAGCCCAGTAGTTGGAGAAGCCAGCAACCAAGAAGTGGAAATCCCATTTCTTTAGCTCTCACTTATGGAATTAGGCCCAAAACAAAGAAACTTTCATGTTTATCTCCATGTCCAAAAATATTTGAAGTGGCGAATATGACAGTCATCCACGATAAATCATAGGACAAATTGAAATTCACGTTTCCAAGATCCTTTATAGAATTAAAGCCACACCTAAGCTAGAATCCCACCACTAATATAAAAAAGTTATGACCAAAAGGCACAGTCGACCCAATAAGGCTCTTAGTCTTCCCTAAACATTGTCAGAACAGGAACACGAAAAGGAAAGGTGACAAAACACTTTGAATGAAGAAAAAAAGAGTCCAGAAAGACAGACTGAGATTTGTAATAAAAACCAAATGAAGATGCTTTAGCAAATTTTGCTACGATGCCTTTGAACATAAAATGAGGGTACTTCATAGAATTGAAACCTAAGACACTCGGTCTAAGTAGATCCAAGTATGCACCTTGGAAAGATTTTCTTAGTCCCTTGAAAATTAAATCTAACAATTATATAGAGAAAAGACACATCCTAGGAAACTTGTCCAACCAGACAACAAGGCCAGACAGGGCATCCCAGTGCAAGAGGTTTCTATGTATGGGAATCAGATGAAGGTCAATGCGTGAAGTCTAGGCCCTGCATCACAGGGAGAATAATTCCCTGACTAGCCAAAACAAGAACTCCAGAACAATTAGATAACTAAATATGAACACACATGAAGATGACATAGAAAAAAATCAGTTATACCAACCGAAGAATAAAATCTTCAGAATCCACAAACTCTCGCTTGTCCTCTTCTTCATCAATTGCCTCCTCTTCACTGTCACTGCAAATAAGTGCTTCCCCGCCATTCTGATCATAATATATTCTTCTTCGACCCACGACTGACTGATCCTCAGTCATTCTCTGATTTCTGCACTAGAGTAAAAAGGATAAACAAAATACTCCAGAAAACAAGCCAACAACTAATTTTAGCAACTTCTCCAAAGAGGGGGTGACTATAGTATCCTATGAAATGATGCCAGTTGATGTTCAGACTTAGCCCACCCTTTCAATCACTTTCTTCTAATACAGAATCAATTGAGGAGAACCCAGAGAGCAAAGGCCTTATTATTAAACTTAGGAAGTGGTAAAAAGCCATAGAGTTTTTGCACACGCAGGGTGGAAAAATCAGACAGAAAGAGATCCTAGATAGGGAAGAGAAATCACAATCTCACTAACCTGTCCAGAAAAATCCATGTTGTGTAAGGGGGTAATCTTTTCACTTCTGGAAGCTTGATCGGGCGAACAGCATTCTTCACAGGGATACTAGATCCAAGAAGAACTGCCGTAGAAGCATGAGCATCCTCCAGGTAGTCATTGCTATCTCTATCGCCATTGTTTGCATCAATACCATTTTGCATGCCTAGGGCATCTTCTTGCCTCTTTGTCAGTAAGTCTACACTATTACCAGCGATGTTGTCGCATGTATGATCATTTCTTTGCTTAGACGAATTAAATATTTTTTCTGTAACACCTGCCAGCTCCTGTCTGTTTTCTTCAATTCTTTTCTGGAAAACAAAAATAGGAATAGAAATTATGTGGAGTTCATGTTGGTTTTCTTAAGAACATAATGAACTAACATTATCAAGAAGAAAAATACTACCACAGCGTACCCTTATAATAACAGCCCGATCAGCAGCAACTTCTTTCTTGAAACCATCAATAACATTTGCTATCTCCTTGACAGCCGGGACTGTTTCAAGTGGCCTTGGAGCCTGCAGAAAACCAAATTTCACGCAATGCTCAATGTAAATGGCTCGTGGGTAAATACATTCTCAGCTCCATATATATTATCAACACAAATAGGAAAACACAGCGAGATTAATTACCCTCCCATCATTAATGTCTTATAATCATAATGTGGAAGTAAGCACCCATATAACAATTGTGGAGGAGGGTACAAACATACACACCACAAACGAAACAAAGAAAACTAAAGAATACAAAAGTGAATGACATGCAAATAAGTCTCCAGCTGCAAGACTTCATCTGTACAGGAAATTTTGTCCTTAACAAACAAAGCAGTCCTTAAGGAATTAACTTGCCAGGCATACCAGCTACACCCAGAACAAAAATGTTTTTGTTTCCCACTATTTACAGGTTGCTCTTGCAGGCTTAAGAGCTTAATTCGACCCAAAGCCCTCATGGTAGGGCCTCAACCACCAGGCCTTCTAAACTACATCGAGAATGCAGTATCGAGGTCGAAGCAGAGAAGACAACGCAAAAGACAGGACGCAATAACAAGTCCACCACCTACATAGTCCACTAGAATTATCAGAGAGTTTTCCTACTACTCCAGTATCTCGTTCTTACAGACTTGGAGAAACCGTGGAAAAGAACCCGAATTGATCACATTCACACCTGTTCATACGTGATCATCACCATGACACGGGTAATCATTGGTCAACGCAGCTTGTCCAATAAGAATCGGTTTCACTCATCCAAAAAAAAGGACAAACAAAAAGAACCAATTTTCGAAACCTCAAGGAGATGATTTTCCACGACAATGCAGCCATCATCTCTTCTCCTAACGACCTACATTCTACTAATAAGCCCAAAACCATCGCAAAAAACCGCGAATTCCGACTCCGCAATCGAGTCAACGCAGGCCGGCTCAGCTAATCCCGACCAAATTAAGAAACGGAAGAGGTAAAAGCCAGATCGCCGGAGCGCGGGTCCGAGAATGGGGACGACCGCGCAATCCGGCACGTCCCGTTTCCCCAAGCAATCCGCGGAGACCATCGGGTAAGAGGGAGCGGCGTACCGACGGATCCGCCGGGGCGTCCAATCTGTTCGCGGAGGCGGACGGCGAGGACGCCGCCTTCGACGCCATCGCCGGGGGAGCTGGAGCGGCGCGGATCCGGCGATGGGGCTGAGATCCGACCCGGGGCCCGGGCTCATGCACGGCGGCGGGCGGCGGCGGGCGGGAGGCGGGAGAATCGGGCGGGCGGGCGGGTCGGGCGGGGAAACCCTAACGAGTCCACCGTGACAGCACCCAGCACACGCACCCGGGGCGCGCTTTGTGATGAGATGGATTCGGATTTTTTTATTTTTTCTGAGCATTTTATCAACTACGGAAAATTTAATTATTGATTTAAAAAATAATTAATTTTTTGGGGAATAGGCGGGGTTTTGAGAAACGTGCCGGAGATTGTAAAGGGAAAAAGATGGCATTGACCAGGACAGGAAAAAAAAAAAAAAAGTGAGAGAGAGAGAGAGAGATTAAGATAAAAAGTGGGGGAAATATAAATATTTTTGGGGGGAAAAGGTGACGTGGCGGAGGGATTTTGAAAATTGGGGGAGCGTTTGAGGGTTTTTGAGATTTGAATAGGTGGGGACTGTTGGGACGTCGACGTCTTCACCTTAACTTTTCGACGTACGGGTGAGCTAACCCACCGGGAGCTCTGTCTCTCTTGTCAATATGGACAAGATCCGATTGGACAAACGTATTTGTCCGAATTTGAGGGGAAATAATTGTTTTGACTTTTCAAGTCCTGCCACATGTCCTTGGAATCTTTGAATCTTCAAATTGGTCCGCCATAGCCCCAATCGATGACCTTGGCCGGTATTTCTTGCCGAATTATTAGGGATGTGCAAAAGAATGAAAAGCCATTTAGATTGTTCGAAATCATACGAGATTAGACTGAAATCGACAATTCTTATGAGGGCTGGTCTGATTGATCAATCCAATTCTCAATTCTAATTTAGTGGAATCAGTGAGTATCGGTCTGATTTCCAATTCTAATTATTAATTCATCCATTTACTCACCTAGAGCAAATCGATATGTATATTTTAAAAAAGAAATTATTTCTCAATTACTTAATTATTTTGTAATTTTTCAACCAAATATATACGTGTATTTGTAATAATTGAATATTATTGGGTGTGTAATATGATTAACTCCCTAGTTTTCTTTTTCATTATAATAATCCATTTACTTGTTTTATCAATCATAATAAAATAAACGAACGAAGAGGAATAAGAGAACTGATTGGAGATGTTTAGAAATGTTGCAGCGCTTTATCATCATGATACGAAATTAAGAGCCAATGGCTCATTTTATGAGTATAATTAGGTCTCTCCTTAGCTATTTCCATGATTAAATGAAGTTGATGTGGAAAAAAGATAGATCAAACAATTAATGTTTTAACTTCTATGGAGATTATGACTTTTAAGGTGGAGTCTAATTCTTCTCCATATGTTTTCGGTGTCGAGAAAAACCCTAAGAGAATTAAACCATAACCTTTGAAGAAATTAAGGTTTTAGCTAATGAATATAGTATATTCAATCCTTAATCAAAATTAATGGCTCATGATTCAACCCGAATATAAGGTCAAACAAGTTTTGGTACTCTAAATAAAAACTAGGTTCACCATGATATTAATATTTATAGGGATTGGAGATCGATTCCATGGACCCACCTAAGAATCGATCTGGACTAGTGGTTCGATTTTCGGATGGATCCACGAAACCAACGAATAGGTTCGGCTCCAATTTTTTAGAATTGGTCCTTGGTGGATGACTCCTAGTTTCAAGGTGGGACTGTCATGCTCATTCCTAGGGACCATGTGGTTTTCTTACAGTGACAAAATAACTGAGGATGTAGGTGATCTTAAATTTGGTGCACTTATTTATATAAATTCATCAAACCTTCAAGTAAATTACATCGGAAATCCATGAAGCATAGGATTATTGTCCTACTATACAGAAGACAAATGATAATGAAAATACTCATTCAAAGTAATCTGATTTTCTATTAAAAAATAATTGCTTGTGACTTTAAAAGATGCCCACAATAGAATCTTAAGGGAAAAAGACGTCTTCTCTCAATAAAGTGGCCAAGCTGTCACGACAAATATTATCTCTAAAAAAAAAAGTGTTAAAAAATCTAAATGGTAAATCCCTAAGAACTCATCCAATTTTAAATCCAATTTTCATCAAAGATCTTCACAATTTTTTTTATGCTAAACTAATTCTAGACTATAATTAACACTAGAATATAGCAAAACTACTCAAATTCTAATTTATAATTTTATCCTACGTTTTGATTTTTTATTCTTTTATTTCGAAAAATGGGGGACTTAGATCAGGTCAGAACAGCTAGTTGGGAATTATGTAAATAGGAGCATTAGATTACGCCAAGCTTATTTTTGTAGAATGGTCCTATTTCTCTTTTGTTACTAGAAACAAAAAAATATTTTTTTTTTGTTCAAAATCTAGTCCCTAACTACTTTTTTATTTTAGGGAATAGAAAAATTAATTGATGTATACACAAATGTTTCTATTCTTTTTATGTGTTGGAAAACAAAAGAACAAAAAACGAAAACTAATAAGACCTTCCTAATTACGAGAGAGGCTTTGAATTTAGACATTGTGGTGCTCTTTTCATAATTGAGGGATACTGATGAGGAGGTCTGATTGCCTAGAAATCTACAAAACACTCTACAAGCCCACAAACCATTTAAGTCCACGCCTCTATCTCTAGGGTAGAACCTAACTGGTGGAAACCTATTCAGTTTTAAATTTCCACTAGTATGGTTCTTAATTCAAGATATATAGGGTATGTTCCAAATTTCAAAAATTGGACAACCTGTTTTGACGGATAAATTTTAAATTCTAAATAGGTGGAACCTGGAACTTAGAACTTAGAACCTAAAGCAAGTTTTTTATTATTATTTTTGATTTGTGTCTTTATGCAATCCTACGGCATTTCATGGAGTCTAATGATAAGTGTATAATCTGGAACTACTAGTTTGAGCTTCCATTTTATAATCGAGACTTTTATTTTGTTAACGTTTAATATTTTTTGTATGTCTAAATGTAAGTTGTGATTAGTTGATTTTGATAGTAATAAAATGTGATGATTAACTGCAATTGTTCAATTGACAATACAGGTAGAACCCGGATGGACCTTGGAATTTATGACAAAGTAGGTTCCAAGTTCTAGAGTATACATGATGAGTTATAGATTCTAAAAAAATAAGGAATTTGTTCCAACAGATAAATTTTAAGTTCTAGATGAAATGTGTATGGAATTAAAGTTTATAATCGTTCACCTCTAATACAAGTGATATTGCTCCAAAACAGATTGCACGCAATGAGATTTGGACGGTTGACCCTTGGTTTTAAAAATTGAAAAAGCCTCTAACCCCTTCTGCCAATCACACCAACCACGATACTAAACTATATTAAAACGGTAAAAGGCTATTAAATGGGATGTCAAGAGATTTTTTTTTTTGTTAGTCCTATTCTATGTTTATTCTACACTCACTTTCAGACTTTTACCCTATCTTTTACAGGGCGTGGGAGTCGAAACCCACTCTTGAAACTTACTCGTCCCTACCCCATCCCTTCCTGAGAAAGTAGGGATTTGAACCCTTTGGATGTCAAGAGATTCAATAGTGTCTTTCTTTTCTAAAAAAGTACTCACAAACCACGCCTTCACAATGCCATCGAACTCAATTCGCGGTTAACACGAAATCATATTTCATCGTAGATATCAATTGATGCGCATGAAAAAAAGAGTTGGTGTACGGGTGATGCATCAGATACGCGATAAACGCTGCCGATAAATCGAGCGGAAACACTGTTCTTCGTGTCCATGTTAACCTCGGATGAACAAAGTTACTGGCCAAGTTTACAGAGGAAATATCCTCGAGTTACTATCTTTTTGAAGCCGGGACAGAGATTGAGGCATGCGCTATAAAATTGAGTAAATGAGAAGCGAAGATAATAAGCTCGGTCAACTAATCCCAAATAAAATAAAATTCCAAGGAAGAAGAGCCTTCGAAAAAAAAAAAAAAAAAAGCTTTGACACCTTTCACGTAATTTTAAAATCCCAACATGCGTATGACTCTCCTTTCTTGTAATTTCAATCTCAATACACTTAAAATTTTCGCAATCCATTTACTTTTCTCCACACACACAGTACTTTAGCCACATCCATCCGCGATCCCATCCGTGCACACTTTGTGCGCGGCCTGTTTGGTTTGGCTTTAGGAGAACTTTATTGAGAAAATGCAAGAACTAAGGAGTTTGGTGGAAATGCAAATACTATTTAGTAAAATATTATTGAAAATATGCCTTGGGATGCAATTTGAGGGCAATCTTATTTGGTAAACATACATTTGAAAAGTCTTATGACGTTCCAATTTAAGTTTGTAACTTTAGTTTGTCCAAAATTGAAAAAAAAAAAAACACTTTTATATTTTCGCATTGAGGATAACGTAAAAGAGATGTATTAACAAATAAGTTAGAATCTTCAAATTTTTTTTTTATACACCAAAGATTCGCTCAATTTTAAATGTAGCAAGAAATGGACATGGCTAAACACTTTTCAATAATCCATAGAGAAATCTTGATCAATCATTGATGCAATGAGCTCTTATGATAAGTTTATGATAATAGAAATTTCGAGTAGAATCAATCGGAACAAGCACAAATGAAGATTTCACGTAATTCTATTCGAAGCTTTGCGCATATTCATATAAAATTGCAATTGAACACCGGTAATCCTTGGATGGATCACCAACTTGATCCCTAACCAAAAGTAGATCAAACAAAAGCGAAGAACATGCTACTAAACTTTTTTTTTAGATGTTCAATCTGCCATAAATATTCTAGTGACATTCCATGACATGAGGGTATAAGCAAGTAAATTCCAATAGTCCTTTGTCATGACCCAACTGTGTCAGCCCTCTTCGTTCAGTGTTGACCTTGCCTCCATTTCATAACTATCTCTTGTTATCTATGGACTTGTCACCTTCTAGCATCACGTGTTCTTCGACCTTTCTACACTTGTCAACTTATCTGTTCAATGCACAACTTACAAAATGAATATAAACAAAAACTGAGAGGCACAGAAAAAGTAATGAGATGAACTGCGACCCAATTCCGTAAACTTGAACAACAACCAACTCGCTAAAGCAGCAACTCCAATCACTGATTATTGACCTGAAAATATGGTGCCTATAATGTAACAAGACAAGTTCTGGAAATCTCAATCCATTCTTCATCTTCTCGCGGCAAGAGTTCACTTGTCAATCGGGCGCAATTCGCATCCTCCCCGAGCTCTGCATTTCCATGGATTGTACCTTGCTTGCCTATTAAAAGGTGTTCGTTTAAGAGGTGTTACTAGTTATTTTTCGCGTCGGTCTAAAGTTCGAATCGCCTCCGCAGTGTGCATGTTTCGCACCAACGACCATAGAGATTTAGGTCGCGAATCGGGGCATATATAAAGAGAGCTCTCGAATAGCCATGCGCGCGCGTGTTTTTTTTCCCCTAAGTGCCTCGAGAACTTTCACTATGTCAAAGGAAGGACGCCCCTCGTGTTAGAAAATTTAGAATAAAAAAAAAAAAATACAGTTCAGCAGATGATTAGAAATGCTTAGAAATGTGGATTAACTCCATGTTCGCATCATTAAATGTCTACATTTTTGGTTATTATTGACACGTGATTAACAGCATGAAGGAATCAACAAAAGTGGAGTCGACAATCTCGAATACAACCATCAAGATAATGGCGTCGAAGAAACCATGGATGTAGAGGAGTCTACATAACCATCGATAACTGTTCGGTAACCGATCATAATCTCTATCTGTAATCACCTTTTGTAATTTCTCGTAACCATTATAAACTTTTTTTAAAAATTATAATCATTTGTAACCCCTTTTTGTAATTTCTCTTTGCAAGCACTCTTTTATAACTTCTTATAACTTTTATTTATTTAATATAATAACCGTTTGTAAAACCTCCATTAATAACTGTCATTTGTAGGTTTTAAATAACCACATCGTAATCTCCAAATCAATCAAAAATTTATATTTTAATTATCTTTACTTTCTAACATTGCACCTTATTTTTCCTTAACTGTATCTTTGCGATTTGTGTCGTTGATTATCCTATGGCGTATACGTCTATCATGGACGTTGCATCGTCGATTAAATTCTAGTGTTCTCAAGCTTTGTTGTCGATTCAATTCTGACACAATCGGTTTATGTGTGTTACTGTGGAAGTGGCTATACTTTCAATCTTTGTTATCGATTAAATTTTGACATAATTTGTACATACAGTTAGATTCAAAGTTTGAAGAAAAGGTTTATAGTTATTTTTTTGTCCGCCAGGATATTTTCTGTTTAGAATCACCACAGAACTTATATCTTCCCATTAAAAGCTAAAGAACGACTTTCGGTAAAAAATATTTCACGGGAGAAATTCCGGCAAAACAGTCGCATTAGCATTAGACATGGATTATTTCTGGTACTTGTAAATTCTTTCACAGATAATTTTGGAGGGCTTAATTGAAAACTCGAAACTTCTGAAGGGTCTAATCCGAAACATGTAAATTACCGACCGAACCCACCTGAAAAGCACTCCAAAACAAGCCCCACCAGCAACAAAGAACACTAGCCGGAAAAAATGCTGTGCAGAGCTTCACGCGCCGCCTACCGCCGCCGCCCTCCGCCGCTCCTCCCCCGCGGCGGCGGAGAAACATCGGTGCTCCGCCGCCGCTGCTCCTCCGTTTCGTCTCCAGCTTCAGACGACGCAGCGCCCATTCCAGCCGCCTACGCCGGTTCGTAACTCGTGTGCTGGCGTCAGTGTGGTTTCGTAGAGTTGTTCCGTTTCGTTCGTTCTCGGTCGTTCCGATTCAGTGGGTCGTGATGCGATTCGTTGCTTAAGTAACGTTCGGATGTTGTTGCGGTCGCTCAGATCACATGGGCTTCGTCAGAGACGTGGCTGCGATTCGGCCTCCCAAGCTGTTGCCTGACCTACTGCAAATCCTTGAGGAGAGAGGTCAGCGAACCCGTAATGCGGATCAAATGCAATTTAGGGTTCTTGCTTTCTCTTGTTTTCTTGACTGTTGTATGTGACGAATTGAATTGGATCGAGTGCAGTGGTGAGTTGGGTCATTTTGGATCTCTGGAGTGAAAGGTCTCTCTTCTTGAGACTGCATTTATCCCTTTTCAATACGAGTCAGCTAAACTAACGGGGATTGGATAAAGATTCGGGCTTTTGACTACCTGTGAGTCGTGATCGCGTCGTTGTTGTTGGTCGACCAGATTTGTGTTTTTGGCATCAGAGCAGACATTATGCAGTCCGACTTGCTCGGGATTTCTTGTTGTGAACATAAAACGAACTGAAGCTTACAGCTGGTTCAGTTCGGAATCGAGCTGTAATATTTGGTTTTGAGTGTTGATTTGTGTTTCATATACATTTAGCCTATAATTTCATCAAGATGCTTTTATGCAGTCAATTTTATAAGTAAACTTGTATTCTATCCCACTCTAAGCTCATACGGTATGTACCGAAAGACCTTTCGCAAATTTCCGAAATTTCTAATTCACATCTCTAGTATAGTACTAGCATTCTTTATGAAAGTTTGTAGGCATCGAACTTTTGTGGTAAGCTTACTGTTTGTATCTATTTTATTTTACAAAATCCAGTTTCATTATTTTTGTATCATGCATTTATTTTATGGTAAGAACTTTTCAGCTTTTACATTTTTGGTGGCCTGAAATTTTCAAATGGATTTACTATTAAGTGTTGTTGTATGCACACTTTGATGTATGAAGAATAAATTAATTGACCTAAGTATATAAGGTAAATCTTCAATAAAATGAGGAGAATGCTAGTGTCCCGAAGGAACTTGTTACATATGCTTTAGGAATATGAAGATTTCTTTCTGAAACATGGCCGCTTTGGAAATATGTTGATATGCATTAGTTTGTTAGCAACAACACTGCTATACGAAGTAAGGAAAACCTCAAGCTGAATGAACTTACGATATATGTTTATTTGGTTTCTTCCCTTCTAAGGTGATTTATTCAGAGAAAGTTATACGGGCAGTTAAGGTAGCTCCATTGCCGGGCCTTGGCTTAGTTTTAGTGGTTAGTTACACATCTATCTTACTTGTGACTACCTGACATAGGCTATCAGCATATTGAGAATATCTGAAGCCAAAGCCACCAACAGCACCCTGTCTTGTGTGCTAAGAGAAAGTTATAGAGCAGTTAAGTTAGTTTGCGCTGTCATTTTTAGTTTGTCTCTGAGATGAAGACTTCGTGGCATACCAGAAAAAAAGAGGGGCATTCATCTGGAGACGGATAATTTTTTTGGATGACTAACAATGGAGCAGGCCAGAATGGTGGGATCAGACTAAGCACAATCTGCACAAACCTATAGATCCAGGGAAAAAGGGCTCGACTTATTTAAACGGGG
This sequence comes from Eucalyptus globulus, assembly GCA_014182545.1. Classification (NCBI taxonomy): domain Eukaryota; kingdom Viridiplantae; phylum Streptophyta; class Magnoliopsida; order Myrtales; family Myrtaceae; genus Eucalyptus; species Eucalyptus globulus. The sequence goes on from CM024724.1 coordinate 20,141,291, forward strand.
CAATTGTCTTGTTGATTGTGTATTGTAGGCCATAAGGATTTACTTCATTACTTTTAGGTTAGGAAAGTTGACAGACATGGCAGAAGATAACATAGTATATGAAGAACACCTTACCAGCAGAAGATGAATTGCTGGATTTTAGAGTGCCTACCTAACTGGCAACCCTCTTTGGCTAGTAATCCAGCTGGCTAAGAACTCATCCCGACAAACATGTCCTTGTTACTTCCTGAAGTTCCTGTTGACGTCCAATTATAATTTGGATTTTAATTATAGAGTTTCTTGCAGTTAAGTTTTTTTAGGCTCCTAAGGGATTATCTTCATCTCAAGTACCACATAATAATTTACTGTTTGCATGACTTCTGACATATGAAGCAGTTTGAAAGCTAATAAAATTTGCACTTATATTTGACCAATGTACCTTATAGGACTATGGATAACATTAGCTAAAAGAAATGTCTTTTACTGAAAATATCTCTTTAAATAATACATTTTTCTAATGACATGACTTGGTATTCGTTGTCTGTGTGAAGTGGCTGATCTAGTCCTAACGAAGTTCGCTGCACATTTTGTTTACCATAGGTGAATCAATAATTTCTCCTGGAAACAGGAAAGGGATGGTTCCCCTCGCCATTCCTTTAGCAAAAAGTTGCTCAGGTATATATAAAACATCTCAAAGAGTTATGTTTCCTCAGTGGCAAATACAGTTTCACTTATGACTTTGCTTGCAATAGGGGCTATTACTGCACTGCTTCGATGGCCTACAGCTCCATCTGGGTGAGAAACCAATATCGATGATGCTTTCTTTTTATGGATAATTATGGTTGCATTACTATATTGTATTGTGTACAGTATGGAGATGCCGGTGGTTGAGGTTGACAAGCATGGAGTGTACCTATTAGCTAAAACTGTAAGTTGAGCATATGGACATAGGCATAGCTAGATTTGTTTTTACAAGCATCACACTCGCACATGCAAACTGTTGCAAACCCAATTATGTCTATATCTCTCTTCCAGATTGTTGGCATGGTCCATGCATATATCTGCCAGATTATTGGCATATTAGTTTTCCCAATTTAAGTGCTGCGACTGCCCATGTTCTTGTTTGAGCTTCTACTCGGACGTTACGTCTCACTCTCTCTCTCTCTCTCATATGAATTTACATGCATATACACCAATACACAGGCATAAAACACTCATGTGCATATATTGTCTATAGCTACATACATACAGGTGGTGGATAACATATTCCAGAAATCATGGTTGTTCTTTTGTTTCAAAGTTCAGGTAGATCAGTTTATTCATAGAGTTCTCCTTGAAGATGACGACCTTGGTTCTCAGGATGCAACCAGCAAGCTACTTAATGCTTCAGCTGGTGCTAGAGGAAGACTTTATAAAGAGGGAGATTACACTAAGTCTAAAATCTCAAGCCGTGATATCTATCTCCTCAAAAAGGTACTTATTAGCTTAATTGCTATAAGTGAGCTCTGTGAAAAGGTATGATGAACAGATCAATTTCAGGTTGGTTTATTTCCGGATATCCTGGAACGCAAGGCAATGAACCACTTTGAGAAAGGAGACCATGTGAGCATCATCTATTACAGTTTTCTATGAGAACTTTTTTAGCTAAATCCAAAGGCTTTCTCATCTGTAATTATTTGTCAAAGGTTTCAGCACTAGTCACCGCAGAGTTCTACACGAAGAAGGAAAACTTTCCAGGATTTGCACGGCCTTTTGTTTTCAATGCAGTGCTTTTACTGAAGTTCGTGAATAATCTCTTTCCGCCACTTCTCTTCATTAAACTTTCCTAAATGGTTTGAGAGGTGACCACTTGCTCAGAGAAGCCTTATGTTCATTTTCTAAGGGTTGGCCGTGGCCTCGAAGCCAAAGACGCTGCAAGAGGGGCTCTAAAACTGCCATGGTGGACTCTGGGTTGTAAATATGAGGTATGCTCTTCTTTTAATACCATTCTGCGTGCTATTCCCACCTTCCACTGGTAGTTTGATTCTTTTCGACTTCTTCGCAGGATGTTGCTGAAATAGCAGAATGGGAGGATGAGCAAATTGAACGCATTAAAGAGAAAATCACAGAAAGGGGTAGGGAAGAGGACCTGATGAAGGGAAAGCCACCTGTGCAGGTACTATTTCTGAGATTATCTGTCAATCTCCATTTTATCAATAGGTATACGCATGTTTATTCGGAAGGTTGAATTGCGGTCCTGGCTTATACATAAAACTAGGAATTGTTCTTTGCCATCAATTATATGCCAACAGACTTCTGCTTTGAACTCACAGATTGCATTGGATGAAGCTGCTTTTCTAATGGACTTAGCTTCAGTGAAGGGGACTTGGGATGATTCTGTTGATAGGATTGGGAAATGTTACGAAGAGGCTGGACTTCATGATATTGCGCAATTCGTACGATATCAAGAGTGAGCATAAAGCCAGGGATTACTCATCTGACACATAGTTTGATTTAGTGTGTTCTGTCATTACCATCCTCAATACAGAAGAGAAAAGTACTCAGGTTCTTGAACTTTGGTCTTTTGCCGCTGCCACATCAACTACATTTCCTCCTAGAGTGGATTGTTTCCCACAGCTGGCTGGTATGAATTTAGAGGCACTTTGCTCAGAACCATGACAAATCTTGCTAGGAGTAGAAAGATCTGTTGTAATTGCTCATCTTTTTGTCATAGCGATTGTGTAGCAACCTTTGTTAGAAATTACAGTTCAGTGACGATGGTGACCCAATTAATGACATGGGAGGCCTTTGAACTTTTTCAATTTGTGCAATTTCTGGACTTCTTTTTTGGGCAGTCGAGTCCTCAAACTACATATTTATTTGCTGATGTTCGTTCATGCATCGTTATCCTCTTATTCAGCCATCTGAAGATACTTTCTGTCAAACCGCAATTGAGAAGAGATTTGGCTCTCACGGCTTTTGCAGATCCACAAAAAAAGCCACATCTACAAAGTTTCATATGTTTCGTGACACTCCGACAATTCTCTAGGCATTTAAGGGTTAAAAAAGAAGCGCTGATTTATAGGAAATACCCACCTCAATAGACATTTATTCATCACTACAAAACTGGGAGGAGAAGTGAATATACAACCCATGGCAGCTTAGCTTACACTAGAACAAATGACGAGCCGTTTTCTCAAGAACCGTGTGAACTTCCACGTGTTAACTATAGAAGCTTGCGCTATGTACACAAGCCGTGCAAACAAACCCAGTGGCTCTCTGCGAAAGCGTTCTTATTTACTCCCCTGTTAGTCATGAGAAAGAGGAAAGCAACTTTCTGCTGGACTTGCATGGTTTTCAATGGTCGAATGGAAGAGATGGTTTCTTGTTGTTAACTCTCTTCTTTCTCCACAGAAGCTTTCTCCACAGACTCCCAACTCCCCGTTTTTTCACTGGCGTGATGGCGAAAGAACCAACTGCTTCGTGGTCGTCTGTCATTTTTGTTCCATTCAAACTGAGAAGCTTTTCTGAAGGCTCCTTCAATCTACCCGGGAGGATAGAACAATCGTTGTTCTCTCCTTTCATGTCAGAGGATTCTAGGTTCGTAACATCAGCATTATCCTCTGCAAGCATTTTGTCCAACAGAGAAGTTCGACGGGCCATACTCTTGTTCTTGGGTGACTCTTGAATAATTGTCATGGTGCCATTGGTGGCAACGCTGGAGTTTGCATCTGTTGGAGTAGGGATGATCTTATCAAAAAGAGCAGCATCTTTTGCTGGAGCCAAAGCTTTCAACTGCTTGCCCAAGTTCAAAATGGTTTCTTGGCACTCTGCTAATCTTTCAGAAGCAGCTGCGATCTCCCAGTTCTGCAACAAATACTCTTGCATCAGTTAACAAAGGATCTGAGTTTCTTGTCCCAAAGAAAATGTTCCTCGCCTCAATTACTCTGAACTAACAGCTTTTAGAAGAATACAAGATCATTTAATGCTGCTCCAGAATAAAGGGCCCCTAACTCTATCACAATTCATGTTCATATCTAGATCACAAGTTCGACTCCCTCTGTATAACATTCTACACTTTTATTACTTAGGAACAAAGTTTCAGACCATGAGAATAGACATTGAAAAGTGAAGTCTATCCTCAACAACTTTTTGCAAAAGAGGGAATGTAATGAGCCTTCTTAATGCCATTTTTATTCCAAATCACTTCATTAATGTGCAATGTAATGATTCAAAGAATGCGTGATTAAAAGGAAAAAGAAGAAAAAATGTGTATCCCTGAAAAAATGCATGGGACGATTAGGTAATGATGGTGTACTTATGAGACAGGATGGAGAGAAACTATCGAGCCATCGAAAAGTTTCTCTTAAGCGACTGCTTCACATCCAGACAAAAGGATTCGGCAATGGTATCTACTTTCAGGATTTGAGAAAGCAAACATTGACGGTGACTTACAGTTCGTAGCTGCTTTCCTTCCTGAATGACATCATTTTTCAGACTCTCATCCTTCTTCATACTGGAAATGACATGGACATGTCCGTGAGATTCAGAAATACAAGTAATTAGGAATGTCCATTACAGACTATATTCAAGCAAGGATATGATCATCGGGGCAAGAAATCATAATTACCTTTCCAGCTGCAATTGCAAGTCAAGACATGTGGCCTCCAGTTCATCACAGCAGCTGCTTTTGTTCTCCAGTTCCACTTCTAGTGGAGAGAACTGCTGATGAGCCTCATTTACTTCAACTTTGGCCATGGCAAGCTGTCTATCAAGATCTTCATAACTCAACTTGTGATTTACAATCTGGTCCTCAACCAAACCCTTTGATTCTTTTAAGCCGTTCACTTCCATATGCACGCTCTCAATAGTTTCTTTGGATGCTTCAAGTTGATTTATCAAAGATTTATTTTCACCAATAGCAGACTGAAGCTGACCTTCCAATCCTTCCTTTGCATAGTCTCTGTTTTCCAGGTTTTCCTCCAATTTTGTTTCTTCTTCTTTCTGATCAGATTGGAGTTCTCCCAGCTGAGCCATATTGTCACCGCCACTTGCAAATTTACTAGAGATACAGAGTTGTTTGATGGGATTATGCAATTTATCGGCATCAGATAGCTGACATATAATTCCTGCTTCTACTTCACCTTCACTTCGCGATTCATCCCAATCTATATTTTGCATAATCTCTTCCCTCATGCTTGAAACATCTTGAAGGGAAAAACAATGGTTCAGAACCCATTCCAAAGCTGAAGCTAATTCTTTAAAAAAATTAGAGACATCAGCTTTTTCATTCAAAAGATCATAACATGTACGGAGAAAGTGCTCTAAGACATCAGCGAGTTCAGAAGTTTTCCATTGAAAAACACGAACCATGTAGCCTGTGGGTGTTTCTGAACTCTTATTAGAAGAAATATTCCTTTCTTTCTTCAAAGAAATATCTGGATCCTCGTAGTTTTGATGAGGAAGACTAATACTCTCCATAAGCTCAATTATTCTAGACATTGATTTGCTCAAATCTGGCTTTACTTTCTGATTGCTCTTTTCCATTGACGACAAATCAGGGCGAACAATTTTATGAGATAACCCCAACCTTGAAGAACTATGAGGAGGCTTAGATAAGTTATTCTCATTGCTACTTGCCCTTTCCTTTGTATCTCCAAACTTTCCGGGGTTTTGACGAAGCACATGTGCCAAAGCAATTCTAACATGCTCAAGTATTTCACCCAGGTGTCTTCCAGTGGAATGATGTTGCTCCAGAATCACTTTCAATATCTTTTGAAGCCATTCAGGGACATCAAAGAGGATTGTACCATTGGAATTGGCTTCATGGTCTACCGGACAGAAGCCAGATTTACCATTTGTCTCTGGGGAGTGAGCAAGTGCACTAGCTTGCCGAGAAAGTGTGTCATAATTTTTTGATGTATCATCTGCGGAGACAATAGCTAACTTCTCCATTTCAACAAAGTCGTCCATTAAGCTGATGTCGGAAGCTCCAATTGTTTTGGAGGATAAGGACCGCCTCTGTTTCTCATTACGGAAATTCTCCAACTCTGAAATTAGAGCTGTTGCCCATGATTCAGCACAACTTACTTTATCATCACTGCCAATATCAGATACTGATGCCAGAGATGGTTCATGTGACAAATGAATGGTCCTTGTCACCTCCACACCCTTCTGACCTTGTAGTGTTCCTTCAACCTGTGAATCAATCTGCGATAATTTGGAGCCTGTGTGAGCATTCAGGACCCTAGAGATATGGAGTTCCCTTTCTTTCTTACTTAGAGCTTCTTTGAGAGCTTTGCTCTCTTCCTCCATGACAATTAACTGCTCTGTGAGAATGCTGATTCTCCTACTAGGTGTCTCAGGATAATTCTCAACCGCAAAGTCAGACATGGAACCTATTTGCCCAGTATTTATTTTCCTCGTCAGGGCTGAATCCCTTCCAAGCATGTCAACTTCATTTTTCATTTTAGCTACGGCTGCTGGTCCCGGTAACCTTTTTCGAACTAATAGACGCAACCTCTGACATTCTGATTCTAACTTCGCGATTTTCTTCACACTCTCTAGGTGTTGCTTGTGAGACACATCAGCTGTCCTACGGTTGAACTCTCTCTCCTCATTCCGAATCTCAAGCTCCTTCTCAAGAACACGGACTTCATATTTGAGAGAAGCATTATCTTTCTCAGTGGATTCAAATCTAGCCATTAGGCTACTAATATCTACCTCAGCCCGCTTTCGCTGTTTATTTAAGTCTTCAACCAATTTTTCCTTGGATGCTAGAGATTTACTGAGATGAGTATTCTCAATGCCCATCTTGGCAAGCCTTTTATTTGTTTCTTCTAATTTCCCCTCCAAAACTACTTGGGACTTTTCAAACTCCTTTGACGTCTTCATAACAGCATCGTGAATTCTTTTCTCCTGCTCTTCTCTAACAAAATGCAGTTGCCGCATACATTCTTTCAGAGCCGCATCAAGATGTGTGAGTCTCTCTTCAGCAGCTAGTCTCTCCTTCAACGATTCCTCTAGGCTATTTTTTAGAGAAACCACTTCAGTTTCCATTTGCTCACATCCTATTCAGATAATGAATTTAACAATGAGTAGATTGTAGGTGGAGAGTTAAAAATGAACAGAAGGAATAGAAATATCCAAGCAGATATTCTGTCATATAAAATAGTCGAGAAGGGAAAGGAACTACCTGCAATAGTTTCTTGGGCCATCTTTTCATGTTTCTTTACAAGCTCATCTTTGGTATTACATTCGGAAAGAACATAAGAAAGCTTATCAGTCAAATGTTTCAATTCTTTCTCCAACTCTGCTTTATCAGTTGAAGCTGCCTCTACCTGTCGGGTGAAATTAATTTTCACGCATTGATCAAGGATATATAATTTACACACATCTAGCATATGCACCCACAATTGTACCACAGACCTATACATGTGTGTGTGTGTGTGTGTGTGTGTGTGTGAGAGAGAGAGAGAGAGAGAGAGAGAGAGAGAGAGAGGGACAGGGGGAGCAGCTACTAAGTTTAAAACTACTGTCTGAGGGCTTCAACAATTCACAGAGATCACACTACAACAAATTACTTGTCTATCTCTGTGTAAAATTCACTTTCAGATGCATGCTATATAGCTATGAGTTTGATTATACTCATCCACTTATTGTTGAGTTATATCTGGAAAGTGATTTCCAGCATGGTATGCACCTATATAAAAGACATGCTGTATGTTCTCCTAAGGTTATAACATTTTTCCATTGAAGGAAGACCTTGCACAACAGATTAACAGATCGTTTATGCAATTTCCTCAAGATGCGGTTCCTGAAGAAGAACACAACTTTCTGGTCTGTCCTGTACAAGTTCATCGTCATTCACAAACCAATTGCTGACCCTTTTCCCTTTCATTTAGAAGCCGGACTTAAAAGTTTAGAGTAAAGCAGCAGGTAAGGAGGTCTTTGTTTAGTGGGACTACCAAGCTGTAGTCGTACACGAGACGCAGGTCATTCACTTGATTAAATGATGAACACTAGAAAGCAGTTAAACTTGCAAATAACCTTAATGGCGATATTATCAAGCATTGCCACCCCTTATCTCATTAAAAAATAAGAATCTGACAACTCAGGTGCATGTGATACAGAATTCTGTACGCAAACAAACCAAAAAAATGACAATGTACCCAGACTTCTATTTTGTGTAGTTTGGCCAACTATTTTTTATTGTAAGTTTCTCACATCGTGAGGGGCAAGATATGAAAGATGGTCTCGACAGTTGCCTCCACTCTGCTTTAAGTACCCATTAGACATGAATACCCCATCCCTGCCTCCTTAGGATTGCACCAAGCAAACCTCCGTTTGAAAAAAGGGTCTATTACTCATTATGTGACTAGCCATAGGGGGGTGCAAATAACATCATCAGGAAATTACAACAATTACCTGCTGCTCCTCATTTGCCTTTAGGGGAAGCTCGACTTTATCATTTGCAATGGTCTTCTCTGCTGATTTCTTTTTCCAAAGCCATGCTTTATGATCCATCACTTCACAAAAATGTATATCTGAAAGCACATCAAACAAGACAAGTTATGTGTAAAGGCAAGTGCAAAAAGAAGAAAAAAATCTGCATGAAGTCAGAAGCTACAATCAGTCAATTCTAATCCAGGAAATACAGCTGAATCAGACATAAAGTCTCTAGCTTGTTGTGTGCAACCAACAACAATTCACAGCTTCATGTGAAAGTATATCACGGATCTGTCAAACGAAATACTTAAAGCAACCACATAGAATTATGCGTCGTAAACAATGCATTCCCTAAAAAGAAGATAGAAAAAAGGCACGGATGAATTGCTAAATACTAAAATCACTTCAAATAAAGTTCAGAACAATAGGAAAAAAAAGGCTTTTGCATTTGTGCACTATAGATTCTTATGCATCAATTCATCCTCGATTGAACATTATGGGGCATTTTAATATGTAAAATACCCTTGTTATCAATTGTCGTCAAATGTTCATTTCAGCGTCTGTCTGCACATAGGAATTAATTATACAGTATCGCATTGGGACACCATTATGTCCCGCTCTCGACCATGTACATACCGAAGCAAGGGTTGTGATGGTAAATTGGTCAAAAAAGCATCAGAATGAAACTTTGTACTTCATCAAAGGGTAAAAAAGAAACTACTGAAATTGGAAATGGACGCTCGACTGATTACAGCAGAACCTCCTTGCCCATCGTAGAATTCACGTCAGGTACCAAGCCAGAGCATCTCGAGTTTTCATAATCGCGGAACTCCTTGACTCAACAGCAAAGACATTCCAGCCTAAAAGCTTAACTTGCTATTGAGGAAGCTAGCAATCGATGCGGGATAGATTAATGCTCCATCTCACATGCAAAAACAAAACGGACAGGAAATAGAACAGGGAGCCGAAAATGCCGAATTAGATGAGATAGAACCACATGTAGAATTTAACATTAAGTTGAGCATGAAGAAGCTGAAATTTGAAGCCATACTACACGCACATTATGTGTACCAGTCAGGCCGGGATGAACCGATTTGCAGCAATAAAAGTTTCCGAATCAGGCACCTCCGGCCAAACCGTATGAATCAAACATCGAGAAGCAGAACCGAAAGAAGGACGAGTTCCACCGGAGCTCCAACTTCTATAGAAAAATCCCAGCGCCGTGACGAACAAGGTTGACTTTGGACAGCGCCGTAACGGTCGCATGCAACGACAAATTCAATCCTAAACGCGACTTCCAAAACCAAAAAGAAAAAAAAAAAGGAGAACAAGAAAAAGGAAAAAACACAGACATCGGTCATCGTCCCGACCGCACCGCGTCGCGAAGCACGGCCTCCGAGCAGCCAATGCGAGTTCTCTCGCAACACTCCAAACGCTACACGTGGGAACGGAGACCGTGCGAGGTCAACGCGAGCATCTAGAGAGGGAGCTGCGGGAACTTACGGGATCGATCAGGCGGCGGCGGCGGCGGCGGAGGTAGGAGGAGCGGGGAGCATGGAGCTCGGGGGAAGCGAGGAGGAGGAAGAGAAGAAGAGATCGCGATCCGGAGAAGGAGGAGAAGCCCGGTTCCGAATTTAATAATGCGTCGCCGTAGGGAGCGGATGGCGCGGTCTCACCGACAATCACCGCGAGCGGTTGCAGACAATCGACTCCACGTCGCCGCCGAGGAGTAGCTGTGGAGTAAGAATTCAACTAAAGCGAAAACCAGAAACTCCGAAAGAGAGAGAGAGAGAGATGACGTGGAGCTGACTGAACTGCAACTAGAGAGAGAGAGAGGAAAAGTGAGAGTGACGGGAGGGTCACAGGAGACGCGAGTACGGCCTCTTTTGGGACAATTTGGACAGCGTTCGGGGACCACCGACGGTCCCGGCCCGGCCGCGGTTCCAGCTTTTAGGGTCGAACGGTCCCCGTACGGACCGACCAGGCGACGGTGGCCTCTCCGGGCGAGATTACCGTCCGCACTCGGAACGGTTGGCCAGATTCGGTGTGGGGCCCACATGTGAATTTTTCTACGCTTACGAGAAAGTGTCGCCATTTGCTTCTGGTCCATGGACACATGTTTGCTTAAAAGAGTTTCTCCACTTCGAGAGAGTTATGATTAGGATTGATATTAACATATTGATCCAAAAAAATTTGTTGACAATTAAAAATATTAATTTGATTTCAATTAATTTATATTAGATTTGATTAATAAATGGTAAAATCCTAAACTAATATCAGACTTAATAATATGATAGTAAAATCACAAATATATTATAATTTCAACTATACAAATTTGAAATCTTTGATGGTCAAAAAATTAATTTAAAATAATTTTTTTACAAATTAATCATTTTAAAGTTTTTTTTTTGTAGTATTAACCGTCATGGTCAATGGGTAATTTGTATTTGGCAACAATAAAATATGATTATAGCACTGAAAACAAATGGCGCGTGGGATTAACGGTTGCGCACGCGCGTGCGGGGTGGTCCTTGCGCTGAAGTGGAGTAGTCAATGGAAACTTTGTTAAAGTTCTGTTGGGCCTTCTTGTGTTGTTGGTTGGTTGACTCTCTCTCTCTCACTCGATCGCTATCGTTCGCTTTTGCTTTGATCCAACGGACCGGAAGAGCGCGGGTGCTTGTCGACGGACCATGACCACTCACGGGAGAAAAGGACGGCGACGTTTCTGGGATAGTGTCTGATCTTGACTGTTGATGAAATTAAACTATCATTTTGATGCGAAAATACGAAATTTAAGTAGTGGGGGCAAAAAAAAAAAATTTCCGATGGATGAATAACGTGCACATTCGATGGTTAGTTACCTTATAGTCAACTTATATATATCTAACAAAAAATACACAAAATTGCGCCTTGTAGTAGTGAAAAGAATAGAAGGTCTTCCGACTGTTTTGGCCACTCTCACGAAAGAAAAGACCTTATGAAATTGACGAATTCAAAATGCGATTGCACTTGCATGGATAGGTCAAAGCATTTTTGCTGAAAGAGTAGATGGTAATATATTAATAAAGTTTAATTTAATCGAACTATGCTAATTAATCTTACAAGACTACGAGTAGACGTTGAATGGAATTGATGATTGTCATGACAATATATTTCCTGATAGCTAGATACAAATGGAAAATGATATGCTTGTGAATCAATGATCTACACGTGCTTTCGATTATGTGATGTCTATAGTCATTGCATTTAGGTGGTATTTTTTGAAGAACTAAGTTTTGATCGGCGGGAAAAAAATTACCAATAATCAAATCTTTGCTGAATGATGTTGACCCATGCTGTAATGAAAAGAGATTTCTTGAATCATATATACAACTAGATTCATTTAGATGGATAGAGGGGAAGAAAAAAAATACAAATATGTATAATGAAGTGTAAATTCATTAGTAACTAAATACTTGTTTTTTTTTTTTGAGTAATGTGTCACATTGATTAAAGGGAGCACTATGAACTATAATTAGTATAGGGTCCATCACAATTTAAGTGCAATCAATGGTAGGATTAGATCGACCTATCTAAGTGAAGTCTAAGTCTATTTATTTAAGATAGAATAAAGATAAGATATCCCAGGAATCTCAATTTCAATTACTAGGGCCGTGAATGCTCAACCGAGGACACCCCTTTTTGTTCCTCATATATTAAAATTCATCTAAAAGGAATTACGATATTAAATAACTTATTGACATATAAATGCATAACTAAATTATATAGAAAATTTATCAGATAACTCAATATATTAACATAATAGACACTTGTAGATATTGTTAATGAGTGCTCATTTATTAACAATACTTGATTTGGAATAATGCAATTTCCAAGCATTACATGTGCATAACACGTGAACTATCAGTGCATTCAAAACTACAAAATTCCTTTAATTGGTTGCAAGGCAGTCGTTAACAAAATCGTCTTTGAAAAGGTACCTTCAAACTCGTTAGCATGAGCCGATGAATAATTACTAAAAATAATAGCTCCAATTCCACGTCTATTTTTTTCTTTGACACTTTAACTAAACGAGGGATGCTCACAACTCATGTTTCTTCTTGTATTTCACCCACTCATCCTATCATTGAGTCCAGCTCAAAAGTTTCCAATTAGTGATGCCACTTTTATCATAATTAAATAAAAAGCACACACTGAATTATTTGTAGTACGGTCCACACTCGACATTGTGGTCGCTGCCAATTCTTGACCAATTTGTCCCTTAGAGAATCAATAATTCAACGGAGGGACCGTCAATGTCCTTCACTTCATGTCACGTGTGGTCGTTCTCTAGCGCCTACCTACTTCGTACCTGTGAATTAAGAAGACCAAAAAAAACTCGAAAGGACAATACCCACTATAAACTACTATCGATTCATCGAATATAATAAAAAAAAAGGCGGCATGATCAAAGAACGGGCACTGAATCCTTATTCTAATTTTTTATTTTTTTCAATTTCGAACACTTTGTGGCAAAGCATCGCTGGTCATCGTTCGATTCGTTCCATACATGTTCAATTATTTATAAAGCTGGGATGGCTGTCAACCACCCCGAATTGCAAAAAGAGGACCACCATTCAACTAAAGATCTCCCATAAATTAGCCTCCTCCTCCTCATCATTCCCTTCTCTCTGTTTTATTCAGTCGGTTGTTTACGATATGTCGATTTGAATAGATAGGTCGGTCCAAAATGGAAGTTAGGGATGTGCAAGCTTTACTTATATTAATAATTCGCCATGGTAAGGTGGCGCACTCGTGAAGCAATCCCCACACCACAACCACCGCCCCCGGAATTAAATGGAGAACGTGAAAGGTGTCGAGATGGACGCGATGATCGTACACCAATCATGATGTTCAGCGGTCTCTTGTCTGCTTTAATTCAGCGCGACTTTTGGGTCAGTGACAGCCTCGCTTTAACCTCGCTCTAGTTGATCGAGATAGCCTCGTTGCGTCGCTCAATTAATAAGGGCTTTTTGTCAAATGACTGACGATGCCACTAAAAATTTCAAGTCAGTATCCTCGCAACACATTCGTTGACAACTATTTTTCATCCTACCCAAAAAAGAGTCTCATACTTCTGAAATAATAAGGGCTTTTTGTCGATGACTGATGATGCCACTAAAAATTTCAAACCAGCATCCTCATGACACATTCGTCGACAGCTATTCTTTTATCCTACCCAAAAAAGAGTCTCATACATCTGAAAATTAATTTTTGGCTCATGAAAAAAACTCAAGTTGGTATCCTTGACCAATATTTGTCCCCCTTTATCCCATTAAAAGGAAAATATGTTAACATACGTGGATTTTCCATATTAGATTTGTCATTCTTTGTGTTAGATTTTATGAGTGCATTTTAATGGGATATTGAACTTAAATGTTGATTGGATAGATTTGGGTCGGGAGTGTGGAATTTTTCGCGAGACGATATTAATATGTCAAGGGCTATCAATTGTAAAATTGATTTTAAGATGAAAATTAATTTGGAGCAGTTGTATAATAAGGATATCGGTTTTGAGATTTTTTTTTCAAGTTATTTTAAATGAATTTTAAATGTGCAAAATATATTTCCGAGGAGTTATTGCTAATGAGTGCATTTGACGTGCAGGGCGATACCATAATGGCTATGCGGGTCATTGTCACACAACTCATTTGATGTGGCCATGACCTGAACAAGCCAACAGAATCCCAATAATTACTTAAACTTGACGCTTTTTTCTTTTCCTTTTTCTTCTAAATGGTAAGATAGAGTTTGGATTAGTTTTCGTGAATCTCGATCAGTCCTTCTCCTCAAGACATTTTAAGGGTGCCCTCCTTCACATTGACTCGGTGTTTTCGAGGATTTACTTCTCAAGTGCTCCCAACAACACCACCAGAAAAGTTAAGCTCATACCTAAATTTTGTAAAAACGATCATGTTAATGAGTGCTCGACATACTTAATTTGGGATAATTTGATTTTCAAAGTATCGATTGTGCATGACATGAGAACAAATAATAAATTGGAAACTATACATTTTCCAAAAAAATTGTGGCTTAACAAATGTCCTTGAGGTGCCCCTAATAAATTCCTTTTAAAACAATGTATGCTGAACAAAATGTTGATTGACCGACCAAAAAAAAAAAAAAAAGAACAAAATGTTGATTGGACATATTCGAGACGAGAATCGGAGTCCAGACCTCCGACCAGAATAAACCAGAAGCAATCAATTGCACATTCGAGGCGATTTCACGACGCGATAGACAAAGAAAGAAAGGGGGTTAGTTGCAAAAATTGACAGCATAAGGGCCAGATTGTAATTGACCCTAAGCATCGTGATCTAATTGAGAAAAAGGTAAAAAAAGAAAGAGATATCCATAGAATTGGGCTCGCTCCTCGGCCCATCATTATCTTTTAATGACGAACAAATTGGTCTCCGAACGGGAAAAGCCCACGGCCCATCTGGCATCCGTCTCCATCTTCTTCGCTGGGCGATCCTCGCTCCGGTTCGAACCGCCCCGACTCTCTGGTGTTCGAGCGCCGTCTCCTGGCGGCAAATCTCGACCTCGCCCGATCATCTCCGGCGGCATTCATCGTCTTCTCTCCGCAGCGATGGTGCAGAAGCAGCACCACAAGTCCAACGCCAAGAAACAGCCTCACGTAAGCGATTTCCTTCGCTACTTATGGTTGCAATTTCCATCTATTTGGGCACTCGTGACTATTGCTTGCTCTTCGATGAGGCGGCGTGTTTTGTCTCCGAAGAAGAAATTCGAAAGTTTCAATTGCTTCTATGATCTGTTTGTTGGGGCGAGGCCTCTGAATTGAGCTTTGGTGGACGTGCTTTTGGCTAAGTTCCTGGTTGAAGTGTTCGTTGGTGGTTGTTCTCAGAATCTGAGTGGACGTGAATGTGGTATGCGTTGATGAACAGGTCAAAAAGCAGGGGAAGCAAGCGGATAACACGCAGTTCCGAGCTCAGCTTGATGCTCTGGGCCTGAAAATTGTCCAGGTGACTGCAGATGGTAATTGCTTTTTCAGGTCTGTGTTCCTTGTTAGAAAAAGATCACCGTATTGTTCATGATTTTGTTGAATGTTTCCAGGGTTTGATTTTTTATTTTTTTTTGTTAGATAACAGTATTCCTCTCTGTTTTGGAAGATTTTTGGTATGCTCATTGCATTACCGCTCTGTTGTCAGAACACAACACACAGTGCATTTTATGGTACACTGGTTCTGGAACACTATCATCGATGTACTAGAAATTCCTCTGTTGGAAAGACTATTGCATTTCGTATAATGTATCATTCTGCTTGAGACACTGCATCTGGAAATATATCTCAAAGAAGAGCTCTATTTGTCAGGGAATGTAGCTCTTTTAACTTAGTCTCAAGGATATTAGATTGACTCTTCCGTTATCCAACTAAGTAACTTTGTAAATTTCTATCACTATTGTATCGCTATTGTACAACGCCTAGAGAAACTAACCATGTGCCTCATTCCTGTTTTCATTCCACATATTTGAATTATCCATCGTCCAGGTAATCTTACAGCCTTGTATGGAGCTTTTGTTTATAGAAACGCCTTTGCTATGGTTGGAATTTTCATAGTTGTCCACTCTTGTTAATCAGGGCCCTTGCAGATCAGTTGGAAGGCAATGAAGAAGAACATGGGAAGTACCGTAGTATGGTTGTTCAGTACATATTGGTATGTGGAGTCCAGATTTCTCTTTTTCAAACTGTAGGAATTATGTTTTGGGGGGGGGGGGTTTACATGGTGATGTAGTCCTCATTTGTATTAGTCCTTAGTGATCCGAATCTAAACTTTATTTGGTGCATTTTGTTCTTGAACTTTTCTGTAAATATTGATGGATCTCACACTTATATAGACACTGAAATAGCATGCCTTTGGAAGAAAAAACCAAGTTAAAATGGGTATTATACATTGAAGCATACATTTCTGCTGCCAATGGTTATTCCTGGTGATATTCAGCTCACACTCACAGTTGCATAGAGCTATAACAACACAAGGATCACCTGAGCAATTTGACATTCTTGTTTTACTAGAGAGGAAAACCTTCTGAGTGTTAACCATGACTTGGATGGTGTACCTTGGCCTAAACTGACAGGTGCAGGAGGAAGCTGGACTTTATAGTTACCCCCATTGTTCTAGCCTACAGGAATGTGTGGTTGCTACTTTAGGGTGCCATTATTATGCAAACCGACATATTTTTGGAGGAGATATTGAGAAAATAAAAAATTAGAGAATTGATACTAACGTAGAATAAGTCAACTTTTTACCATGCATGATAAAACTTTAATGTTTTGCAATGGCACAAATTGATAGTTTTGCTTGTTTCAAGTTTCAACAGAATCCTTTATTTTCATTGGTTTTTTCTCATAGTGATGTGTTTAAGGAAATAAAATCCTTGTCTAAAGAATGAACCTGATATATGCATCTAAGATGGGAGTTGTTAATGACAGAAAAATCGTGAAATGTTTGAACCATTTATTGAGGATGGTGCGCCATTTGAGGAGTATTGCAAAACTATGGACAATGATGGCACATGGGCTGGTCATATGGAATTGCAAGCAGCTTCTCTTGTTACACGGAGTAACATTTGCATTCATCGGGTAAGACTGACAATGAAGTCATCAACAATCACCTACGTGAAGTTTTGTTCATTACGGTCTTTTCATTCCTTCGGGAGAAACATCCAGACTAAATGAGGATGTCATTAGACTCGTCAATTGTTAGCCTTGCTACTAGGTTTGAAGTTTCGCTGTTTAAGCGTGCATCCTAGAATTCGATGACCATTGAAGAACCCATGATTATTGGTTTCCAGACTCATTCTCCACTTAATCATATAACGGCTTTCTTCCCTAATATGGCCCTCCTTTATCTGAGAAGTTATTCCCCCATCATTGTTCAGATCAAAAGACCACTTAGGATGTTGTTCTCATAATGGTTATAGCTTGTTCTTTTCTGTCTGGTTATAATTTGTTACTCTTTAGACTGAAAAATTGACTCATCTGAAGCGCAATGATATCTGGCATGTCTCATGATGTCTATTGTGGCAAAAGCATGTGGAAGGACCATTGATAGTGCCATGCAAAAGATTTTTTCGGGGATATATTGCACCGTTTAGCACAAGGAGTTCTGACGGGTGCATATAATCCTAATTCAAAGAAGACTTAATATATCGAACTTGTTACAAAATTGCTGGCTTTTTGAGTGTTCTATATGTCCTTGATGAATCTACACAGCACTAATTAGTTTTGATACATGCTGTGCATGCAAATATCTGTTCGTTGATGCCAAATGGAACAATTTATCTCACTCCTTACTTGATGCAGAACATGTCACCTCGGTGGTACATAAGCAATTTTGATCAGCCTGGTGCTCGTATGATCCATTTGTGAGTTTTGTGAATATAGAGACTGATGCTTTTTTTGCTAAGCAAGTGCTCAAATACTGGGATGAGATTTGGCTCTGTTTGTATACACTTAAATAAATGACGTTTTCTTATGTTTTACTTTCCCTCAGAAGATTCGAAAATAAAACAATGTTCTTATTTTTTAAGTGATTATGAAAAGATTATATATTTCTCCTGGTCAAGTTTGTTTATTTTTAAAAGGTTTTAGGTGTTTTGAGTTTCATAAAAGTCAAATTGCAAGAGCTGCAAGATCTTTTTTTTTTTAAAAACGAAAGCTATAAGTACAAGTCGTCCAAACAAACCAGCTCATTACACAAAAGAAGGTACTGCAGCTTGTTCAGGGAGACTGCTGATTTGTGAAATTATTTTGGCATGCAAGGACAACATCTCATAAGTTGCAGATCCGAGTGTAGTTGCGGTGTTGTTAGATTTAACCATGGAAGTTCTTTTGCTAGTTTGAGAGATGTTTGGTGTGGTCGGAGAGGGATAAATTACTGGCTAAGCATATGTGTTAGGAGACCGAAATGTCACTTTAGCGTTTGTTTCTTTGATAAATTATTTTATTGAAATTCCCATTCATAATCCTTCAATGAATGGCATCCCTTAATATTCTAAGTTAAGATGGATTGGATCTGTCTAGGTAGCCATTGTGACCTTGGATTGTCACGAGGATCATGAAATTTAGTGGATACATGATATTCCATACTTTACTATCTTTGATAAGTGTCATCATGTGAAACCAGTAAGCATAAAAAATGTGCGTTGTGCCATTATTGTTTTGTGGATAGGGAAAATCTTATGTTCTTTTTGTACTGATGGTGTTTCATTATTTGAACTTATATATTTTGCTTTGCTTTATTAGATCTTATCATGATGAAGAACATTACAACAGTGTGAGGTTGAAGGAAGACACTGGAGATGGGCCAGCTAGGCCAATTACAATCAAGGTTGCTACTGGAATTTAATTCTAATTTACTAAGTTAGTAGGAAGTTGGACAAATTGTGAATTTAAGTATGTGATTTGATAATTTCTTTTGCTGAAAGGCCGATTCTAATCTCTCGTCATCGTCTCGCCAAGCAAAAGCTGGGTCAAAGAAGTCTAAATCAGGAGCTGGTAAGGATATTACTGATGCTGGATCCATCAAGCTAGTCATGGCTGGAAGTGGTTGTGAGAACATTGAGAAAGTTGAGCAGGTTATGTCCTCGCTTCTTCTGCTCGCTTGTTTGCATTAAATGCTTTCCTCTCATTTGCTGGGTGTCTAGAATTAGAATACAAGACCTTTCTGTGGCTTCTGTGTGACATGCGATACTTTTACAGACATTGCTGCAAATGTATGGGGATGTTGATGCTGCCATAGAGTATTTGATAGCAGAAAAAGGTATTGAAGATTTTTCAGAGGAAGCTGTCCGGTCTCCCTGCAATGCAGATGCTTCTCATGGTAATGGCTGGTCAGTATTTATCTCTCTAGATTTTCTTTAATAATTTAACTTCGCAGTTTCAGAGATACCATGTTGAGCTTCACGAGAAGCTTGTTTGGAGTCATTTTGATGCAACTGGTAGAATTAGCGTGCTTTGTCTTGTCAACCATAGATTTTTGGGGTAGTCAAACATGTTACACCCAAAACTATTTCATAATTCTTTGTGGTGTTTAGGTGATGATGCCAGTGGAAATTCTGAGGAACAGAGAGAGGAACCTGTGGAAGAGGCCAATAAAGAAAATCCACCTAGCAATAGCGCTAAACAGACTCATGATGATGGCAGTGCCCAGCGAGAAGACAAGGTTTCCACAAAAGATGACTATGTTACCTCTTTTACCATTTTGGTTTAAGCTCAAACATGAGAACTGTTGGTGATGCGCTCCTTCATTTTTATTTGCTTGTTTTATCTTGAAATGCAGAAAATTCCAAGAAACAAGAATTGTCCATGTGGTTCAAAAAAAGAAATACAAGTCCTGTTGTGGGTCAGGGACAGGGAAAGTCTCTGCAATTTCCAAGTATTTATCATTCTCTCAGTGCTTTATATGTCAAGTTATAGTTTAAGCTTGTCTTTTGTTGAAGTATCTTTCCTGTTACCATGTGATTGGAGTCTATACGTATCTTGAAATTATGGCGTATGTATCCAACATTCTATCATACTTAACTTCAAGTCTGGAATATTTTCTCACTCCAACGCTTTGTCGGATAATGGGTTCACTTTGGAAAAATGTTCATACATGAGTAATATAAATTTGTACTTACAAGAACAAAGACAGCACTGAAGATTTCTCCTTTTTTATGTCTAAATGTTGTTTTGCAGTAATCAAGCTCTTGAATCCAGAAAAGGTAGAAAGGAAAAGAAGCGAGGCAAGAGAGGGTCTGACACATCTGCACTTTCTAGTGGATCTGATGGAGGGCCACCTGATATGGGGGCTCTTTGTATCTGATCTTTTGTTAAAGTACGTGCACCATCATATATTGAATTTCAGATATCAGTATGCTGTCTTGCAAATATTTGATTAGACACATTTTTTTTTTCTACTTATATTAGCATGAATTTGATGCAGCATCTCTTGTTTGATCTTTGGGATAAGTGCAGTTTCTAGTTTTCCACCTGTTGCCAACTTTAGAAAGATCTATAGATACAAAATTTTCAATGGCGTTACTTTTCTTGGATAGTCTGCCCATCTGATGCATTTTATACTGGCAATTGTAATTTAAAGATTCTTTGTTCACAAAACTGATGCGCATGCACGTAACACCTACCCTGGTAGATTTGTTGGCATTGGCATAAGTGAGTTTGGTGAGCAGCCAAAGGGGGAAGGGGATAAGGAAATTCAGATATTGCTGTCCCAGCGCTAAACCTTTTCTTGAATATAAAGGTGACATCACTTGAATTTGACAAGTGATGGTTTAATTTCTAAATTCCCTTCCAAAGTAATGGTTTCGTTGTAACTGTAGTTTGGGTTCCCATGAAGATGTCATTCTTTTTCCTTTTATTTCTTTGACAAAAAGGCACTAAGCATTTAAATAAAGCACATTTATGCACACTTCTTGTAATTGATAAAGACAGGTAAGATCCAAAATGCACTTAAGCTCCATCTATAAGGACCCAAATGCAATCCATCTGCAGTTGGAGATGACACGGATAGTACATTTGCTAGCTTTTCCATTCAAATTGGTGCAGATTTCTAAGATTAAACAACTTTGACTGACAATTATCTTTGGTTATTTTGGCAAAAAAGTATTATAGATCTTCTGTCGGTTGTCATTAGTTGTTATATCATCATAACATCATTTAGACAAATTAAGTCTCCAAAGCTCCTAAGTGATGGATAATGTGTAGAAACCACGAGCACCTGCAAAGTTTTAGCAGTAGATTTTCCAATTATCCCACAATAATCCTGAATTTTTTCTTATTGTTTTTGTGGAGTTGCATTGTGTCAGATGTGGCTTGTCCAGTCCTCAAAAATCACAACAATCTTGCGGCTTTGTCATTGCATCCACTAGGGAGTGGGGAGAGAGTCGAATTGTGAGCAGGAAACTGATGCACCTGAGCTTCTTCCCAGAGCAACTTATGAGGTTACTCATTATTTTTTCTTGGCTTGCCTGAAATATAAATCTTTTCATTCTCTATTAGCTGCAACATGGAGTGCATTTTAGTCTGAGGTTATCCTCTGTCTTCAAAGGCCTGTACCTTATAAGTCTTGTATACTACCTTGTCCCAAAATGGGGACATAAAAGATCCTAACTTCATCTAACAGCTTAACAAGCATTGAACCTTGCATGGTGATGCTACTCTAATAACGCAGGTAGTTAAGCGATCTGTTAAACTAATAAACTCTCCGTAGATTCATTAATTCCATGTAAGAAGTCAAAAACACTTGATACTTTTGCAAGATTGCAAGGTGTGCCTTGTGAGCCCCATTTTCATTCAAATGGTGATCCGACATATGGGAGGGCATAATTGCCCAATGATATGGGAGAATGTGGACATCACGAGAACTTTGATGCGATAAAAGCATCTTTGGCTTGGCCTATGCCGTGATATTCAGTGGATGTCTAGGCCGGTAAATGGACTTTTCCCAACGTGCGCCATTGTTGAACGAGATTGGTCAACCTGCTTCTTCATTGTCCTCGAAAAGGTGGTCTGTAAAAGCCAGGAGACCACACCTAGGTCCCTTCCATGAGATAAGTGTACCTAGCTATTAATTAAGTGTCTAGTATAATAGACTTTCTTATTAAATACTTAGATAAGGTTCTGATTTAAAATAATCGATACAGTTGTTAGCCACATGTTTGAGGTCTATCTTGTGGTTATGTTCGACCATTTTGTATTACGAATTGAGAAGGATTTTAACAGGAAATACATGATGCATTGTTTTCAAATCTTTGGTCCATTGATTTTGTAGATTGGCTCTGCCGGGGTCATTCCAATCAGAGTATAGAAGGGCCAATATTAGATTAAGGATAGTTTAGTATATATATATAGCGTAAGAGGATGATCATTGAAGAGTGCTAATCAAGTTTAGAATCACCACAAAAAAGAGGTGTGTCAGTCCAAGAGACAAGGTCATGATGTTACATGACACGATAGGGATGTGTGGTGCAGCAAGCAAATCAATTTCAAAATTTAAGTGTCAAGTAAGAGGACCATCATTTTATACAATCAATTTAATTGGCTGGCCACATCATGTTAGCTATTAGCAATTTGATTGCCGAATAAAATAATTTTCTCAAATAAGGGGATAGAGTCCCTTGAAAAGTTTTCGAATGCTAGTAACTCCCAAGCTTGTGAGAACTTTGAGGAAACCTACTCTCTTTGAAGAAATGCTACTCATCATCACCTAAAGTTGCAAAGAATCTCTAGAAAGTACCGCTGTTGATGGCACTTTTTAGTTACTAAAAATCCATATCGTCACTTATGGGTTTGATGAAGGAATTTACCATGCTATTGGATAATTCCTAAGTGATAGGATCATCAAGAGATAAACTCTACAATCAAATTGCTAACCTCAAAAGAAAGATACTAACTAGAGAGGTAGTAATGATCATGAGAACTTCACGAGACTTATGACCGTCGGAAAAATACTTACAATATACAAATACTATCATTTACAAATAAAGAGGAGAATTACTATATGAATGGAGAATTGAATAATGATGACGCACACATATTAAGTATAACGAAATGGACGTTCATGGTGGAAAGTTATATTGCAAAGTTAATAACCATATTTCGAGGATTTCGGGTGATTTACACTTGTTCAGGAGTATCTACGGAGAAATTTTGTTATTTATTATGACTATTTGATGAAATTTACTATATTAATTTAAGTTTACTAATGACTAACATTAACATAAGGGGCATAACAAAGATTATTTTTGGCAATGAGCAAAGATTAACATACTACCATAACAGGAATATGTATAGAAACACATTAGTGCCGCAAACCTTTTTGCTTCATCTATAAACTACATAAAAAAATTGAAATTACCCAAGTAAAGGGAAACGATGCTCGGGAGAAATGAAACATGAATACAATTTGTTTATAAATAAGTACTCTATAAGTCGTAAAACTTGTTGCAAAAATATAATTAAGTTCCAAAATTTTCGAAAAGTGAAATCAAGTCTTAAAATTTGTCCAATCAATATAATTAAGTTTTTTTGTTAGCTCCACCCAATATGAGTAACAAAAAACACTGACATGTCATTTATTGATATGATTTGACTACACGTGCTGGAGATATTTGAGCCAAACACCATGCCACGTTCTACTGAATTGAAGTGTCTTGTGTGCCAGTCACCCTCTCTCCATTTTCTGAATCTAACATTAGAGATTGAATTGAATGCCATCTCTTACTTCAACAACAAATAGATGTCCCGGCGTATTAGGAAACATATGCCAATCCCCAATTTGTTTCGCTGGCTTAATGATTGCTTCCTTCAGAGCTGCATGCCAACGCTACTTCACTCACCTCTTCCCATTAATCTGTTTTGCCATGCTTCCATTTGGCGTGGGAGAAATTCCATTTGCTCCATCTGGCGTGGGAGAAATTTGTAGTAGAATTCTTTGAGCTTCATTTCATAGATTGAAGCTGGATTCACTAATTGCTTGTCTTTGAGCACAACTTTCAAATCATCATCCATTTGCTTGCATCTTAGCACATATCCCAATTTTTTTACAGTTCCACCCGATACACTGAGTGTGAGGCTAAATCGTAAGCAATCCTCGTCAAATTCAAGAAAATCAATTGCTCCCTCCAACACTCCCCACAGCACATTCGGTTTGAGATATTGAATCCACATGTGATCTGAATCAAATGAACCGAGAGATCCTGATAGCCCATTCCGTCTTTGGCCATTAACATGGGGCACGATGTCAAAAAATACTTCATTTTCTCCATCTTCTATGCTGAAAGCAACACATAGAGCTAATCCCAGGAACTTATCATAGGAATCTTGTGAAACCATGAAAGATATGGTACCGCCTTCAACAAGCACAAACTCCTCTGGCATCTCTCCTCCGGGGAGAATATCTCTATAATAAGAAGTAAATCCGGAATAGCGATACTTCTGTCATACCAGTAAATTGTTAGAGGTACTCAAGTTGATAATCAGCTCAAATAGAAGAGTTTGATTTGAGAATTTTTTTTGTAATTCAACCAAAGCTAGAGTTTTATAATAATTAAACATATCGATCCTTCATTGCCTTATATGTAATACTCATGGAATCATTCACTTGCGAGTGTTGTAGCCAACCCTATCACATGTAAATGCAGAATCACTTTACGTTAGATTTGCTTGTTTGTACAGAATTTTCAGTTTTTGCATTATACAAACACAGTGTGCCCGACATACACTCCAACAAATCAACACATGCACTTATGGCGCACCCGGAGAGAGAGAGAGAGAGAGAGAGAGAGAGAGAGAGAGAGAGAGAGAGAGCTCAACTGAGAAGTCAGCCATGATATTATGGTCAGCCATGACATCGAGGAAGTCTTCTGTTTCGATTTCACCGTCTTCCTTTGACCTCCTTTTGTTATCTTCTAGATTGTGTAGCCACCGCTATTACATGTAGGTGCAAAATCACAATACATTAGCTTGTTTTGTTTACTAGCATTTGCAGCTTTTGCATTATACAAACACAAAGCGCCCATATCAATCACACAGACACACCACAATCGCGGAGAGAGAGAGAGAGACCTCAACTGAAAAGTCAGCCATGATATCTGCGGGTGGGGGGTCATCCATATCGTCGCCTTCTTTTGAGCTTGTTTGGTAGTTGTCTTCATGGTTTATCCCCCGCTATTACATATAGGTGCAAAATCACAATATATTAGCTTGTTTTGTTTACTAGCATTCGCAGTTTTGCATTATAAAAACACAAAGCACCCATATCAATCACACACACCACAATCGCGGAAGGGGGGGAAGGGAGGGAGGGAGAGACCTTTTCCAGATCTGAGAGATCAGCCGAAATTTCTTCCTCTCTATGCCGAATCCCATAAAACAAACTTTGACCTAACAACTTGTCACCTTGATTCAAAGCCTTCAACTCGTCCTCTAGTGACTTGCATATTAATCGAAATCCGCACTTTTTTACAATTGCACCATCCGATGCTTTAATGCGTACCTGAAAAGAACTTGAGTCATTTCGACCAAAAGGGTCTTCTCCCCATAGGCCCTTTATTGCATGCAATTGTAATAACACATGTTCCGAATGCAATATGGGGAACTCCCATGGCCTGGAGAACTTATCTTGGCATCCGCCATTAGTGTATAAACTGAGCTTAATGCCCTTTCGTTTCCCTTTCTTTACTCGAAATACAACACATATAGCTAATTTTAGAAACTTTTCATACAAAGCCTTCGAAGCTGTGAAAGATATATAACCCTCCTTATTTGGGAGTAACCATTGCGGCATCTCTCCTCCAGGTAGAATAGTTTCCCAATGCATTCTACCGAAATTTGATAGATGAAGAAGCGATTCCCAAGCTCGCTGTCGTAAAAGTAAATTGTTAAGATATTATTTCGAATTTGACACTCGAAAAAGGGGAGTTTCAATTAGTCAAATTTAGCTACAATTAGCTATATATATACACGACTCCGTATTAATCAGAGAGGGGGGGAGGGAGGGATGGAGGGAGAGTCTAACCTCTCTACGGACCGAATCACGAAATAATCGGTTAATGGACAATATGTCGGAGGGAGTTTTGCTTAGAGATTCACAATTCCTTGCCTTCATTTCAAGCAATAGACTTGAAACCTCACCAATCTCTTGTAGTTGTTGGCATTCCGAAACATCCAATTGAAGTAAATTATGTAGGTGCCCGCACGGTGGAAGCTTAGCAAAATTATTTTCGGACAAATCCAATTTTTTCAAGGATGGAAAACATGAATGATTCTCTAGGAACTCTATTTCTTGTAGATTGCATCCGCTAAGGTCTAACCACTCTAGCTTGGGAAATCCTGTCTTGCTACGCAGATCACTCGAATCCTCCTCCTCCTTTGGAAACTTGATTAGTTTTGAACAACCATCGAAGCCACAAGTCCTCAAGATTTGACAACTTGTAAATGCTAGATGGGAGGTTTGCCAATTTCTTGCAACCATCTAAATTCAAAAGCTCCAAAGGGACAAGATTTTCTATGGTTGCAGGAAGTTCCTCAATTGAAGTCAGACTTAAATGAAGTGCTCGCAAGCATTTCATTTTTTCTGGAATATCAGGGAATCTTTGCAACTTTGAGCAACCCATAAGATCGAGACGTTCAAGATTCTTGGGTTGGAGTGTATCGGGGAGATGATGAAGGTTAGAGCAACCTTTTAGATTCAACGTCCTCAACTTGGCATGATATGCAACTGATTCGTGAGCACGCTCCAAATTTCCGCACCAATTGAGATCCAATTCCTCGAGATTTGGACAAAAATCGAGGTTCGGCATATGAACCATGGACAGACATCCACTGAAGTTAAGGAACTTCAAATTTTTAAAGTCCTGCAAGAAATATCCACATGGAAAGAAAATGAAGATAAAAATATTTAATGAAAAATACTTGATCATCATTCAAGACCCGTGTGATCAGAAATTAGTTGATCATGTGGTGTATACAGAGCACTCCCACTCCCTTATTAAATATAAGTTTATTAAGCGATCCTTGGACTGGCCTACAAAGGCGGTGATTTGGCCAAGGGAGACCTAGTGTATGTTGTCTCTTTCCTATCCTCCATAGTGGGGTTTTTCCACTTCATTTAGATTGAAAAACCCCTTCTATTTATTTGTTCGCTCAACACATTCCGGCGTCAATGTGGCCGACAAGCATGACAGCATAATTGAAAGTCCACGAAGTTTGTCTCTTTTGAGGCATAGGAAGAGAAAACTGAAAGAGTATGCACGAGATTTGAAAAAAAAATGATATCTGAAAAATTGAGCAGAACCACTAAATTAGAAATATTTAATGGAAAGAAATTGTTGGTAAAACACACAATACACAAACATAGAATGAATGTAGGATATTTCAAGATTAAAATTTGCAATAAGAAATTTGTTATGGGATAGAAAAGATTAAAATTTAGATTGTGAAACATGTGAGAGATAAAATAGACTAATAGTTTACGCACCTCTCAATAAATACAATATTTGTAAAATAAGTAATTGAGACATTTTGGGGAAGGAATTAAATTGAAATCCTGCAGAAGGTCACCTTTACTTTGAACAGTAGTATTTATATGAATATAAATATAATACATATATACATAACTTAAGATTAGATTTAAGTTAAATTATATTTAATTAGCAAAGCGAGCCCCTTACTTCTCTTTAAAAAGCCTTATTAGTCATGTGTGAAAGCCATTACTCGCTACCAGCATCCTAGATGTGGTGCGCTAGTGCGTCTATAAAGTAAGACTATAAAGTAAGACTCTTCCATGGAATTATACTCCACAAGATTTTATTTAAAATAGCAGGAGAAGGAATGGCTGGTCAATCTATCTCCCTGAGAGTTGCTTTTCGTCCTGTGATTTCTCACTTAGGAATAAATGGAGTAAGGGCGCAACCGAATGGCCCGATTGAAAGGAAAGGAGGGGAACGTGTTACATACTTGGAAGGAGAAGGAGAAACTTCCAGTTATATTTGAAAATGAATATTTTATCCGTAAAGATGAAGATAACTTTCTTGGAGTTCCGCTTATTCCTCCTCCTAAAAATAAAGAAGTACTTGCCAGAAATCTCTGGTTAGGTCGGTACAATAAAAATAGACAGGACTTTTGGGGCTGACTTACACTAAAGACTTCACTCCTTTAAAGATCCTTTACTGCATGATTTCTATATATCTCTTTTCATTATCGGCTGCATTCTATCATAGAAACATTAATGGAAGGATCAATCAACTGTACTTAGCGTGCATTCGCTTCAACGATAAAGCAAATGAGCGCAGAAATCTCATTCTATTTTCATATACAATTTTGAAAAGAATCTAGTAAGCTCATCTCTTATGTAAAATATATAATCTTTGATAGCATTTTCAGTATCTATCATTTCAAAGGCATACAAATTGAATCCTCAGTTCATGTTTATTAAAATACTAAGCATGTTCATCATTCAATTGTTAAATTATGTCACCAATAAGTTCTTGTTCCAATTTTCGGTATTAAAGTTACCAACCGTATGAGTCCATTCTTCTTAAGATTTCAGTATTTCTAACATTTGAAAATGAGATTGAACTTTTTTTGGTGAGTATCTTCTGTTTGAGTCGACATTAAAATTCACATAGGAAAGTGCTTAATACTCCCCTGAAACGGGAAGAATCCACTTATGTTGGTTCATGCAGTAGATCGACATCTTGTTTTTAATGCTTTAATCATATATAAACAATTTAATAGATGCAGATGATTCTTAAGCACAATTAACGAGCATCATCATAGTTAATAATTATTGCATTCAAAGTTTTCAATAAGACATACATATATATAATCATAATCATATGCATACAGATATAGATATGTAAGAGATAAGGACAATTCATTTGAATGCGCACCTTAAATTGGTCCACCATGACTTGAATGTTGCTTTTGCACAGATCAAGTCTGACTAACTTCTTTGGGCCAGGGGGAAATTTGAGAACTGAAGAAGGACATTCAGGCCATTGAAAACATCTCAATCTGTTAGGAAGATAGATGGGACCTTGGAAAGAGTTATGCACATTAATCATGATGAGCAACCTCAATCTTCTCATGTTTGTGAAAGCATTGGGACCTATGTATATTGCTTCTGTCTTGGGTAAATCCAAAACTATGGCTTTTACTGCATCTGTTCCCTGCATTTATAGAACTTGCATTGCAATTAGCATACGAAGTCAGAGAAGAAGAGAGCAAATTCAGTGTTCAAACCACCAAAACTTACCATTTCCCCTGATAGAACTTCACAGACATCTTCACAAAGCCATATCCTGCTGCGTCTTCCAGGATCATCGTGACATTCTTGTTTAACAATATCCATGCCCATCAACTGAATCAAGTCATGCATCTGTACTGTCCTCCATCCTTTAGAAAAAGTTATTAAGGACTTCTCAACAAGAACTTGCACTCCAATAGTCGTGTCAAAGTCGCAACTGTTAAGGACTTCTATAATGTACTCTATAGATCGCCCCTTGAAGAAACATGCAATATCAAGGAAAATCTCTTTTGCATAGTCTTCTAGTCCATCGTAACTTAACTTGAGAACGCCATTGATGGTTTTGTCAGGACTTTTAGCAAGTTTATTCAATGCGCTTTCCCACTCCCGTTCTCTTCTACCACATAGGAAAGAGCCCAATACCTCAAGCGCTAAAGGAAGACCATTAGCATAATGCAAAGCACTATCCACAAGATCCCTCCCTATCACTATTTCCTCACTTCTAAGAAAAGCATGTTTATTGAAAAGTTCAAGAGCTTCCGATACCATAGAGTTTTAACTTCATAGATATGATCTTCATCTATCCCATGGACAGTTAATAGATGGTTATCTCTTGTAGTAATGATGATTCTGCATCCTTTACCAAACCATTCACGCCTTCCAGCTAAAGCATTTAATTGTTTTTCGTCATCGACATCGTCGAGAACAAGGAGGACTCTTTTGCGGCAAAGTCTATGTTGTATCAAATTAATACCTCCATCAACACTAGACACTGTTAAATCTTTTCTCACTAACTCGGACAACAATTTTTCTTGCAGATGAACTAAATCCTTGGAATCTTTTGAAGTTTCACGAACGTTTGCCAAAAAACATGGAGCCTCAAATCCTCTGAATATATCATTGTAAAGGGCTTTGGCTAATGTTGTTTTTCCTATGCCTCCTTGTCCCCATAATCCTATCATGAGAACATCATCACGAGACTCAAGATTTAACATTGATTTCAGCTTTACCACTTGTTGAGGTATTCCAACCGGATGCTTGGCAACGTGTAATGGTGTTCGGTCTAGCTGCATAGAGATCTCCCGCACAATTCTCTTTATAGAATCCGCTTCATCTCTGATAAAATCGGGAAAGTACTTGACACATTAATTTCAGAGATAATTAACTTTCATGGGAAAAAAAATAGATGTATTCAGCATATAAAAAGGAAAAAACAAAGCAGTGTCACATCAATCACTACTTAGTACTTACTTATCCTTCAAATGCCACCCGGACAAGCTACCGGCATCAAAGAGAGCATTTTTCCATCTCTTCACTTCGTCCGAATCTCTCCCAAACTTGTTCTCATGCTTAACCATAGCTTCTCGGTAGCTCTCTCTTGGTGTTCTCACTTCTCCGGGATCCACTTTGTAAAACACCGGAAATACCGTGAGGTCTCTTTGCTTCTTGCACTCCATGATTTTCGCCACCTCTTCCAAACACCACCGCGAGGAAGCATAGTTCTCAGAGAAAATGATGATTGCGATACGCGAGTCCTCAATTGCCTTCATAAGCGCCGGCTTTATACAGTCGCCTTTCTGAAGCTCCTCGCTATCAATGTAAGTGTAGAATCCCTTTTGATCAAGAGCAGCATAGAGATGACTGAGGAAGCTCTTTCGGATGTCCGTACCTCTGAAACTCAGGAAGACGTCATAATTCCCTTTCAGATCTGAAGAAGCAGCCATTAGAGGAGATGAAGTTTGATGTGCTTCCTTAGAATGCTCAGTGTCTGGTCGGGTTGCAGCTCCATCTCTCATATGGATATCACTTTGTACGAATAAAGAAATAGAAACAAAAACCAGATCATTTCTGATGCTCCGATTCGCTAAGCATATACTCCACCAACGAATTTAACAGAAAGCAACATTTTGCATAAGGTGCACATAACCATTCTATATAAGTGCTTCTTGACTTGACTTGCCTTTTCCATTAATAAAAGAAATAGAAAAGAAAACTAGCAACACTCCCGTGCTCCTGGTGCTAATATACATGAGTCAATCGCAAAACACCGCCTATTGGAATATTAATTATAATGAAAAATATGCCTTTTTTTCTTTCCAAAGGGCTTTCTACAAAAGCAAATCCCAAATAAATTTCCCTCACTTTTCAAACTAAATTTTTCCATACCATATCTTGCATCAAACGGAAGAAATTTGAATCTGTTCAGGCATTTCTTCAAACACGTAGTGGGCAGCGAGTTGGAGAGCGAATATGGACCTATTCGAGCTCGAGCTGAAACCTAAACTCGAGAAATCAGCGAGCAACGTTCAAACTTAAGAAAAACCGACTCATTCAGGTCCGACGCGAGTGAGGACTAAAGAAATCGAGCTTGCTTTGGTCTTTTAAAATCAAGCAGGACGAGGCATAAAAAGAAGAAGGAACGAGCATTCAATCATGGGGCCCCTACCTGGCTTGGATTCAGTGGCCATCGTCGGCGGCGAAGGTTGAGAATAGCGACTCCAAACTCGTGTCCGGCTTCAGTCGACTCCACCGAGGTCAGGGACCGCGACGACGAATGGCAGCGGGCGGAGGATGTTCTGGAGGTGGCGGACGACGTCGATCGGCAGTGGCTCCGAGGTTTTGTGTGGGGCTTCAATGGCGACCGTTCCCGGAGTAGAGAAAGACGAAGATTCTTTTTTTTTCTTCGTGAGAGTAAAGAAGTAGGTGACGGTGAAGCAGTCGCCGGCAGGAGGTAGTCGGACGGAGATGGAGGAGGTGGCTGGTCGGTTGAGTTCAGGAGAAAGGGTGGGAATGCCCTTTTTTCTTTTTCCAGAAAAATGTCCCTGAAGATGGTGCTCTCCTCTTCCTCCCTTTTCGTGAACACCCTGCCTTTCTTTTTTCTTTTTTTTTTTTTTTTTTTTTATGGGAAATTGTGTCTTTTTGAGAGAGAGCGTGAGAGATTCCTAGAAAGAACTTCCCTTTCAGATTCGAAGAAGCGGCTATTATGGAAGATGAACGTTGATGTGCTTGCGCACAATGCTTACCGTCCGGTTGGGTTGCAGCTTTATCTCTCCCGTGTATATCACTTTGTTCTTTTTTACCATGACTTTCTCGAATCACGCGGCAGTGATAATCAAAGAAAGCCATAGAAAAGAAAGTAAAGGTGAATTATTGCACGCGTAATTTCCACGGAAGGTGCATAAAATTTGCGCGACTTTCTTTGTTTTCCTCTGTCGACTTAACTTGACTTGCTTTTTCTACTAATAAAGAAATAGAAACAAAAACCAACGAATCATTTCTGATGCTCCCTTGTCGGCAAGCATATTGTCCGCAAGTAATTTAATAAAAAACAACATTTTGCAGAAGGGGCAAGGAACCATCCCATATAGTGCTTCTCGACTTGACTTGCATTTTTCATAAATTAAAGAAATAAAAAATAGAATTAGTTATGCTCCCATGCCCTTAGTGTTAGGGGTGTCAAGAACCGAACCGAAAATCGAACCGAACCGAACCGAAAAATTCGGTTTTTTCGGTTCGGTTCTCATTAAAAATCGAATTTTTTTTTATCGGTTCGGTTTTTATCGGTTAACCGAACCGAACCGAACCACAAACCGATAAACAAACTAATATTGTTTGCTCGATTTTTCATCCTTTACTCCCCTGTTTTTGCGTTTACCAGTTTTGCAGATTGTGGATTGCTCATAGTGAGTGAATCGCGACTGTTTTCTCCCATTTCTTTCCCCGCTCCGGCTCGTCGCCGTTCCGTTCGGCGTGCTTCGGTCGAGCGTGAGAGAGCCTTGATCATCAGATAGAGAGGCTCTCCCTCCCTCTTTCGTCGTCTTCCTCCTCCATCGCTCCACTTCATAAATACTCTCTCTCTCTCGGTCACATCGTCTTCTTCCCTCCGCTATAATCTCTCTCGGTCACGCTTTGGCCGATTCGTTGGTTTTCTTTTGGGGGCTTTTGGGGGACTGGTCAGTCATAGATCGGAGTGAAAGCAGAGAAAGGCTGGGGTTTTGTCCATTTCCTTCTCGATTCCGAGGACTGTTCAGTTGTCAATCGAAGCGACCGGAGCTGTGCCGGCGGATAACGAGCGAGGGTGGGAGGAGAAGGCCGTTGAGGGGAACGTGGTCGTGGAGGCGGCGGAGGCAAAGGAGGGGACAGCGGAGACCCGGAGGGAGGGGAAGATCGCAGGGTGATTTTGAACGGGAAAAAAGAAGCTAAAAACCGAAAACCGAAAACCGAACCGAACCGAAATTTCGGTTCGGTTCGGTTCGGTTCGGTCTCATTCGGTTCGGTTCGGAAAACTTTTCTAACGGTTCGGTTCGGTTCGGTTTTCAAAAAATCGAACCGAACCGAACCGTTGACACCCCTACTTAGTGCTAATATACATGAGTCAATCGCAGAAACATCGCCTGTTAGAATATTATTTATAATGAACAATCTGGCTTCTTTCTTTCATAATAGATTCTAGACAAACAAATCTCAAAATAAATTTTCCTCACTTTTCATACTAAATTTTTCTATACCATATTTTGCCTAACAAAGGCAAATGATAAAATTTCTACTTCTCTATTTCTCTATTTCTCTGTTTCCTGGAATATGTTTGAAATCGAAATCCGTTTAGTAATGTAATTTAATTTATCTATTTCTAGAACAGATTTCTATTCCATAAATAGATTTGAAAAAGAAATCATAACCTAAAATTTTTAACTTCTCAATTTCTGAAATAGAAATTGAGAAATCAATTTATGGCCAGAAATCAAATTTTGTTCTAGAAATTTTGTCATACGCACCATAAAGATTATTGAGTCATCACCCCTCAGCCTAGTCACTTTGATCTTACTGCTTAATTTTTTTCGACATTTTACATTTATTATATACTTTTAATGTCACATTTAGGATTTCTTAGCTAACAAGTTAGGAAAATGCTTGCGTGACCATCCACTACATGTCAAAGGCCAGCCACATATCCTTTTGGAGGAAACCAGTGCACTTCTTGAACCGGATTAATCATTGACTCCATGTTTTGTTCTTCATTTTTTTTTTTTTTTTTTTTTTGACTTCTATGTTCCTTACGGCAACCTCAAATTTCAGAGACAAATATTATAAGGTCACATTGAATCATTTTTCTTGAAGATTATGACTTTCATTTGTTTCTTTAAATAAGACAAGAAAATCGTTCTCTTCTTATGGCTTTTTTATATGGCGAATGCATTTTTTTCTCTACTAATTGTTTTTGGAATTCTCTACTAACTCATTATTCTTATTTTGATCTTTTCTTTACTTCATTTTTTTTATGCATAACCCATATCAATGGTATAAATTTTAGGTCGTCACAAAGTCCTTGAACTATTTCATTGTACAATGATTTTATTATTAGTTGCGAAGTTAATGTTTTAATTGTTTTTTTTTTTTTTAAAAATTTAATATATTTTCATAATGACATTAATTATAATTTTAGTAAGCTATAATTTTTTTTTACTTATAATTATTTATATTTTGGTATTTATTTTATTTTATTTTCTTTATATTCAAGAAAATTGATTTCGTGGGTACTTTTGATTTTGTCTCTAAATTTGAGCTTGTTGTAGGTATTTAATTATTTGACATAGAAGTCAAAAAAAAAAAAAAAGAGAAGAAAAACCAAAAAAGAAAATATGGGGTCACAAATTAAAACCGGTTACCGGTTTCCTCCTGCGGCAAGCCGTTGACGTCCCACGTTGACCGTTCCACCGTTATTCTGAAGTGGACGGTCATGCTGGCCACTCCCAAGCAGCCATCAGAGGAGATGAAGGTTGACGGGCTTCCGCAGAATGCTTGCTATCTGGTCGGATTGCAGCTTTATCTCTAGTGTATATATCATGTATATATCACTTTTTTCTTTTGACCATGACCTTCTCAAATCATGCGGCTGTGATAATCAAAGAAAACCATCGAAAAGAGAAGTAAAGGTGAATTATTGCACGCGAAATTTCCGGGAAGTTGCATAAAATTTTTCGCAGGTCCTTTCTTTCTTTTCCTCTGTTAACTTGACTTTGCTTTTTCCACTAACGAAGAAATAGAAATGAAATCCAACCATCATTTTTGATGCTCTAGTCGATTAGCATATTTTCTACCAATTGATTTAATAAAAAGCAGATAGCGATAGAAAAGAAAACCAAAGGACAATCAATGCACGCGTCACTTGTATTTTGCAGAATGTATGTGGAACCATCTTATGTGGTGCTTTTTGACTTGACTCGACTTGCCTTGAACATTAATAAAAGAAATAGAAAAGAAAACTAGCAATACTCTCTAGGGGTGTATAAGGAGAATCACTCGAATCATAATCAGACGAGACTGATTGGTTCTAAATAGTCTTAAGGCGTGCCGATTTAGTCCCCAATTCCTACTTTTGGAACTAGTGGCTGGTCGATTCTTTCCAAGGTAGAAACTGGACCGATAAGATCAGATCAACGATTCATGCATTATTTTAATTTTTTTTTAAATTTCTGAATGACCATTCTGCCATTAGGCTAATTACTTTCCCAACTTTTTCCTATTATGTCGTTACTTTCCCACGTCTTTCCTTCCGCCATTACTTTTCCCATTTCTTTCCCTTCCACTTATCTTTGGCTAACCCTAATCGTGTGAAATCAGCCCTTTCCCAGTTTCCCTCTCTTGGGCACAACCTCACCTCACACCTTGGTCCAAGTGAGTTGCTCGACTCTCGCAGCCTCGCCTCTCGCTCGCTCGACATCCTCTCGCGGCCTTACCTTAGGCCTCCTTTCCCTCTTGTGGCCTTGCCTTCTGCCTCGCTCGATGTCCTCTCACGGCCTCGCACGTCAAGCGTTCCCTCTCACCTCATAGCTTGCTGGTCAATGTAATGACAAGTGATTTGGTCTATTGGAATTGGTTTGGTCCGGTTCTCAATTCCCAAACCCATTAGTCTTGCCCACGGTCCCAAAAAGAGAACCGGTCCTCTCAGTCCAATTCTTGGTTCTTGGATGGGACCGGATTGGACCAAGAACCGATCACCCATCATACTCCCATGCTCCTGGTGCTAATATACATGAGTCAATCACCAAAAATCGCCCATTGGATTATTATTTATAATGAACAATCTAATTTTTCTGTTTCATAAAGGATCCTAGACAAGCAAATCCCAAAATAAATTTTTCTCACTTTTCAAATTAAAATTTTCCATACCATATCTTGCCTTAAAATTATTAAGTCATTATCCCCTCATCAAGTCACTTTGATCTCACTCCTTAAATTATTTTTGTTTTTGACATTTTACATTTATTTTGTACTTTTAATGTCACATTTAGAATTTCTCAGCTGATGGGTTATCCATGATCGAATAACTATTTAGGGAATAATTTTTTTACTTTTTATTTCATTTTTGTCGAACCTTTTATTCCATCTCAACACTTTCCATTTTCATAACTTCTCAATAAAAATTATCACTTATTCATCTGAAGGTGTTTGTCATTAGTGATTGAATATTATGAACCAACTATATTTATATATTAGCCTTATCTTCCAGTAAAAATTGGAGCTTTACGACTTTGAATAGCAATGACGTATAGAGGATTTGTGAAATGGGATTTTCTACTTCAATGTCTTAGTGATATTATTTAGTGTATGTACAACTGCTTTTCAGCAACGTTCTTATGTAGGAGCTTTTGGACACTTCTTGCTGATAAAAGAATCGCGAAAGGTGGAGATTTTTATTTTGCAAGGGTTATAATTTGACCAAGGGAAAAGCATAAAAAAGTCATAAACCTTATGATATTGGTACAAATTCAGTTCTAAACATTTCAATTAAACTAATGTAGTTATAAACATTTTCACATTGGTATCATTTCAGCCATTTGGCCAATTTTGGCTAGTCGATGTTAACGTAAATGCTAATTGGTGCTAGTTGGCCAGCAAATACTAATGTGACAATTTTTAAATATTTTTTTCCAATTTTTTATAATTTTTTTTTTCCCTTTTCCTTTTCTTTTCCTCTCCTTCCTCTTGGCCTTCTTCTCCCGCAATGGTCAACGAGCCTCCGAGCGAGGGCTACAAGCCCCTCACCGCTCGTCAATGAGAGTCGAGGCCCTCACTTGTGGCCTCACCCATAGCTAGGCCACGGCTGGCCTCACCCGTGGCTTTGGCGAGGTCGGGCGAGGGCTGCGAAGCCCTTGCTAGTTGGCAAGTAGCCAGAGGCTCACCAGCCACTCCACTGCGAGAGAAGAGGCCAAGAGGAAAATGAGGAAAAAAAAAAAGGACAAAAAAAAAGGAAAAATTTGAAAAGATAAAAAATTATTTAAAAATTGCCACGTTAGCGTTCACTAGCTAATTGACATCCACATTAATGTTGGCCAACCAAAATTGGCCAGATGGACTGAATTAGTACTAATGTGAAAATGTTTAAGATTAAATTAGTTCAATGAAAGGTTTAAAACTGAATTGTTACTAATGCCATAAATTTATGACTTTTTTGGTGCTTTTCCCATTTGACTAGTGGATGATGTTGTGAGAACTTGCAATCTATGAGTTATTTCGATTGTTTTTTTTTCATTTCATATCAAATGATAATTACTGAATCATTTGATATAAAGTTTGTGCGTTCTGTCTTGGGTTGAGTTATTGAATTCATCTAGTACTATTATAGCATTTTGGTGCTTCGTAGAGGGCATTATGGAGAGTTCACATGTGGCTCATTTGATGGTTGCCAACTCACTTTCGTTTGCTTTAATTTGTTCATCCTTTTTTTCTCTTCATTTCCAAGAAATAACTTATTAACTATAAAGAGTACTTTATCTAAACGTGAATGTTCAATGCATGTGGGAGAAATGAGCCGTTTGGTTCGGCTTTTGGAGAATACACTTGCCAAAATGTAAATACCTTGGGAGAATGGGGGTTTTCCAAATGCAAATAACATTTGATAAAATTTACATTGAGAAACAACTTTTGTCAAAATACCGCTTGGTAAAATTTGCATTTGTAAATGATTTTTATTAAATTAAAAAAATTGTATTTTTTTTTAAGTCCGCCACTAAACCGGGATCTAGCGGCCGGATCGCCGATCTAGCAAAATGGGGATGGCCGGATTTGGCCTTTTTCGCCGGGTTGGGTGACTCTAGGCGACAGTCGCCTAAATAACTTTTATTAAATTAAAAAAAAAAACAACAACAAAATTGTATTTTTTTTTTTTTGAAGTCCGATCATCGGATCGCTATCTGGCGGCGCGCTGCCGAGGGGCCTCTATACCTGACGCGCCCGAGGTCTAGCGACGGTCGCCGGGGTTTGGCGACCCTCAGCGGCGATCGCGGTGCCTCATTGGGGCGCATAGCCCCTTGGCCGGCGGTCGTTGGCCTCCGATCAGCTTCTTCATGGGTGGTGTGTGGTGGTTTTGGAGAAGATAAACAAACGAGGATTTGCATTCCGAAATGCAACTTCTTAAAGTACCTCCGAAACTACATTGGGCTAAAGGCCTTTAGAGCCACTTGAGATGCAATTGCATCTTACCAAAGTCATCCAAAAAAACGAACCAAACGTGTTTGCATTTGGCCAAGGGACTTTAAAGTCCCAAAGCCCATTTGAAAAGCCGAACCAAACAAGGCCAAAAAGTAAAAAAAAATCATAAACCCCTTACATAGCACCAGCTTTAGTTCTTATATTTTCAATTTGACCAATTTAGTATAAACATTTTTACATTGGTACAAATTGAGTCCATTCGACCAATTTAGGTAGAAAATTACTGACTTAAATGCCGAAAGTCCTACTTGGCAAGTTGGTACTAAAATGTTTTATTTTTAAATATTTTTTCAGTTTTTTATTAATTTTTATTCTCTTTTTTTTTCCTTTCCTTTCTCTTTTTTCTTTTTCCTTATGTCCCTCCATTGCTAGTCACCACCTCCATGAGATTGGTGGAGATCGCCATAGGCCAAGGAGGGCAAGGACCAAGATACCTTGTAGGCCTTTTGGTGAGGACTAGTGAGGGCTGGCGACACCACCATAAGCTTTGCTTGGGTGAGAGCCCTTGCCACCGCTAGAGGCCTACAAGGTTGCCCCTTAGCAGCCTCTAGCAATGGTCAAGCGAGGTTCTCTTCGCCAAATTTGGTGAAGGACAACTTCCCCAACCTTAGCCAAAGGCTAGTGAGGGCATCTCGGCCCTTGCTCTCATCGACAATCGGGGATCTCCACTAGCCACCATGGAGGTGGTGATTGGCGATGGAGGGAAATAAGGGGAAAAGAATAAAGAGAAAGGAAAGGATAGAAAAAGGAAAAGAAAAGAAAAATGGGAAAAAAATTGTCCATGTTAACATTCGTTGTACCCTATAGGATAATCAGCGTCTAGGGCCATAATTTCCAACATAAATTGGCTGGATGAATTTAATTGGTACCGATATGAAAATATTTATGACTAGATTAATCCAATCGAAAAGTTTAAAAGTGAATTGGTACAAATACAATAAGTTTATGACTTCTTTGGTATTTTCCCCCTTTGAAGATTGTCCATTGAATCCTAAACCTATTATTTGGATAATTAGTTGAAGGATTACATTAGCAAATCGTCAAAAGATTTAGGACTAGGCAAATTGTTAAAGGATTTTTGACTAAATTGACATAATTAAAATGCTTAGAACTAAATTAGCAAATGTCAAAATGTTTAGAATTAAATTGGCAAAATTGAAAGATTTAGGACTGAATTGGTCGTTGTACAATAAGTTCAAGGCTTTGTGGACAATTTTCTCGATATGGAACATTGATGTCATTTTAATAATGTATCTTTGCCATAAAGAAGCACCCATGCAACGATGATAAAATTGCGCACAACACTAATTTCATCAGTAATTTAGAAACCGTTAAAAAAGTTCATGTGTCTGTCTGTCGAAAACAAAACGATTTCATTTCATCAAGGTTGAGCTCAGTGACAACTAAAGGGCTTCGGCACATACAAGATTCCAAAGGGTTTGGGGAGGGTTAAAGACCCAATTGTAGGGCAAAGATTTGCATCTTTAGGCCTTAACAATCTAGCTGCCACTTGATTTACATTTGCATCACAACGGGCCAAAAGAATATTAAGAAAATGGGCCAGCGGAGGCTGCATTTAGTAATAAGCGAAGTGGCTTCCCACGGAAAAGTATCTAAGACAATTTATCAAGGTCAGGTCAAGTTGTCGGATTATAGCAAGCACTCTACTTTGTCTTCTTCCCTTTGAGCATAAAGTAGCTTCAAAGTTTCAAGGCAAGCCAGGGTTTCAACATTCATAGCTGAACTTTCCTTCACCAATTTAACGAACCCATCCGATCCTGCCCGAGAAGTTGCGGCAAACACCGGCAATGGAACCTTTTGTCGAGCCTTTAGGCCGATCAAAGAGTCTTTACATGTTACAGTCTTACAGAGACCCTCCTAAACCAAGTTTATAGCTAGTTACGCATGATTGCTATCATATGTTCAAATATGTGGATTTTAGAAGGCAATGTTACCAAACCTCCCATGTATATTATTCACCAGATTTTATAATAGAGTAGCAACAAACTTTCGTATAATCATTACTATTTAAGAAGTGTATATAATATATTGATTTTTTTTTTTATCTAAAAGGAACTTTGCTTAGAGCAGCCTGATCTTATTATGATGGCTGATAGCAGCCTTTTCGAATGTTGGGTAAAAATTTCAGGATCAACGTCTTTTTTTTTTTTTTTTCAATATCTATGTTCTTTTTCCTGAAAGATCTTCTGCTAACTTATCCAAGTCACCATCAAATTTATTAATTCATATCAAGATACACTGATGCCACACCCTTATTTCGTGCAATAAAGCAAGATTTGCGCTCCACCCACTGCACATCTCAAATTTTATTTCCTCCCAAATATTCTCCCCCAATTAGAAGCTTACTTTTAGGCCAATGGTAAATCCTAGATAGATCAAGTAAAGAACATGGGAAAACCACTTAAGAAAAAAAAATCATATTTGCCAAGGTTGAATAAAGAACAGAAAAATTAAAGCAAATATCGTTGGTGTAAATTTTGTTCACAAATGGTCTTACCCAACTACCGCTAATGTGAGGAGGGTTAGTAAAATAATGTAAAATTACAATCCCCAAGTTAATGATGGATAAAATCATCTATCGAAGTATTTTTTAACACCGATGATGTACGTTATGATTAACCATCAGGCCTTATTAATTCTACAAAAAAGTTTGTGCATACATACACACAATGATTGGACAAAAACTTGCAATAAAACCATAAACACGCTCCATCCTTGAGCCATAAGGACTACCGACACAAACAAATATCATCAATGTCAATCGTTGGATTTTTAAACTCGACTACATGCATGAAAATCGCTTTCATTCATCGTTTTTTTGCTTTTTTTTTCCTCTCGATTTCTCTTAGCTTGAGGAATTCCTCGACTCACAAATTATTCGATTTTATCAGCTTAATGACTTATTTTTACTCTCGTCTGTCATCTTTTTCTCTACTCCCATTGTCTATGAAATGGATTTAACTTTGATTCCCCCGAATCAACTCCATCCCGAAAGAAAAACCTTGAAACTTCGAGGATAGAAGTCCACGCGGCGCCACTCAATTGGCGCTGGGAATCACACAGAGAAAAGGTTGGAAGTCAAGACCCTTCTCTCTTTCATGCACGCAAGAAGTGTCAGACGAGAAAAAACGTGAGTTGGCCGTAGCCAAAGCCAACAAGGCGAAGGACAGAGAAGAGAAAGGGTTGTCGTTTTCCAGCGGTTTGCGGTCGTATGTTGAATGAGAGGGAAAGGGTTGGGGTTGGGGGCGGGGGTGGTTTGGTTTGGGTGGGTTAGGTATGGTGTTGGTCTCTTTTTGCAGGGGGTTTTGTGGGTGGGAGCTTCAATCGGCATGTTAAAGAAGACTGGAGAGAGACTGGTCCGGTCAGAACTTACATTTTCTTTTCTCTTCTTGAAAGGAGCCCATCACGATGTTAATATGACATACGCCTCTATTACACTGCTTTGTTAATGCGATTGCCGAGAGAGCGATAGAAGTAAATGTTTGTCGAGCGACTTCTTACAGCCATCTTTCATCAATCTCATCTCTCTTTTCATTATCTCTCTCGTGGGATGGTGAATATATAGATTTGTGCGCTCTTCCTAGTTCCCACACATCTCCTGTCTTCTGGACCAGTCTAGTGCATAAATCACTTCTCAACACATCTCTTCTTGACCCCTATGTTGCTGGTGCCCGCCTCTCCCAAGGTTTGAAGCCTTCTGCATGCCGTGGAAGATTGGAATAGAAATGGATATAGACTAACAATCACATGTGTATTGCAATTTCTTTCTGAAAATCATCTTCTTTTTTTAATCTTTTTATCGTCTTCAGAGGAATGAACACCAACAGTTTTAAGATATGCTAGAGGCAGCCCAAAATGATCTCGACGAGATCATAGTTTTAATTAAGTTGCATGGAGTTTTGGTTGCTGAATACATTAGATGAAGAAGAAATATTCTAATTGTTAATGCTGACAAGCTTTAATGATAAAGGTAACCTCGACCACGATGATATCGACAACGTTGGCTGCCAGAAGGGGCTGGACTCCTCGCTCAGGCCAACTAAGCTTCTGCTTCCCAGCCTAGTCATATTTCTTTTGGTCATACCGGCCTAGTTAGGCAAAGGCATTTTTATCCTTTAAGAAAAGAGATCAGTCTATGTTAGTTTCTATTCCAATCCTTCTACGCCATGCGAAAGGCTTTGAACCTTTGGCGGAGGTG
Organism: Eucalyptus globulus; assembly: GCA_014182545.1. Lineage (NCBI taxonomy): Eukaryota > Viridiplantae > Streptophyta > Magnoliopsida > Myrtales > Myrtaceae > Eucalyptus > Eucalyptus globulus. Next base: position 20,184,218 of record CM024724.1, read on the forward strand.
GGCAGCCCGCTCCATTGGTGGCTGAGAAGAGATGTGTTGAGAAAAGAAGTATGCACCAATGTGTCAAGACCTTGTTTATCCAGTGAAAAAGCTATCAATCTACGCGGTTTGCTAAATCCGAATTACCTGATCAGACGTTTCTTCACTCACATTTCATTTTAAATTAAAATATTTTTTTTCCTATCTCAATATTCGTTACTAGGGCAATTTTCTTTTTCTTTCGGGAGACGGGAGGGGGGTTGAAGGCGGTTTGGTTTGCTTGCCCTATGCAAGAGCTACTTTTCTGCGTGAACAAGTTCTGCACGAACAAGACTCAGTTGTTCATCAAATTTACGAAATTATCGCACAAGTTATGCTCTTCAGTTAAGTATACCGCCATTATTCCATTATTTCTGTTTACCGGGCCAAGATCTTTACAAATCGAAGCGAGGGATGAACAAATTGCTCACCCTTCTGGGGAAGGTTTGCTCTCAGTCTCCTATTTTGGTTTCTCTTGGCCTTCTATAGCTTCTCCTTTAACTGTCTTCAATGCCGCATATGAAAATCTCAGCCTCAGCCTCAGCCTCAGTGGCTCTAAGATTCACTCCTTTATGTTTGGATTCTGATAGAACATATTCTGTGAACACCAACAGTTTTCCATGGCATCTAGTAATCTTCCTCATGCAGAGAAATTTCCTACACATGCTGGATCCATTGCAGGTGTTTTCCATGTCTTATGCTTCTGTCTAATTAATGTTTCTTATCGGAGGTGAAGATAGAAGAAGGGAAAATTGTTGATCGGAGGGACGAACCCCAATCCTCGGTTGGCAGGGGTGCTAGACACCCGCTTCATATTGCATGCTGAACACGAAATGAATTGCTCAACCGTGCTGCTAGACATCTTGCATTGAGGAATTCCACTTTCAATGCCGTAGGTGACAAGCTCCACAAGCTAAGCGCCGACGCATTTGCTGACATAACCAACGACGAGTTTAAGGACCGCTAGGACTGGTAAAAATGCTTTGTTCAGGTACGAGAATGCGAATGCGGGTGCCCGCGGCCTCGAATGGAGGAAGAAAGGAGCTGTTATGGGCATCAAGGACCAAGAAAGTCATTGTAAGGAAAATAAAACTGATGTTTCGATCCTACAGATATTCACGTTTAGGCGGGTAATCAATGCATATTGCTATTATGTTCTAGGTCCAACAGACATGATCGAATGATTGTAGCTACATGTAGTTAGTACATTCCGAATTTTCCAACAGCATTTAGGCTCTGTTTATTTTGTGAAATATAAATAATTAGAAAAATATATATATATATTTTTTAAAATTATTGCTTGAAATAATGAGTTAATGGAAAAGGTATTCATCATGCACAACAATTTATGTTTAAATATTTTCGTGAATCGTGAAAATTTTCTTTCCTATTTTATTTATATAAGTATTATAAACGATCATTTTTAATATAAATCATTTATTTTTCACTAAAAAAAAAGAGTCTCGGATTAGTTGACTTTTATGGCACGTGTGATTATGCTGCCTCTCAATTAATCAAACAGGAACTTGTTGGCCTTTCTCAACCGTGGCAGCCACCGAGGGCATCCACCAGCTAAAAAAAGGCAAGCTAACCTCCCTATCAGAGCAAGGACTCGCAGATTACGAAGTTAACGGCGAGGACCAAGGTTGCGAAGGTGGCCTCATGCGATATGGTTTTCAATTCATCATAAACAGTGGAGGCCTCACTATCGAGGCTAATTATTCCTACGACGGGATAGACGGAACTTGCAAGACCGCAAAGAAGCCTCCCACATGGCTGAAAACCACGGGCAACAAAATCATGCCTGCCAACAACGAGGCCATGCTGTTGAAGCCCGTGGCAAATCATCCGTTGTTGGTGTCCATTGACGTCGGAGGGTGTAATTTCCAATTCTACTCTATCGCCGTCTCAAGACGGCGAGATCAATTTAAATCACGCCATAGTTGTGGTCGGCTATGGTACGACAAGATTGGTGAAGAACTAGCATAATTAAGTTGGTGATGTGTTTTATGGGCCAAGCCATGTTATGACATAGTTGCATAGTAAGTAAAATCTATCGAGGCATAGTAAGTAAAATCTGTCGAGGCCCAAGCTGGTGATGTGTTTTAGGGGTCAAGTCGTGTTGTGTTATACGGGTCGAGGACCATACCTCTGTTTAATGTTTTTGTAGCCCAAGGCCATCGTTTCTGCGCAATTCCAGTCTATTTCTAGTTCCACATCCTCCCCCCCCAAAAAAAATTGTTTCTTCAGAAAAAACCTAGAGTGAAGGTGCGCATTGTGGTGTAATAACGTGGCTCTGATGCCAGCTTTTGTGGTTCAATTCAAAGAAAAAGACTAGGGTTGAAGGGGACGTTGGAGATTTAAGTTGAGTTACCTCAAAACAGAAGAATACCTAAATTAAAATGGAGCCGACATGATATTGAGTTCGTGTGTGAAAGGGACGAAAATGCATTAAGAATTTTAAAAGAAAGTAGGCCAAGCACCTTGACAAGCAAATGTCTTTCAACCTCAGCTGCACAAGTTGATGGTTTTTCTTCGGTTCAATTTCACAAACAATCTACCCGTCTATGACACTCTACAGAGATTAGTGTCTCATGACTTAAATGACCTTTTCTTCAACAGGGGTTTAGCGCGATCAGCCTGTGATTCAGTCCAATGTGGCTAGGACCCTTATGAGGCAAATACTATACAAATTGTTTAACATGAATAAAACTGGCCCTGTATTGCAAACTTTGCCATCATCAGAAGGGAATTGGAGAATAATCAATTCATTTAAACAAAGAATAAACCTCGACTTACCAATTACCTCAGATTTTAGATAAATAAATATAATGTTTATTCATAATTGTCGTCCTGTGCTAATTCTCGCAGAGAGACTACAAGAGCCATCTTTGGCAGTCTTGAAACAACCATCCACCTAATTTAAGCTCGGTATGCTTCACCTTACACTATATGAAGGGGAAGAAGGGATGCGTTCTCTGAGAATTTTTGCCGCCAACATTTTCTCTCGATGAACTTGTGCCATGTCGGTAGCATGATAAGGTAGCCTGCATTTCACAGTGATTTTTACTTGATATCAAATGATGCAAGCATGCAACGACTTGAAAGTTCAACTAGAAATGAGGGCAAAAGATGAACGGAAAAGGAAGGCATGGTGAGTAAAATCCACTGGTCAGGAGACCTCATAGTTGCTCCCTCAATTAAGTTCTGATCAATTCGATAGCAAGAGTTGCAAGCTGACACTGGCATAGTTTTTGGTGCCATAGAACTCGGGGGCACGGTAGTCATGGTTCCAACGCCTTCTAGGAGCATGAGCTTATAATTTTCCTTTGATAGTGTTTGACTATCGGTGACTCTATCCATCTGACCATCTTGCTGTACAAGCTGATCATCCTGATCCAGATCTGTTTGACTTGGACCATCTTCCTATGTAAGTGTATTCTCTTCCTCTGAATCTGTTTGATCATCTTCCTCTGAGTTTGTGCTAGTTCAAGACAATCCTGACAAACCAAATTTAACGCTAGTGACTGATTGTCATGAAGCAAAGACCCTCGGATCATCCTCTTGTTGCTTGCATACTAGTCCGAACCTGCAGTTTCTATCTGTTCAATTTGACGCTTCAAGGCAATGTTTGTTTGTGTTCTTATTTTTTGTTCATGAATAGAATTCTTGTTTTTTGGTTCCTAGGAACCAAAAATAACAGAAATGCGTTTGTTTGCATTTTTGTTCCAAATCTAATTTTTTTTGTTTTCAGGAATAAATTTGGAACAGAAACAAGAAACAAAAAAAACTTGTTTCTTGTTTCTGGAATAATTTGTAGAAACAAATTTTCTCTCTCCTTTCTTTTCTTCTTCTTTTTTCTTTGGCTGGTCGCCGGCCTCGGCCATGACCGGCGACCGGCCGTCAAGGGCCGGCGAGCCATCAAGGGCCATAAACCTCACCGGAGCGTTGCCGGCCCTTGGCGAGGCTCGCCGCCTTTGCTTTGGCGAGCTCAAGCTCGCCCGCCACTAGCAAGGCTCGGCCTTGCCGAGCCACCGCCGGGCGACCGGTGGTTGGGTGAGCTTAGCCTCGCCGAATCTAGGTGAGCCCGAGCTCGCCCAGCCAAGGCGAGGCCGAGCCTCGCTGGGGGCCAGCAAGCCTTGTCATAAGTGGGCGAGGCCAAGCCTCGCCGGGGGCCGGCGAGCCTCATCGTGGCTGGGGGAGGCCGCTGGCCCTCGTTGGTCGGTCGCCGGCCATGGCCAAGGCCGGTGACCGGCCAAAAAAAGAAAAAAGAAAGAAGAAAAGGAAAAATAAAATAAAAATATTAAAAAATTAAAAGAAACAGAAAAAGAACACAAATTTACCAAACGTGTTTCTGTTCTTTTTATTTTTGGAACAAGTTACCAAACGCATTTTTCTAGTTAAAAATTGTTCCCCGGAACAGAAATAGTTCCCTAGAACAATTTTTGAACATAAATGTTACCAAACGCACCCCAAGATGACCGGAAAATGACTGATCATTTCACAGGAGCTTTCTACTTCCCACAGTGTACTACATGGGGGATGCTTGAGCCGCAAATGGTCCATTCCTAATGAATTGAAGTATCCTATGTACCAAATCACCTTTCAATAGACCTTGCAAGAGAGGCTGAGCTCAACTCCCCCCTCCAATCCAAAAACAAGATGGACTGCTAATCCTAGAATTCTTCTCACATGTCCTGGGGTATCATATGAAAGATACCGAATCCTCTTTACCATGGAGCCATCATTCCGGCATCTATCTTCCAGCAATTACAACGCGCGCTTTTCCCATGTTATGGAATTCCTGGTTTGCAGGTAACATCCATATCAAGATAAAAAGAAGGTGGAGGGAGGGAAGTGTGGAGGGAGAGACTAACCTTATGTAACGACACATCTTCCACGTTCAACCCTATGTGGAGTGGCTTGATAAATCCGGGATTTTTGGCAGAGATTCGCAGCTAGCTGCTTTTAGGATACATGTACTTGATGCAAGCTGTAGGATTTACAGTAGTTGCTCGCATTTTCACACTTGCGATTCCTATAAATAATCATGCTCACTGTCGCACGTTGGAAAGCTAGGAAGATTGTTTCCACTTCCCAGATACGTATGAACATTCCTAGTTGGAGATAACAGGAAAGGTTCTGGAGGAACCTTAATCCAGACATAACACAGCCCCGGGTCCAACCAATTCAAATTCTAATGTCCAATGTCCATATGTGGTCAGTTAAATCCCCCTGCTTGCTATGGAAACTCGAAAGGATTAGAGCAACCTTGTGGAGTCGGGTACTCGATGTATCGCAACTTACGAACTCGTGCATTTGTAGCCCTTTCTCTTCACCTGTCAAGGACTTACTGACAGCAAGAAGATGTACTTCAATGACCGTATGAATATTGCAGCAATTAAGAACTTTCTTAATGTAATCAATAGTCTGCCCCTTGAGGAAACTGACTATATCGAGAAAAATCTCCTTTGCGTATTCCTCCAGCCAGGCCATCTTAAGCACATCATTGATACTTTTTTCAGGAGTTCTGATAAGTTTATTCAGTGCCCGTCCCATTCACCTTCTCTTCTACTGCACAAAACGGAGCCTAGACACCTCGAGTGCAAAAGGAAGGCTTTTAGCATTATGCAAAATGGTATCCCTTGAGATTCCTCTTTATTTCTAGGTTCTCGCCGCTTAGAAAAGCATGCTTACTAAAAGGTTCAAGGCCTATCATCTATAAGAGCTTCAACCAAATAGATTCATCCCAACCTGTAAGCAAGATGATCCTTTTTCCCTCTACCAAACCACTCAATGTTGCAACTAAATCATTTTATCATTTCATGCTATCGACAGAGGGAAGAGTATACATCTAAATAATATGCCTATGTGGAGTATAGATTATTTCATTAGTATGCGTCTAAAAAATTCAATTAGTTTATGATAACATCACCGAATCTATCGGTTGTCCTAATTATGTACATTATCAGTTACTTCTTTAATTGGAAAATCACTGATAAAGAAAGAGATAAGATGAAAATATTTTCTTTATGCTTGCCATTCTAAAAATTAATTGATAAAATACAAAAACTGATCCTAGATCAATATCGTAAAATTTCACATAAAAAAAAAACTAAATAACTAAACGAATTATCTTTAATATCACATCTAGGAACCATCTAATTTGAAATATGATTCGTACAGTTATAGTAAATTTTCAATAAGTCAAGATAATTATTTGTGATAATCGTGGCGTAACCGATTGATAAAACTTGGATATACATCGGGTCCTAAAATTGGCGGCAGCATTGGCGCCGTCGCCACCGCAGGGTCGGCCGCTAAAATATCTGTTTTCTCGAGCAAACAGATAAAAGAAGAGTATAAGATCATCTTCCTTCGTGTGTGCTGTCCGCTCTCGACGGTTTCTCCGATCTCCGGCGGAAAATAGAGAACCTCTCTCTCTCTCTCCTTTCTCTCACTTCGAGCAGAGTTACTTGCGAGCTATGGACGCGCTCCTCTCTCCGCCGCTCTCGGCGCCTCTCTCACGCCTCCGCTCCGCTGCTTGTCCGGTTCACCGGCCGTTGCCGTTCGCCGTCCCGTCCGCCAGGCTCGGCCTCCTTCTCAATCCAGTTTCAGTTTCCGCAAATCGGGCTTCCGGTCCCTGCAAATCGCCCGCCGTTGCTGCTGCCGCCAGCGGAGGCGCTCTCGCGGCCAACCCCGTGCTGGTTCTCTCTCTCTCTCTCTCTCTCTCTCTCTCTCTCTCTCGTTTTGTGTTTCTAGTACTTGGCGCTTGCGGTCGGTTTGGAATCTCTTGATGTTGTTTGTGCTTCGTGATTCTTTGGTGGAATGTATTTGTAATCTCTCTTACTAGCGCTGTGCTTGTGATGTGCAACCTCGGATGAGTTTTGAGTCGCTGGCGTTTGTTGGGAAGTCGATTCTCTTGTTGCGGTTATGATCGTATGACGTTGCATTACAGGGGATTAGCGAGTCTCTCTCGTTTAGCAATCGGAAAAAGTTGCTTCCTTTAGTTCACTAAGCGTTGCAAATGACTATATTAAGGGCAAAGGTAACCATTCAAACAGTGCCTGATTTTGATATTTTATTCTCAGAATCAATTTGGAACGATAATTGCATTTGGTAAAAATTTTGTTCCCGAGACCAAATTTGTTCCCAGAAACAGATTGGGAAGAGAATCAAGAATAAAAAAAAAGTTGATTTTTGTTTCGGGAACAAAATTGAAAATCAAAACTCTTCTTCTTCTCTTTTCTTCTTCTTCATTGACCGCCATCCCACAACCACCGTCCGCCGCCGCCTCTGCCGTCAGTCCGTCGCCGCCGGTCGCCCGGCAACCGGGTTCGACAAGCTCGCGCCGAAGGCTCTCGTGCCGCCTGAAAAAAAAAAAAAAAAAAAGAAAAAAAGAAAAGGAGAAAAAAGAAAAAAAGAAAAAAAAAAGAAGAAGAAGAAGAATAGGAGAAGAAGAAGAAAAAAAAAAAAGAATAAAAAGAATAAAAGAAAAAAGAAGAATAGGAGAAAAAAAGAAAAAAAATAAAAAGGAAAAATAAAAAAAAAAAAAGAAAACGAAAGAAAAAAAGAAAAAAAAGGAAAAAATTATAAAAATTAAAATAAATTGATTTGGAATAGAATTAATGAACACGATACCAAACGCAATTCTATTCCAGAATTAGAAATTTTGTACAGTTAGCAAATGAGTTCTTTTACTCATAATCAGTTCTCGAGAACAGAATAAAAAATAATCATTTTTTATCAGAATTTGTGCCCGGGAATAAAATCGTTACCAAACACGCCATAAGTTTCTCTTTCTATAATTTGCTAGGATTGCAAGCTTTTCACTCTGAAATATGGTCAGCTTTCATGGATGAGCGCAGCCCCCTCCCCCCCTCTTTTAGAGCTGATTTAGTGGCTATATCAAGATGTTCTCCTCCTTTGGTAAATGGTGTCTTCAGTTGCTGTGTCGGGATGGCTTTAGCAGCTAGGGGCAGCCATATTCATATGCTGTGGATTGGAGCACAAATAGAACAATAAGCTACATTTGATTAATGTATACTTTGTGATCAACTCTGGAGCTTTTTGCAGCATGTTTTGATACAGCACCAGAGTTTATGCCTATTTTTTTTCTTGGAAAAGGAACTGAATCAGTTGAACACATGAGTATATAAGTAGCAGAATTTCGGACTATCCCCAAGCAGATCTTGAGAATGATTGAGCTGCCTAGCTTGCACATTTTTGCTAGAAATCAGTTATTGGATGCTTTGGTCCAGGGATTCAATCGATCATGTACATAACACGCTTGGATTAGGTGTTTCTTTTTTTCGGTTCATGTGATCAAGATGGAGGATGTTGTGTCTGCATTTCTTTTATCATATTATCCCTGAGAATCTTCAAGGTATACAATTGTTCTGCTTGTACCATCTTTGGAAACATAGATTGTGCATGACATCTTGTTACCGAGAAATCTACTTCTGATTGGTTTGTTATTTTAGAGCCCCATTGCTCTTAACTTCGGCTTATTAACTGGAGTCGTATCTACAAACCTGCCAGGCATCAGTCAAGTTGGGTTTCTATTCCTTTGGCTGTGGGAACTCGGTAGAACTACTATAGCACCCCGCAAAGAGGATCGATGCAGAACTTAAAAAAGTTGAAAAAAAAAATTGGAATATAGTTTTCAAAACACACAGTTACCTATTAAAGAAAGAAAGTTTTCGAAAGCACACATCTTCCAAAGGGGCATGTTGGATTATATATCTTTAGTTTTCCCATAATGACCTTCAGAGTTTCATAGAACTAGTTCATTTGTGCCGTTCTGTGGTGGGAGAAACTATGAAAACAGGAGAGATAGAGAAATCTTCCAGCTTCCTATAGCTTTTAACATTTGCTAATCTTCTGTATCATAATTCCATTTTCATCTTTGATGGTTACTAATGTATGATTAAAGGCACTACCGTGCCTGTCAATCTACCTTGTGAGTTGTGACATGGGAACAGAAGTTCCACGAGTAGATGAACATAGTGAACGAGCCTTTACCTGTTCTTAATCAGGACCCTGATCGCTTTTGTTGCTTGCCCCATCGGTCCAGAGTTTTCACTGTTGCTTCGGCTTGGGATGTTATTCGGCCCGAGAGGTCAATCCATGGTTTGGGCCCCTCTTATTTGGAATAGCTCAATAATTCCCCGGCACCGATTCCTTTTGTGGCTGATTTCCATAAATAGACTGCCCACTCAGGTTTTGCTTCTTGCTTATGATAGGATTTCCGATGCTAAATGTGCTTTTTGCTCTTGTCATCCTAATTCTGTAGATCACCTTTTCTTTGGGTGTCGTATTACTGAGGCTTTGGCTCTTTTTTGGGCAACTAGAAGCAATCTTCCTTGGCAAAACAACTTGTGGAGGATAACCTCCAATGGGCCATCAAGTATCTATTTGGTGATTCCTTTCACATTACCATCTCTCGGTTTGCTTTTGCAGCTTTATGTGATATTATTTGGAATGAAAGGAATAATATCCTTTTCCGTGATCGGACTCTGTACGTGCCTGCTATGAAGAAACGGCTTGATAAGGTTGTTAGGGATAAGGCTTTGAAGATTATAGCAGAGCTGGAGCCTCAATTCGTCTATCTTCTCGGATTGATCTGTTTCCTTCTTTGTGCTTTGTCTTTGTTTTGCGGAGGGTGTTTCCCTTCTTTTGTGCTTCATTGGGTTACCATGACAACCTTACACCCTCTTGACAACCCTTTTGTCATATTGGGTGCAAGGCCTCCTTGGGTCTCCTTTCTTTTGTATATTCCCGCTTTGGGTGAAAGTTAATATACATGTTACCTTTACCCAAAAAAAAAAATAAAATTTAAGGGTTTCTAAATTATTGATGAAATTAGCGCTATACGTAATTTCATCATCGTTGCATGGGTGTTTCTTCAAGGCAAAGATACGTTATTAATTTAACATCAGTGTTCCATATTGTTCATAAAATTCTAAACGCAAGTGCACGTATTGAACAAGTAATATAATGATGAGAAAAAGTATTGTCCCACGGAGATTGATAATTAATAAACCAATTAAATACTAAAATATATTACTTCTAAAATTTATCTAACAAATCAAAATATAATTTAGAATAAATTAAAAACAAAACTTGAAGACTAAATGCAGTAAAATCAATCAGATAAATATGTTAGAGCATCCGATTTCACCATAACCACTAGATATGAATTTCAAATTGTTGTGAATACAAGAACAATATCAAACATGTGATAACGGAATTTCCTAAACCTATTTACTATGGTATAGCAAACCTACTCAGTTTATTAATCCACTATATCGCTATGTGAATTAAAATAAATATGAGTACATTAAAAATTATGAATATTCCCGGCTTACAATGAGTCTTTTTGATCACTTTATCACCGAAAGCTACACAAATAACGCGGTATATCTTTATCCACGTTTAATTTATGGTTATACATTATAATGAGTCTTCTCAGTCTCAAACATACACATCAAATCATTCAAGTGATGGTCAGTCACTCAAAAGCATTAAGCACAATAATATATAACTCACATGAATGAAATCAATTGTAAAACATAAAAATCATGAAATTCACATCATCATGGTTAGGTTACATCGTAACCTTAACAAAAGAAAATTAGAACATAGTAGAAGAAAAAATAAAAATATAAATCAAACCCAGCATCTTGAATCAAAGGACAATAATTCTGTTACCACTTTTGTTTTCTCTTCAAAATACTTGAAAAACTCTCAGAAGAATGAAAAACGATCTAACCCCCAAAAAACTTAGCTTCTCTCTCATGTTCTCCTATTTTTAGGATATATCCAAAATATCTATCTCTCAACGCTTACAGATAACATTTCCTGATTTGATATCCATATTCCATTGCTGCTTTTATTTGAATTCCTGATATTTGACATTCTTTTCCTTATCTTCTCCATATCTCATTATTCTGCATAAACAAGAAAAATTCCAACAATTAGAAGGAAATCCAAATATTTTCTCATAGATATTGCATTAATTGTTGCCTGAAATAGGTAAAATAACTATATTTTTTTTTTATAGAGTTATCACATATTGAGAAAATTATCTAAAAAAATTTGAACTTATTGTACAACGATCAATTCAATTTTAAATCTTTCAATTGTACCAATTTAATCCTAAATTTAAACCTTTTGATATTTGCTAGTTTAGTTCTAAATCTTTTAATTATGTTAATTTAGTAAAAAAATTTACAACAATTTGCTAGCCCTAAATCTTTTGACAATTTGCCAATGTAATCCTTCCAACCAATTATATAAATAATAGGTTTAGGATTGATAGACAAATCTTCAAAAGGGGGAAAAGTACCAAAAAAGCCCTAAATCTATTACATTGGTACCAATTCACTCTTATATCTTTCGATTGGATCAATTTAGCTTTAAACCTTTTCGTATCAATACCAATTGAATTCATCCAGTCAATTTAGGCTGGTAATTATTGACTTGGACGCCGGTTGTCCTATATGGTTGTCCTATATGGCACAACTGATGTTAACATGGATAATTTTTTTATTTACTTTTTCATATTTTTTATCAATGTTTTTTTTTTCTTTTTTATTCTATTTTCTTCTTTTTTTCTTCCATTTCCTTTCTCTTTTTATGTTTCCCTTATTTTTTGCTCCACTAGTGGCCAGTGGAAATCCCTAACTATCAACAAGGGCAAGGGTCGAGATGCCCTTGCCAGCCTTTGGCCAAGGCTGGAGAAGCTGTCTCACACCAAATCTAGCGAAGGGGACCTTGTTTGACCATCGTTAGAGGCTGACGAGGGGCAACCTTGCACTCAGATGGCGAGGGCTCTCACCCAGGCAAGGCCTATGATGGTGTCTTAGCCCTCGGCGACCCTCATCGAAAGGCCCACGAGGTGTCTTGGCCCTTGCCCTCCCCAGTGGTTGGCTTTCTTCATTAACCCTCATGCTTGAGGCTCTATAGTCTCTACCCCACCCGTTTTGCAGACCTTGTGTATAGTCGACTAGTATTGTATATGACTAGGTTTGATATGTATAACGGTGTGATGTGACTTTCGAAAAATTATGGCCTTACTTTTTTATCCCATCTTTGTGTTGTTTGGGGATTAATTATTCGCCTCCACATGCGAATTAAAATGAATGGGTCGGCGACGCGTCCTGGGACGACACTATTTAATCGACCACAGAGGGATGGGCACGCGCTCGGAGGATCAGGGCATGACAATTATCCTTTGCTTCTGCCAAATAAAAAGGGACCAAAGACCACAATCGCTAAGGGAAGGCCATTAGCATAGCCCAAAATACATCTATGAGATCCCCGCTTATGTCTTGTATTTGGTTTTTTGGAAAAGCATATGAACTTAGAAATTCAAAAGCTTCACCTTGATCTTATGCTTTAACTTCATATACCTGGTCTATCCCGTAAGAAGTTAGTACATGTTTATATCTAATCGTAATAATGATCCTGCTACCTTTTCCAAACCATTTACATTCTCTAGCTAATGCATTTAACTGGTCCCCATGATCCACATCATCATGCACAAGCAGAATCTTCCTGTAGCAAAGTTTATCTCATATCAGGTTAACGCCTCCATCCACACTTAAGACCACTAAATTTTCTTTCAACAAAATCTCAGATAAGAGTGTTTTTTGCAGATGAACCAGGCCGTCAGGTCTACTGGAAGTTTCTCTAACATTTGCAAGAAAGCTGCACTCATCAAACTGACTAGTGATACCTTGCTAAAAAAAAAAAAAAAAAAAACTGACTAGTGATACTGTCATGGACAGCTTTAGTGATGGTGGTCTTCCCTATACCTCCTGCTTCCCTTATTCTTATCATCTGAACCTCATCCAAGCACGTACTTAACAATGATATAACTATCTCTACCCGGCAGCCTACACCGAGCGGGATGCTTGGCAACACTCAAGGGTACTTGTCCTACTATAATGGAGATCTTTGTGATGATGCTCAAGACCTCGCTGTTGATGTAGGCGTTGATGCCGCTGTGAAGCAGAGTCCAGTGGAGGTCAGCGAGGAAGCCGTGGCAGACGTCCCCGCCTCTGAAGTTGAGGAAGATGTCCAACGGCCATTTTGCTTTGGAAGAAGGAGAAGGAGAAGGAGAAGGAGAAGGAGAAAGAGAAGGAGAAGACGACATGGGAAGACATAATCGAACAGTCCGTTTCTTTTAACTTTATTCAGCTTTTAATTTTGGATAATTACCACACAAAAAAAAAAAAAAAAAAAAAACTGACACGTTAATTCCAAATTTTTTTTATGATATAAAAATCTCCTAAAAACAACGTACATTTATCATCCTTTAAAATTAATTTTCCTTTTATCCCTCCTCTTCCATCTTTACCGCTGCCATTTCCGTCATTATTGCCACTGTCATCATCTTGCCAAACGCAAGAAGAAAACGAAGGAGGAAATTTAAGAAAAGAAAAAAAGAAACGGAAAAAAAATACATACATACGAGATTTCACATGATTTTGACTAGTGGTGGTTTAATTTATAAATTTCCTCCCTAAGTATTGGTTTTGTTGTAACTGTAGTTTGGGGCTCCTGTGAAGAGGTTATTCTTTATCCTTGTATCTTTTTGACAAGAAATGCACTAAGCATTTACGCACACAACTTCTTGCAATTGATGAAAGACGTGTAAGGTCCAAAATGCACCTAAGCTCCATCTACAAGGATCAGAATGCAATCCATTTGCTGTTGGAGATGACCCAGAAATTACTTATGCTAGCTCTTCCATTCCAATTGATGCAGATTTCTAAGATTAAACAACTTTGACTAACAATTATCTTTGGTTATCTTGGCAAAATAACATGTCATAGAGATCTTTTGTTGATTGTCGTTAATTGTTATATGATCGTAACATTGGGAGAAATATCAGAAAAATCTTAAATATATTGCAATTGTCTTAATTCTGTCTAAAACTTTTTTCTCAATTCAGACCTCAAACTTTTGCATTTACACTTGTTCAGTCAATTTGGTCAATTTTGCCTAACTGGCATTGACTTGGTACTTTTTAAATAATATTTTAATAATATTTGGAAAATTTTTGTAATTTTCTTTTTTCTTTTCTTTTCTTTAATGTTGTCCTCTTCTCCTTTACTTAGGGCCTTGCTGCCTCGCTCGCCCAAATCAAGCGAGGCTGTTGTAGCCCTCGCCTTGTTTGGGCGAGGGCTACAATGTCCTCGCTAGGCCAAATTTGGTGAGGGTGTCATGGTCCTTGCTAGATCTAAGCGAGGGGTAGCACACTAGTGCCCTAGCCAGCGTGGGTTGGCTGGTGACCCTCACCAACCCTAAGGGAAGGAGAAGAGGAATTTTTTTTTTTTAAAAAAAGAAGAAGATAAAAAGATAAAATAAAAAGAATTCAAAAATTATCAAAAAAGTGTCATGTTAGTGACGACTAGCTAAAATTGGTAAGATTGAAAAAGATTTAGGACTGAATTAATAAAAAAAAAGTTTAGGACTAAACTTGCATAATTATAATAAATTTATGACTTTTTTAGTAATTTTCTCTCATAACATCATTTAGACAAATTATAATCTCCAACGCTCTTAAGTGATGGATAATTTGTAGACACGATGAGCATCTGTGAAGTTTTAGCAGTAGATTTTCCAGTTCTCCCGCAATTTAAATTCCGAATTTTTCCTCATTGTTTTTGGGGAATTGCATCGTGTGAGATGCAGGTTGTCCAGTCCTCAAGAGTCACAACAATCTTATGGCTTCATCATTGCATCCACGAGGGAGAGGGGAGGAAGTCTATAACTCGGGCTTCGCTCTAGAGCAATTTATGAGGTTACTTATTATTATTTTTTTAGGCTTGCCTCAAACATAAATCCTTTTATTCTCTATTAGCAAAAACATAGAGCGGGTGTTAGTATAAGGCTATCCTTTGTCTTCAAAGACTGGTACCTTATTAAGTGCCAAATTGGGCTCCTAACGGGAAAGTCCATGGGCCATTCGGCATTCGTCTCCATCTTCTTCGCTGGCCAATCCTCGCTCCGGCGGCATTGATTGTCTTTTGGCTAAATTCTTGGTTGGAGTGTTCGTCGGTGGTTGTTTGCAGAATCAGAGTAGACGTGAATGTGGGATGCGTTGATGAACAGGTCAAAAAGCAGGGGAAGCAAGCGGATGACATGCAGTTTCGAGCTCAGCGTGATGCTCTGAGCCTGAAAATTGTCCAGATGACTGCAGAAGGTAATTGCTTTTTCGGGTCTGTGTTCCTTGTTAGAAAAAAATCGCCGACTTGTTTTCATAATTTTTTTTTTTTTTTTTTTTGGAATGTTTCCGGGAATAGGTTTGTCTTGTAAAATGACAGTAATCCCCTCTGTTTTAGAAGGTGAATGGTATGCTCATCGCATTACCACTCTGTCGTCAGAACACAACACACATTGCATTTTATGGTGCACCGGTTCTGGATTACTATCATCGATGTACTAGAAATTCCTCTGCTGGGAAAACTATTGCATTTTCGTATGATGTATCATTCTGCCTGAGACACTGCATCTGGAATTGGAAACATATCTTGAAGAAGCGCTCTCTTTGTCGGGGCTTAGTCTCGAGGATATTAGATTGACCCTTCTGAGATCCAACTAAGTACCTTTGTAAAATTTCATGACTATTGTACAACGTCCTAGACAAAAAAAAAAAACCATCTTCCTCATTCCCGTATTCATTCCACATATTTGAATTATCCATCCTCCAGGTAATCTTGCTGCCTTGTATGGAGCTTTTGGTTATAGAAATGCCTTTGCTATGGTTGGAATTTTCATAGTTGTCCGCCCTTGTTAATCAGGGCCCTTGCAGATCAGTTGGAAGGCAATGAAGATGAACATGGAAAGTACCCGAGTATAGTTGTTAAGTACATATTGGTATGTGGAGTGCTGATTTCTCTTTTTCAAATTGTAGAAATTATGTTTGTAAGGTTTTTTTTTTTTTTTTTTTTTTTTTTAACATGGTGATGTTGTCCTCATTTGTATTAGGGCTCAGCGATCCAAATCAGAACTTTTATTCGGTGCATTTTGTTCTTGAACCTTTTTGTAAGTATTGATGGATTTCTCACTTATATAGACATCGAAATAGCATGCCTTTTGAAGAAAAAAACAAGTTAAAATGGGTATTTTATATTGAAGCTTACATTTCTGCTGCCAATGGTTATTTCTGATGATTTTCAGTTCACAATCACAGTTGCATTGAGCTATACCAACACAAGGATCACCTGAGCAATTTGACATTCTTATTTTACTAGGGAGGAAAACCTGTTAAGTGTTAACTGTGATTTGGATGGTCTATCTTGGCCTAAACTAACAGGTGTAGGAGGAAGCTGGACTCTGTAGTTATCCGCATTGTTGTCGCCTACAGGAACGTGTGATTGCTACTTTAGGGTGGCAATATTATGCAAATCGACATATTTTTCGAAGGAGATTTGACAAAATCAAAAAAAAAAAAATGAGAGAATTGATACTAACGTAATCGACTTTTTAGCATGCATGATAAAACTGTAATGTTTTGCAATGCCACAAATTTCTATTTCTAGAAAAGTTTCTAAACAAAAATATGTTTTTGACAACGAAACGAAATTTCTACCATAAAAATAGAAATTCGTTTGATAACGACACAAAATTTATCCATTTTGGATGGTGGCTACTGGCAGTGGCGGCCGATGACCGACGGATGGTGGCGGTAGTAGCACACGGCCAACAGACATCGGCCAGCTGATTGGCTGCCGTCCAGCAACTAGTGGCGGCCGGCGAATAGTGGTCGGTGGTGACAGATGGACGGCCAGTTCGTAGTAAGAATAAACGATAAGAATAATTTTTATTTCTCATTTCTATTCCAGAAATAGAAATGTTAAAAAAATTTGCTTCTGATTTCTATTCCAAATCTATTTCTGGAACAAAATCTATTTTAGAAATAGAAAAATGAATAATTTTATCAAATGGATTTCTATTCCAAAAACAAGTCTAGAATAGAAAAATTGTTTTTGGAACAGAAAAATTTTGATTTGTCATACACCCCCTTATTGATTACCATGTGGGGTTGGAAAGCAAGTGGATACCTGTATAATGCAAATTTGCTTTAAAATCATTATTCATTGTGTGAGATATTGAGCATGAGATACATGGATGGATGACATCATGTGTTTGCATTGAATATGGACTGACATTTGTGTACAATGCAAACCCAATGCCACACGTGACAAAGTGTTACGTCGTGGAAGCCACCTCTTAAACCTCGTTGGGATAATACGTCACATGGTTTGAGCCACCTCTAACTTTAGAATGCTATTATAGTGTCATCACTTGCATACATCAACATGTTTAGCTATATAATATTGTTGTAGCAAATTCGCTCAATGTAAGTTGATTTTACTGTCAAGCGACTGGGAAAACAAATAACAAGTTTACTTTCTGATTCTAGCTTGGCTCTATAAAGTGATTAAACTATCCATAAACTATTTTTCCAAAGATGGCTTTGATGGTGTGCGTGGATGCGTGGATGCGTGCTAGCTCCTGGAAGCAATGGATGAAATGGTTTGACAGAGACCGATCTAAATGAAAGGAATAGCAAATTGCTTAGAAATTAAAGTGGAAGTGCTGCAAGGAATAAAGGAAAGCAAAGCAAAGAACACTAAACTCAAAGGAAAGAGCCGACTGAAATAAACTGAAAACAAGATTACTAATTTACTAGGACATTAACATTGCTGGAATTGAAATTAATCACCGTTTGTACAAATGATGCTCGAATGGAGACAATGACATGAACGTTACAATGATACTCGAAGGGAAATCAGCAGTAATTTTGGCGGGATTTTGGTGTAATTTGAACATATCTTCTTCCTCTGCATCTCTCTTTTTTTTCTTTTTTTTTTTTTTTTTTGCGTAAGTCTTAAATTCCCTTTGATTATTACTAGGTCAATGATCATTTCTTAACTAAACTGCTTTAATATATCCATGATTTCCTACCTCAACTGCCTTCATGTACCCATAATTTCCCAACCTAACTAAATTTCCGATTCCTGAGCATTTCTCATCAACTACTTTGTCTCGTTCTAGCTTGGTAAAGTTTATAACTGTTTCTGCTTTTTTTGAATTCGAAGTAGGTCGAAGGCTCTCTTTCTCAAAGTTCAGCGGAATGGTCTTTCATGAGCATAAAAACGAAATTGAACTTGATACAGCTTGGCTTGTGATTTTTTACTACCAACATATTGTTGACTTATTGTTATTATTAGACGACAATTCAGTCACACAACCAAAGCACAAAGTAAACCGAAGCACCAAGGGAAAAAGGAAATCTCTGTCGTCAAAGGATGAACCATCAATTCACAATATATGATCAGCAGTCCAGCACGTTGAACCATCCGATCTCAGATTGATCAACGACAGACAAATTCGCCATTATCATCTCTGAGGCAAAACATCGAACGGGTGGTGATCATGAAGGGCGAGGTGTTCTACAAATAGGAATTCCTATCAATTGGCAAGGAATATAACATGAGAAATCCCTCCAAAAAATTGCTAGAGCGGAAGCGACGAATTCGAGACCAAATAATGGACAATAATTCGAGATAACAATTTGAAGCTCTCGGCAAAAGGCAATACAGAACAATGTAGGATTTAATCTCGATGAATCGACCGCGTCCTACCCTGGGGGAGATCCGATCCGAATGGTTACCTACTAATAAATGAAAGACACTCAAAAGACTTGGAGAATCTCACGAAGGCGAAGCTAAGGCGACGAATCAATTCAGCGACGAAATTGCTTGATGAAGATATTCACCTGCAACTGGCTCCGACCGCGGGCGTACACATTGGATTTGGTCCAGAGCGCTGAAGATAAGAGAGAGAGAGAGAGAGAGAGAGAGATATTTTCTTGGTCCGGGAGTGTGTTCTTGCTTCGCTCGGTTCCTCAGCCTCTCCCGCCCGCACCAAGCGAGGGAGAAAGAGCACGAGAGAAGTTTCGATCGGTGGTGATGAGCGTCCGTTCTCTGCTCTGTCACGGCCGAGGTTGCGGTTACCGGCGAGGAAGATTTGACGGCAGCCGTCACCGATCGGAGATGGTGCAGACGATCGATTGAGGGTGACGGAGCTGAAAGGAAGAGGCGATTGGTCCGAATAGCTAGCCAGAGGAATGGAATGGGCCGGACTAGGTCTCCGAAGCGCTACCGAATCGGAACGAGGCCTTTTTTATTTTATTTTATTTTATTTTATTTTTTTGTATTTGGTTAATTTTTATTCATCCATCATTTTTTTATTGCCCATTTATTTATTTATTTATTTATTTTTATATACGTCACAAAAAATGCCCGTTAGATTTGTTGGGCGAAATTCTAGGCGTCAACAATTAGTAACATTTTAAAGTAGCTAACTTTATTAATTTAAAATGAGAGTTTACCATTGATATTTTACTAGCGATCGTGTTTTTAGCTGAATAAACTCTACATAATCCAATTATGAGGTCGGCAGTTTTGTGAAATTAATTGACAGATAATTGAGTACATGAAGTTCTGTATATTATATCACTTGAGAGTTAGTTATACATTTTTTTTTTGGGCTAGCTAAATAGGTGATAAGTTGTCATGGTTATAGTTTCTTATATACTTTTTAAAATTAATTTTGTCATCCGAAGTAGTGATGAATCATGCTGGTCGTTACATCCTCAATCACGTTCTTCACGTTGTGTATTTTACCAATAACTTTTTCCCACGATTTAATGATTTAAATAATGCAAAATAAGATAACCTTGACTATAATGCGACTATTTTGCCGGTTTTGGATTATGCAATAAAATATCTTTAACTAACTGTTATATTTTGGTTTTTATTAAAGGAGACTTAGGTTTTGTGCTAATATTGGATAAAGAGAGTCAAACGCTGACAGAGCTATATATCATATAGTTCCCAATATTATAAGCGCTTAATATGAGGTCAAAATCAATGATAACCACTGTTGATATCCAATCAACAATTTGTTCCAAACTCACTTTAACATACTAATAAAAACCTATTAAAATCAAAGCGGTTTGTATAATATCGAAATTGATTCAACAACACTAGATATTAACAAAAGCACAGAGAAAGCATTGCTTTCAAATGGGTTCGAGGATACAACGTCGAATCTAATCAATAACGCTGGACAGTGGGGATAATACCTAATAAACACATCTTCTAAGTGAATATGAGGACGACGTCAAAATTTAATCAACAACACTAGATGGTGGTAACAACACCTAGCAGACATTGTTCCTAAATGGATATGAAGACATAATATTGGAATCTAATTGATGATGTTGGACGATGGTAATAACACTTAGTGGGTACTGCTCCTAGATGGATATGAGGACACAACGTCGGAATCTAATCAACGACGTTGGATAATTGGTTAGTATTAAAATCTAATCAATACCACTACCTAGGATATGGATACTTGTTGGAATTGAATTTATGATGAAAATCTTAAGCTACAACTAAACTAGACTAGGCTAAGATAAAAAGGTAAGATAAAATAGTTTTGTGTGTTGTTTGGAGGGTTTCTGATGCAAGCCAAGGGTAGGCTTTCTCAAATAGTAGGATCGGGAGAGTGACTCGCGCTCGGGAAACAGGACCGACAGAAATTTCAGCACTGTGCAAGCTCAGGAGAACAGTTGTATCTTTGTCAATACAGATCGGATCGACCTGATTTCAAAGCCAAATGAACAAAGACTTTTGGATCTACAATTTCTATGTTTTGGGTTTTCTGAAATAAGCACTGTAGGATGGTCGAAATTGGGTTGGAAATAACGAACAGAATAGGAAAAGATAGAAACTCCGTTGGTTGCTCTTCTAGGCCTCCAAGGAAGTTGAGGGGGCAACGATTCTTCTAGATCGATGACTGCAACTCTTCAAGGATGCAGGTTTCAAAAAGCTCCGACTCTTCAAGGATTGAGTGAAAACTCTTATGGGTTTTCAAGGATATGAACTCTACAAGGTTCATGATACTTGCTTCAAAGCAAAGTTTTTCATTTATCAAAAGTCGTCTGTCTCTACAAGGGATTGGATGGCTTATATCATCAAATAAATAAAAACAGAGCATTGAACCAGGAGAAATAAAGACAAAGCGTTGGAACTAGGAGAAATAAAAACGGAGCATTGAAAATAGGAGAAATAGTAAAGAGCATGGAAACTATAAGCTAGTAAAAGCGTCATGCGAGCTTCCAAGGTATTTTTCAAGCTTCCGGGATGGACTCAAGATGTCGATATAGCTTCTCGGTTTCGTCGAGCTTGAATGCAGGCCGATCTTCTTGGTCGGGAAAGCTGGTCTTCAATGTGGGCTGCATCAGTTTCTCTATTGGATTGCCTACGGTATTTATTGGCCAATTTGTAATTGTTGGTAGTTGGTTGCTTCCTCCTTAAAAGTTACTCCACGTTCAATGAAGAATCGCCTTCTGGTTGCTTTCTAATTTGTTCGACAATGTTCTCATGGCTTATTTAGCAAGTATTAACTGCTCATTTGACTTTGGCGCCCTTTTAAGCATCAACCGTTCCTACCCAATCTTCACCAAAAAAAAAAAAAAAAAAAAAACCGTTCCTGCCCAAACTTCGTTGTCAATTCCATCTAAATGTTATGTTTTCAACAGCATCTCTTGACTTGGACACGTGGCAATCAATTGCTCTATCATCAAATCATGTATCTGTATTTGTAGGTCCATTCAAATCTAGCCTTTAGGCTCTCGAAATCCTTGGCCATTCTTTGTTTTTATGACTACCATGGACTAGGCTAACCTAAATCATAGCCCATGCGTGACAACGAGGGTGATTTCAAAGGCTTTTATCCCTTGTGATCAGCATATGATAACATGGGTATTTTTAGGTGTGAACAGTGACAATTTAATTCAATCCATCACCTGACATCACATACAGCTTTTATAGTTGATTTGATTATATAATTCTTTCATTTGTTTGGGATCACACATATCACTAACGAAGCAAGCATGTAAAAGCATTTCACATTATTTATAATTACTAGAACTTCATATAAATTTCTAAAAATATTGTAGCAATTTGTATTAAATGCTAAATAATTTAGGATCAAAAGCTAAAGTACAATGAAGCAAGACAAGAAGTATAGCAAAATAGTACTGTCATGTTCACTACATGCAAATAATATCTTCACTTTCTTAAACTTTCAAATATCAATTTCTTCTGTACATGCAACACTATGATATTTGCCATGCTGGAGAAACTTTAGCCAGACATGATGCCCTCTTCTAACTCTAAGGCTAAATCATAGATAACTCTTGTCAAACTGACCAAATTCAACAACTCCATCTAACACTCCCGACAGTGCATTTGGTTTGAGAATTTGAATCCATACGTGATTCAAGTCAAATGAACCGAGAGGCTCCCAATAGCTCATTTCGCCTTTGGCCATGAACAAGTGACACTATGTTGGTATCTCTCCTCCAGGGCGAACATTTTGGTAATAAGGAGGAATTTGGGAATAACAATGCTTCTGTTATATGGGCATATTTTTAAAAGGATGTGAGTTTGTAGTTAGTTCAAGAAGAGTTTGATTTTTAGCACATTCCTAGTAATTCAACCGCAGCTAGAGCTCTATAATAATTAGACATATTGATCTTAGTTGCATTATATACATTACTCATGCAATAGAAATCATTCCCTTGACAATTTTGTAGCCACCCCTAACACTAAATTAGACATATTGATCCTTGGTTCCATGAGATAAGTATACCTAGTATAATAGACTTTCTTATTGAATACTTCGATAAAGTTCTGATTTACAATAATTGATATAGTTATTAACCATGTATTTAAGGTCTATCTTGTGGTTATGTTCAACCATTATGTATTATGAATGAGCATAATTTTAACAACAAATACATGACGCATTATTTTCAAATATTTTATGAATTTTCTTGATTCTTAATTTTTTTATATTTTTTATATGTTTTAATTCAGACTAACACTTCGGGCTGGCTCTGGTCTCGCGGGTCTGGGGCCGAGGACACAAATGGGCTTATTCAAAACAAGCCCATTTGAATAGAAAATCACCAAGCCCATTTCGTTGAAATTAAAAGGCACTAAGCCAATCTTGCTTAAAACAAAAAACTCAGCCCAAGCACCTCTGAGACTAAGACCAGCCCGAGTCGATTAAAACCACTCAGGTCCAAGATCCATCAAATAACCCACGCCGTGCTTAAATCCACACGACCCATTCACGCTTCCTTCCTCTTTTCTCATCTAATTTTCTTCCTTTTCTTTTTCTATTTTCTATTTCTCTTCCCTTCCCCTGTGCATCACCTTCTTCCCGAGAACGACTTCTCCTTTGCGACCTCCTTTTCAACCTAATCCCACCATTTTCCGATAAGCCCTAGCCGGCGCTCAGGCCACCGCCGAGCCACCACCCGGCGTCGGTCGTTCAGTCCGACAACGCCAGTCACCGCCGGCCATCACTTGGTCGCCGGTCGTCCGTCCCTCGCGCGGGCCAAACCGAACCTCAACGGCGACTTTAACGTCCCCGAAACACGTAATTCAAAACGGCATCCATTCTAACAGAACAAGCACACAAATGGAGTGGATAGCAAACTAACTACGGCGGCCTCTAATCGCGGGCTTCTCCAGCTGAAGGAATGGCATCTCCGGCGAAGCGTTTACGGCCGGACGCAGACGATGAGAAATATGCCACCAAAAAATCAAAGAAAACGCCGATTCAGTGTCGGTTTAATGATTTCATAATGAATAGAGCACAAAAAAGTAACATTTCGAGCATCTGGCTAAAATTGAATTCGATTTTTCATGGAGACGTTCCGTCGAACAGTTCACGTGCAGTTCGGAATGCCACCTCTAGTTTCGAGAGCTTGCTGCGACGAACGGCGACGAGCCAGTCGGCTTCCCCGGAAGGTCGCGGGGGTGATGATCAAGGCGGACCACCGACGAGATGAAAGAATTCTCTCCTCTCGGTTTCGATTCCTCTTCGAAACACCTCCGGCTCCAGCCCTCCGAACCGATCCCCTCTCTCTCTCTCTTCTTCTTCCTCTTTCGTTTCTGCTCCATCCTTACCTTTTCAAGAAGAACAAATTGAACTCCTAACGGGGAAAGCCCATGGCCCATACGGCATTCGTCTCCATCTTCTTCGCTGGCCGATCCTCGCTGCGGTTCGAATCGCCGCGACTCTCTCGTGTTCAAGCGCTGTCTCCAGGCGGCGAATCTCTGCCTCGCTCGATCATCTCTGGCGGCATTGATCGTTTTCTCTCCGCAGCGATGGTGCAGAAGCAGCACCACGAGTCCAACGCCAAGAAGGAGCCTCGCGTAAGCCACGTCCTTCGCTTCTCTTGGTTGTTGCAGTTTGCATTTATTTGGGCACTCGTGACTATTGCTTGCTCTTCGATATCCGAAGAAATTCGAAAGTTTCAATTGCTGTGATAATCTGTTTGTTGCAGCGAGGCCTCTGAAATTGAGCTTTAGTGGAGGTGTTTTTGGCTAAGTTCTTGGTTGGAGTGTTCGTCGGTGGTTGTTTTCAGAATCTGAGTCGACGTGAATGTGGTATGCGTTGATGAACGGGTCAAAAAGCAGGGGAAGCAAGCGGATGACACGCAGTTCCGAGCTCAGCTTGATGCTCTGGGCCTGAAAATTGTCCAGGTGACTGCAGATGGTATTGCTTTTTCAGGTCTATGTTCCTCGTTAGAGAAGATCACCGTATTGTTCATGATTTTGTTGAATGTTTCCAGGGTTTGATTTGTTTTGTTAGATAACAGTATTCCTCTCTGTTTTGGAAGATTTATGGTATGCTCATTGCATTACCGCTCTGTCGTCAGAACACAACACACAGTGCATTTTGTGGTACACTGGTTCTGGAACACTATCATCGATGTACTAGAAATTCCTCTGTTGCAAAAATTATTGCATTCCGTATAATTTATATCGAAGAAGAGCTCTATTTTTCGGGGAATGTAACTCTTTTAACTTGGTCTTGAGGATATTAGATTGACTCTTCCGATATCCAACTAAGTAACTTTGTAAAATTCTATTACTATTGTATCGCTATTGTACAACACCTAGAAAAACAAACCATGTTCGTCATTCCAGTTTTCATTCCACATATTTGAATTATCCATCCCCCTTTTCCCATCGTGCGCCATTGTTAAACGAGATTGGCCAACCTGCTTCTTCATTGTCCTCGAAAAGGTGGTCTGTAAAAGCCAGGAGACCACACCTAGGTCCCTTCTATGAGATAAGTGTGCCTAGCTATTAATTAAGTGTCTAGTATAATAGACTTTTTTATTAAATACTTAGATAAGGTTCTGATTGAAAATAATCGATATAGTTGTTAGCCATTTGTTTAAGGTCTATCTTATGGTTATGTTCAGCCATTTTGTATTATGAATTGAGAATTTTAACAAGAAAGACACAATGCGTTATTTTCAAATCTTTGGTCCATTGATTTTGCACTCCACTGGGTCATTCCAATCAGAGGATAGAAGGGCCATTATTAGATTAAGGATAGTTTACTTGGAAAATATATATAAACACACACACACACACACACACACACACACACACACACACAGATATATATATATATATATATATATATATATATATATATATCGAAGAGTGCTAATCAAGTTTAGAGTCACCACAAAAAAGAGGTGTGTCAGTACAAGGGACAAGGTCATGATGTTATATGACGTGCGGTGTGGCAAGTAAATCAATTTCAAAATTTAAGCATCAAGTAAGAGGACCAGCATTTTATATCATCAATTTAATTGGCTGGTCACATCACGTTAGCCATTAGCGAGATCAATTTAATTGGCTGGTCACGTCACGTTAGCCATTAGTGATTTGCCTACTGAATAAAATAATTTTCTCAGACAACGAGGTGGTCCCTCAAAAAGTTTTCAAATGCTAGAATTCCCAAGCTTGCGAGAACTTTAGGAAACCTGCTCCCTTCGAAGAAATGCTACTCATCTTCTTTTCTTGAGGTATCATCATTATTAGTTGGAGGTGGATCGATAGTCATTTCACTTGATGGAGCATCGGGAACTTCACCCTGTACTAAGTTGTGACTTTCCTCAATAGTTACATCCTGCTTGGCCTGCCAATCACTGGACACTTTAATTTCTTTTGCGAAGAAGTAGCATCCTCATTCTCTTTCTGCAATTTGGATCTCAGTTTCATCTCTCCCGATGGAAGGCTTCCACTTGCAATAGAATCTGAATCAGAAGCCATCATCTTCTGCCGTTTACGCAAGCAAACTGGAACTCGCTCAGCAACTCGCTTGCTGTTCCTCTTACGAAGTCCACTTTTTCCAGCACTTTTAGTCTTGCGAGGAGACAAAACACGTTCTGAACCATCCTGTCTGGGTCCTGTCTCTGAATCGCTGCTTTCTGAGGCACTTTTCGCATTCGATGACGCACTTTCACTCTGACATTGTTTCAACCGTGACCTATCAGATGAGCTGGCAGATTTCTTCCTAGTTAGAACATGAGACTTGGAGCCATTAGATGAAGGATTTGGTTTATCTTCGGGATCACCAGACCCAGGAGAACTCACTGTTGCACCTTTTACTAACTTCAAAGCCTGAAAGAGAAAAAAAAATACGATGAACAACTGGACTATTTTCCCCTCATCGTGCTAGATACAAAGCATTGGTACACTAAATGCATACTGATCTTTAACAACGAGGACCACATGGTACATTTTCTTCATCAGTATGGCTCCATATAGGTTGTTTATCCACCTGATAAAGAAGTTTGAAAATGACGACTAAGATGTAATTTCTTTTAAACTAAGAATACTGGTAAAAGATGATATAAGATTCAGGAAAAAGTAGTTCCAAGTGAGTTTCTTACGGGTAACACAAGATCCTGAGAACATCCATGTAATCTGCAATCAAAAACCTGCAAATACATAAATAATAAAGAGACATCCTGAGCAATAGAATGAAATAGAACACAGAAAGATATGACAAAATGCAGGAGAGATCACTTACAAGACATCTACGACAAAACAGGTTATCAAAAGAATCTAGAGCAGCGTCAAGATCTTTATCGAGAAAAGAACTCACTGTCTGAGAGGTTTCTTCATTATCCCCATTCTTAGAGCGGCTCACATCCTTCTCTTCCTTAATAAGGACTTCATATCTTGCCTGTATAAGATGTTTGATGGTGTTTCATTTCTATGTAAAGCCAGCAGAAAGCAAATAGGCAACGGCTGGACCATAGTTACACAATGACCAGTTCTTTTCGTAATCACAAAAAAGAGAAGCATAATGAATGTAGAAAACCAATCTATCAAGAAACGTCAGAGCACAGTGAATTGTTTATATTATTTATGCTCATACCTTGACTTCAGAAGACGTCAGAGCACAGTGAATTGTTTATATTATTTATGCTCATACCTTGACTTCAGAAGGGCTTCTAGATAAACAATTTGCCAATGATTCCAAAACTGAATCAGATAAACCGAGTTCTTTGATGGTCATGCTGGCAAATTTAGAAAATCAGAAGAAGATTACATCTCCGATATTTTTCCAATATCATATCTGTTGGCAGAAAGAAGACTACAATTCCAAATATTTAAAAAGCAGCAAAAGAATCCTTCCTAACATAGGCAATGCTGATTAGATGCAAATGCCAGCTGATGAAAGGACGATCGATGTAAATTGTGATGAGCAGATACTAGGGAAGTTCATTCTAGCATCAATAGTTAAAATTGGCACAGACAGAGAAACTGAAAAGATTCCAAAACCGCTTCAAAGGCACAACCGGTAAACCTGACAACAGGTCGTCTTCCATCAAAAACAACTACTCATGCTTAATGTGTGAGGCAGGAGAAGCCAGCAACCAAGAAGTGGAAATCCCATTTCTTTAGCTCTCACTTATGGAATTAGGCCCAAAAACAAAGAAACTTTGATGTTTATCTCCATGTCCAAAAATATTTGAAGTGGCAAATATGACAGTCATCCACAATAAATCATAGGACAAATTGAAATTCACGTTTCCAAGATCCTTTATAGAATAAAAGCCACACCTAAGCTAGAATCCCACCACTAATATAAAAAAGTTATGACCAAAACGTACAGTCAACCCAATAAGGCTCTTAGTCTTCCCTAAACATTGTCAGAGCGGGAACACGAAAAGGAAAGGTGACAAAACACTTTGAATGAAAAAAAAAAAAAAAAGTCCAGAAAGACAGACTGAGATTTGTAATAAAAACCAAATGAAGATGCTTTCGCAAATTATGCTACTATGCCTTTGAACATAAAACGAGGGTACTTCATAGAATTGAAACCTAAGACACTCGGTCTAAGTAGATCCAAGTATGCACCTTGGAAAGATTTTCTTAGTCCCTTGAAAATTAAATCTAACAATTATATAGAGAAAAGACACGTCCTAGGAAACTTGTCCAACCAGACAAAAGGCCAGACAGGGCATCCCAGTGCAAGAGGTTTCTATGTATGGGAATCAGATGAAGGTCAATGTGTGAAGTCTAGGCCCTGCATCACAGGGAGAATAATTCCCTGACTAGCCAAAACAAGAACTCCAGAACAGTTAGATAACTAAATATGAACACACATGAAGATGACAGAAAAAAATCAGTTATACCAACCGAAGAATAAAATCTTCAGAATCCACAAACTCTCGCTTGTCCTCTTCTTCTTCAATCGCCTCCTCTTCACTATCACTGCAAATAAGTGCTTCCCCGCCATTCTGATCATAATATATTCTTCTTCGACCCACAACTGACTGATCCTCAGTCATTCTCTGATTTCTGCACTAGAGTAAAAAGGATAAACAAAGTACTCCAGAAAACAAGCCAACAACTAATTTTAGCAACTTCTTCAAAGAGGGGGTGACTATAGTATCTTATGAAATCATGCGAGTTGATGTTCAGACTTAGCCCACCCTTTCAATCACTTTCTTCTAATACAGAATCAATTGAGGAGAACCCAGAGAGCAAAGGCCTTATTATTAAACTTAGGAAGTGGTAAAAAGCCATAGAGTTTTTGCACACGCAGGGTGGAAAAATCAGACAGAAAGAAATCCTAGATAGGGAAGAGAAATCACAATCTCACTAACCTGTCCAGAAAAATCCATGTTGTGAAAGGGGGTAATCTTTTCACTTCTGGAAGCTTGATCGTGCGAACAGCATTCTTCGCAGGGATACTAGATCCAAGAAGAACTGGCGTAGAACCATGAGCATCCTCCAGGTAGTTATTGCTATCTCTATCGCCATTGTTTGCATTAATACCATTTAGCATGCCAAGTGCATCTGCTTGCATCTTTTTCAGTAGGGCTTCACTATTACCAGCGATGTTGTCGCATGTATGATCATTTCTTTGCTTAGACGAATTAAATATTTCTTCTGTAACACGTGCCAGCTTCCGTCTGTTTTCTTCAATTCTTTTCTGGAAAACAAAAATAGGAATAGAAATTATGTGGAGTTCATGTTGGTTTTCTTAAGAACATAATGAACTAACACAATCAAGAAGAAAAATACTACCACGGCGTACCTTTATAATAACAGCCCGATCAGCAGCAACTTGTTTCTTGAAACCATCAATAACATTTGCTATCTCCTTGACAGCCGAGACTGTTTCAAGTGGCCTTAGAGCCTGCAGAAAACCAAAATTCATGCAATGCTTAATGTAAATGGCCTGTGGGTAAATACATTCTCAGCTCCATACAACACAAATAAAAAAACACAGCGAGATTAATTAACACCCCCCCAATCATTAACGTCTTATAATCATAATGTGGAAGTAAGCACCTATGTAACAATTGTGGAGGAGGGTACAGACATACACACCACAAACGAAACAAAGAAAACTAAAGAATACAAAAGTGAATGACATGCAAATAAGTCTCCAGCTGCAAGACTTCATCTGTACAGGAAATTTTGTCCTTAAGGAATTAACTTGCCAGGCATACCAGCTACACCCAGAAATATTTTTGTTTCCCACTATTCACACGTTGCTCTTGCAGGCTTAAGAGCTCAATTCAACCCCAAGCCCTCATGGTAGGGCCTCAACCACCAGGCCTTCCAAACTACATCGAGAATGCAGATATCGAGGTCGACACAGAGAAGACAACGCAAAAGAAGCGGACGGCGAGGACGCCGCCTTCGACGCCATAGCCGGGGGAGCTGGAGCGGCGCGGATCCGGTGCTGGGGCTGAGATCCGACCCGGGACCCGGGCTCATGCACGTGGGCGGCGGCAGCCGGGAGGAGGGAGAATTGGGCGGGGAAACCCTAACGAGTCCACCGTGACAGCACCCAGCACACGCACCCCGGGCGCGCTTTGTGATGAGAAGGATTCGGATTTTTTTTTTTTAAAGCATTTTAGGGGGTGTTTGTTTGTGTTCCTTAAGTTTGTTTATGAACAAAAATTCTATTTTTTTTTTTTCCTGAAAAAAAAAAAAAAAAAATGTATTTGTTTACATTTTTGTTTTCTCCCTCGCAACTGCAGCCTCGTCGGAAATCTATTTTTTTCCTCCCTCCCGGAAAACAAATTTGGAATAGAAAACAAAAATAATAATTTTTCTTTTCTTGTTTCTAGAACACTTTCAAGGTGAAACAATTTTTCTCCTCCCTTTTTTTTTTTCTTTTCTTATTTCTAGAACAGTTCTTTTTCTTTTATTCTTCTTTTTTTTTTGGCCGATCGCCGGCCTCGGCCATGACCGGCGACCGGTCGTCGAGGGCCGACGACCTCGCCAGAGTGTTGTCGACCCCTGGCGAGGCTGAGTGTCACCGACCCCTGGTAAGGCTCGGCCTCGCCGGATCTGGGCGTGATCGAGCTCCCCCAACCAAGGTGAGGCCGCCAGCCCTCGTCGGCCGATCACCGACCATGTTGGGGCCGGCGACCGGCCAAAAGGAAGAAAAAAAAGAAAAAAAAAGAAAAAAAGGAAAAATAAAATAGAAATATTAAAAAATTAAAAGAAACAAAAAAGAACACAAATTTACCAAACATGTTTTTGTTCTTTTTTTATTCTAAGAATAATTTTACCAAACGTGTTCTTTTGGTCAAAATTTGTTCCTCGGAACATAAATAGAAAATTTATGTTATCTAGAACAATTTTTTAACGAAACGTTACCAAATGCATTTCAACTTCAAAAAACTAATTATTTATTTAAAAAATAATTAATTTTTTGGGGAATAGGTGGGGTTTTGATAAACATGCCGGAGATTGTAAAGGGAAAAAGATGGCATTGACCCAAAAAACAAAGAAGAGAGAGAGAGAGAGAGAGAGAGAGAGAGAGAGAAGATTAAGATAAAAAGTGGGGGGAAGTATAAATATTTTTTTAGGGGGAAAAGGTGACGTGGCGATGGGATTTTGAAAATTAGGGGAGCGTTTGAGGGTTTTGAGTTTTGAATAGGTGGGGACGGTTGGGACGTCGATGTCTTCATCTTAGGGCGCGTTTGGTAACGATTCTTTTTCCGAGAGTAGATTCTGATTAGAAATGATTTTTTTTCATTCTGTTCTCAGAAACAAATTGTAATCATTTTAAGTCATTTGGTAACTGTCTAAAATTTCTGATTCTGGAATAGAATTGCGTTTAGTACCGTGCTCATTGATTCTGTTTCAAATCAATTTCTTTTAATTTTTAAATAATTTTTTACTTTTTTCCTTTTCTTTTTCTTTTTTCTTTTTTTCCTATTCTTCATCTTCTTCAAGGGACCGGCGACGGCTCGACGAGGGCCGACGACCTCATTGGAGTGTCACCGGGCCTCGCCGAGGCCTGTCTGGCCATCGGTAGGGCTAGGCGAGCCTTGCCGGGGTTGGGCGAGCCTCGCCGGTGGCTGGGCTTGCCTTCGGCGAGCTTGCTGGACCTCGCCGGACTGGTTGCCAGCGACCGGCGAACGGCGGTGGCGGCGTCGATGGGCGGTGGCGACAGTGGCGAACGGTAACAGAGGAGGGGAGAGAAGGGTTTCCCTTTTTTTATTCTTTTTTTTTGTTCCCGGAACAAGAATCAATTTTTTTTTTAATTCTTCATTCTACTCCAAAACTATTCCCAGGAATAAAAATTTTACTAAATGCGATTATGTTTTCAAACTAATCCTAGAACAAAAAATCATAATCAGGCATTATTTAGCACGTTACCAAACAGCCCCTTAACTTTTGGATGTATGAGTGAGCTAAGCCCCTGAGCTCTGCCTCTCTTGTCAATATGGACAAGATTCGATTGGACAACTTATTTGTCCGAATTCGAGGGGAGATAATTGTTTTGACTTTTCAAGTTCTGCCACATGTCCTTGCAATCTTCAAATCGGTCCGCCATAGCCCCAATCGATGATCTCAGCTGGTTTTCTTGTTGAATGATTTGGGGTGTGCAAAATAATGGAAAGCCATCAGGATTCTCTAGAATTGAATTGGATCGGATCGGATCAAAATTAGTAGTTTTTATGAGGATTGGTCTGATTGGCCGATCCAATTTTCGGTTTCAATTTAGTCAAATCAACGAGTACTAATCCAATTTCCAATTTTAGGTAATGGATTATATTTAAAAAAATATATACCTCAATTATTTAATTATTTTATAGTTTTTCAACCAAATATATTTAATTATTGAACATTATTTACTAATTTTGTCTATTGGGTGTGTAATATGAGTAACTCCCTAGTTTTCTTTTTCATTATAATAATCCATTTACTTGTTTTATCAACCAAAACAAAATAAAAAATGAAGAGGAATGAGAGAACCAATTGGAAATGTTTGTAAATGTTACGGTGCTTTATCATCATGACACGAAATTAAAAGCCAATGGCTCGTTTTATGAGTATAATTAGGTCTTTCATTAATTATTCTCATGATTAAATAAATGTGATGTTGAAAAATGATGGATCAAATGATTAAGGTTTTAGGATCTATTTGCCAAACAGTGTTTGTTTCTGGGAGTAGATTTGGAACAGAAATGTATTTGGTAAAATTTTTGTTCCCGGAAGTAAATTTGGAACAAAATCAAGAATAAAAAAAAATTGATTATTTGTTTTTGGGAACAATTCTAGAATCAAGTCAATCTATTTTTTCTTTTTCCTCTTCTTTCTTCTTGTTCTTCTTCCCTCTCCCTTGTTCTTCAAGTGCTACTGCCGCCACCATTTCCGTTTGCCGCCGTCGGTCACCAACGAGCCTTGCCTGGCCGAGCGAGGCTCAACCTCGCCAAGATCTGGCTCGGCCGACGAGGCATGGCCTCGCCGAGGGCCGGTAACGCTCCAATGAGGTCATCGGCCCTCGTTTGGCCGGTCGCCGGTCATCCCAAGGCCGACAACTGGCCACCTTGAAAAAAAAGAAGAAGAGGAGAAAGAAAGGGAAAAAAAAAAAAAAATAAAAAAATAATTTAAAAAATAAAAAATGATTTGAAGTATGAATTGAAATTTTGTTATATAAGAATACATATTTAAATTTTGATTTTGATTTGTTATTTAGTATTTATATTTATAGTTTATACTATAGTTTATTATTTACTATTTAATAAAAATTTGATTAGTTAATATTTTTATTACTTAATATAAATATAATTAATCAATAGAATTTTAGAATGGAATAGAATTCTAAATTCAAATTCTTTTGAAATTGAAATATAATATAATATAATATAATATAATATTATTTCTTCACTCATAAGAAGACATTATATTGGTGAGTGGTCCATGAGAATTCAATATCAAATTTACACTCATCTAAGAATGTAATTGAAAAAGAATTGAAATATAAATTTTATACAGTTACCAAACGCATTTATGTTCTTTTTCTATTCCAAAATCAGAAATTTTGTGCATTTACCAAATGTTTTATTTTGCTCAGAAATTGTTCTCGGGAACAGAATAAAAAAGAATCGTTTCTGATCAGAAATTGTTCCTGAGAACAAAATGATTACCAAACGCGCCCTTAACTTTTATGGAGATTATGACTTTTAAGGTGGAGTCTAATTATTGTCTATATGTTTTCAGTGTTGAGAAATCCTAAGAGGATTACACCATAACCTTCGAAGAAATTAAGTTTTTAACTAACGAATATAGCATATTCGTTCCATCGAATAGTTTTCAATCCTTAATCGAAATTAATGACTTGTAATTCAACCCGAATATAAGGTCGAACAAGCTTTGGTGCTTTGAATAAAAACTAGGTTCACCATGATATTAATTGATGAATGCAATTTTATAGAAATTGAAGATCGATTCCATGGACCATCTGGGAATTGGATCGAACCAGCAAATCCAATTTCTAGGTGGATCCATGAAACCAACTTACAGGTCCCAATTCCAATTTTTTTGAACTGGTCCATGATGGACAATTCCCAGTTTCAAGATGGGAACTGTCATGCTCACTCCTAGGAACATGTGGTTTTCTTGTAGTGACGAAATAGCCAAGGATGGAGGTGATCCTAAAATTGGTATACTTATTTGCATAAACTCATCAAATCTTTAAGTAAATTACATCGGAAATCCATGAAGCATTGGCCAGATGATATTGCTATATACACAAGACAGATGATAATGCGAAATACTTATTCAAAGCGATCTAATTTTCTTTTAAATAAGAATTGCTTATAACTTTAAAAGATGCCTACAATAGAATCTTAAGGAAAGAAGACAGTAGAGTAGCCAAGCTGTCATAACCTAATATTGTTTCTAAAAGAAAACGTGTTCAAAAATCTAAATGGTAAATCCCTAAGAACTTAATCAATTTTAAATCCAGTTTTCATCAAAGATCTTCACATTTTTTATGCTAAACTAATTCTAAACTAGAATTAACACTAAAATATAGTAAAACTACTCAAAATCTAATTTCTATTTTTTTCCTAAATTTTGAATTTTTATTCTTTTATTCCGAAAAATGGGGACTCGGATCAGTTTAGAAGAGCCAGTCCAAATGCGAGTCTCATCTAGACCTTGTGTGGATTATGTAAACAAGAGCATTAGGTTACGCTGAACTTATTCCTATAAAATGGTCCTATTTCTTTTTTTGTTACTAGAAACAAAAAAAGTAGATTTTTTTTTTCAAAATTTTTGTTTCAAATTTTTTACCCCGTTTACCTTGGCTTCCCTTACCTTGCTTATTTGCCCCTTTTGGCGTGAAAGGAATTTGTAGAAGAATTCTTCGAACTTCATTTCATAGATTGAAGCTAGATTCACTAATTGCTTGTCTCCGAGCTCATCTTTCAAATCATCATCCATTTGCTTGCATCTTAGCACATATCCCAACTTTTTTATGATTCCACCCGATACGCTGAGTGTGAGGCTAAATCGTAAGCAATCATTGTCAAATTCAAGAAAATCAACTGCTCCCTCCAACACTCCCCACAGCACATTCGGTTTGAGATATTGAATCCACATGTGATTCGAATTAAATGAACCGAAACATCCCGATAGCCCATTCCGTTTTTGGCCGTTAAGATGGGGCACGATGTCGAAAAATATTTCCTTTTCTCCATCTTCTACAGTGAAAACAACACAGAGAGCCAATCCCAAGAACTTATCATAGAAGTCTTGTGAAACCATGAAAGATATGGTATTGCCTTCAACAATGATGAACTCCTCTGGCATATCTCCTCCGGGAAGAATATTCATGTAGTAAGGAGCAATTTCAGAATAGCGACACTTCTGTTATACCAATAAATTGTTTAGACGTACTAAAGTTGATAATTAGTTAAAATAGAAGAGTTTGATTTGAGAATTTTTCTGGTAATTTAACCAAAGCTAGAGTTTTTGTAATAATTAAACATATCGATCTTTCCTTGCCTTATATGTAATACTCATGAAATCATTCACTTCACTTGCAAGTATTGTCGTAGCACATGGTGTAGAATCACTCTACGTTATATTTGCTTATTTGTATAGAATTTTCAGTTTTTGCGTTATACAAACACAGTGCGCCTGATGTACACTCCAACAACAAATCAACACATGCACTTATCAATCCACGCGTATCCCCGGGGGCCAGAGAGAGAGAGAGAGAGAGAGAGAGAGAGAGAGAGAGAGAGACCTCAACTGATAAGTCAGACCATGACATGTCACCCAAGATTTCCTTGTCTGTTTCTCTTTCACTTGTACCGTCTGCCTCTGACCTTGATTGGTGATTATCTTCATTGAGGGACAACTGCTATTACATATAGGTGTAAAATTACAATATATTAGCTTGGTTTGTTTACTAGCTTTTGCAGTTTTGCATTATAAAATCCAAACACACCCCAATCGCGGAGAGAGAGAGAGAGAGAGAGAGAGAGAGAAGAGACCTCAACTGAAAAGTCAGCCATCATATCCGTGAGTGGGTAGTTATCCATATCGTCGTCTTTTCTTTTCTTTTTTTTGGGTCGAATATTGTCGTCTTCTTCTGAGTTTGTTTGATAATTATCTTCATGGTCCACGGGCCGCTGTTATATATAGGTGCAAAATCACAATATATTAGCTTGTTTTGTTTACAAGCACTTGCAGTTTTGCATTATAAAAACACAAAGCACCCATATCAGTCACACACACACCACAATCGCGGAAGGGGGGGAAGGGAGAGAGGGAGAGACCTTTTCCAGATCTAAGAGGTCGGCCGAAATTTCTTCCTCTCCGGTCTTTTCTTCATTGTGATGCCAAATCTCATAAACCAAACTTGGATCTAACAACTCATCATCTTGATTCAAAGCCTCCAAATTGTCCTCTAGTGGCTTGCATATTAATCGAAATCCGCACTTTTTTACAATTGCAGCATTCGATGCTTTAATGCCTAACCGGAAAGAAATTGAGTCATTTCGACCAAAAGGGTCTACTCCCCATAGGTCCTTTATTGCATGCAACTGTAATAACACATGTTCCGTATACGATATGGGGAACCTCCTTGGCCCTACGAACTCATGTTCGCATCTGCCATTAGTGTATAAACTGAGCATTAATTCCTTTGGTTTCCCTTCCTTTAGTCCTTCCTTTACTCGTAATACAACACCGATAGCTAATTTTAGGAACTTCTCATACAAATCCTTCGAAACTGTGAAAGATATATAACCCTCCTTATTTGGGAGTAACCATTGCGGCATCTCTCCTCCAGGTAGAATAGTTTCGCAATATGAACCATGATACGATTTCCAAGATCGCTGTCGTAAAAGTAAACTGTTAAGATATTATTTCAAATTTGACACTCGAAAAAGAGGAGTTTCAATGAGTCAAATTTAGCTACAATTAGCGATATATGTACACGACTCCGTATTAATCAAAGAGGGAGGGAGGGACGGAGGGAGGGAGGGAGAAACAGAGAGAGTCTAACCTCACTACGGACCGGATCACGAAATAATCGGTTAATGGACAATATGTCGGGGGGAATTTTGCTTAGAGATTCACAATTCCTTGCTATCACTTGAAGCAATTGCCTTACGCCTAGCCGTGGCCCGGTGAGGCCGAGCCTCGCCGGTGAAACCTCGCCACTCTCTTGTAGCTGTCCACGTTCCGAAACATTCAATTCAAGTAAATGATGTAGGTGCCCGCCCGTGCACTCTAGAAGCTTAGCAAAAATTTTTTTGCGCAAATCCAAACACATTAAGGATGGAAAACATGAATGATTCTCTAGGAACTCTACTTCTTGTAGATTGGATCCCCTAAGCTCTAAGAACCCTAGCTTGGGAAATCCTGTCTTGCTACGCAGATCACTCGACTCCTCCTCCTTTGGAAACTTGTTTAGTTTTGAACAACAAACAAGCCACAAGTTCCAAAGATTTGGCAACTTGTAAATGATGGATGGAAGGTTTGCCAATTTCTTGCAATAAGATATACTCAAAATTTCCAAAGAGACAAGATTTTCCATGGATGCAGGAAGTTCCTCAATTGAAGTCTCATCTAAAAAAAGTCGTTGCAAACATTTCATTTTATCCGGAATATCAGGGAATCTACGCAACTTTGAGCAACCACGAAGATTGAGAACTTGAAGATTCTTGGGTTGGAGTATATCAGGGAGATGATGAAGGTTAGAGCAACCTCTTAGATTCAACAACCTCAACTTGGCATGATATGCAACTGATTCGTGAGCATGCTTCAAATTTTTGCACCCACTGAGATCCAATTCCTCGAGATTTGGACAAAAATCGAGGTTTGGCATACAAACCATGGACAGACATTCACTCAAGTAAAGGAACTTCAAATTTTTAAAGTCCTGCAAGAAATATCCACATGGAAAGAAAATGAAGATAAAAATATTTAATGCAAAACACTTGATCATCATTCAAGACCCGTGTGATCAGAAATTAGTTGATCATATGGTGTATACAGAGCACTCCCACTCCCTTTTTAAATATGAGTTTATTAAGCGATCCTTGGCCAAAAGAGAAGATTAAAAAAAGAATAATACTCGTAATTTCACCACACAAAAGCTCTATCAAGCGACATACAAGAGAAATCATTCCAATGCTAAGTAGCGTGGCCACTTCTACTATGTATATGTTTAGAACCAATACATGTAATTCAGAGAGAGAGTGTGACCTCAAGTGGGAGCACATGAGCCATGGTCATATCCTTTGCCAGCTAATTCATGACATGAATTTAAGCTAACATAGGTGGCACTTGATGGACCTACAATCTTATGCAGAGATATGCAAACTTGCCATAATGGCGGTGGAAGCTTGGGAATCTTTGGTGTCATCACTTATTAGGTCATGGTGCTTGGTTGATCGATTTTTGAGAATCACACATTTCGTTAAATGTAGTAGACCCTTGATCCGTTATATGTTGCTGAACTTTATATTAGTGAAATTGTGCGCCCACATGGTATTCCAAAGACAACTCCTTACGTTGTGTAGTGAATGCATCTTTTAAGTCCTTTGGATCTTACACCATTATCCACCACTAATATGGAGAAAGAGCTAAGACAATCAGTAAGTTACATGAGGAAGTGAGGAAGAGAAGTCCGAAGCAAAATGTCAAATATCCCAATCAAGGCAAAAAAAAAAAAAAAAAAAAGAAAAGCCTGCTGTTTTTAAAGAAGGTGATCTTGTATGGATTCATTTGAGAAGAGTGCTTTCCACCTAGTCGTGGTGCGACGGACAGTTCTTTTCTAGTTTTGGAACACATCGATAATAATACCTGCAAAAGTGAGCTTTGTGGAGGGAATGGTGTTTCCACTAGTTTCAATGTTGCTGATCTATCACTATGAAGTTGGCCTCGAGGAGGAGTCTTTTCAAGATTTCAAGATTCTCTCTTGTGAATAGAATAATAGGGATAAAATATATTTCTTGATCAGTGAGCCTGTTTTATACTTTTTAGTATTGTTTTAGTCTCGATTACAATGTGATAATATAGTAGCTTGTTTGAATTTTGTATTTCGGGACTTGGAGGTTACTCAAAGGTACGGTCGGC
This sequence comes from Eucalyptus globulus, assembly GCA_014182545.1. Classification (NCBI taxonomy): domain Eukaryota; kingdom Viridiplantae; phylum Streptophyta; class Magnoliopsida; order Myrtales; family Myrtaceae; genus Eucalyptus; species Eucalyptus globulus. The sequence continues at coordinate 20,223,583 of CM024724.1, forward strand.
TCCTACTTATAAGTGCCCTCTCGGTGTCTCATGGTAAACACAATTAATCTATTAAAAGAAGTTTCATTCTATCTTTTCTTTGTCTTTCTCTCTGCCCTTTTAGGGGATTCATGAGTGAACGAGAGAGTGCTGCATCCTTGGACTGGCCTACAAAGGCGGTGATTTGGCCAAGGGAGACCTAGTGTATGTTGTCTCTTTCCTATCCTCCATAGTGGGGTTTTTCCACTTCATTAAGATTGAAAAACCCCTTCTATTTATTTGTTCGCTCAACACATTCCGGCGTCAATGTGGCCGACAAGCATGACAGCAAAATTTGAAAGTCCACGAAGTTTGTCTCTTTTGAGGCATAGGAAGAGAAAACTAAAAGAGTATGCACAAGATTTGAAAAAAATTGATATCTGAAAAATTGAGCAAAACCACTAAATTAGAAATATTTAATGGAAAGAAATTGTTGGTAAACACACAATACACAAACATAGAATGTATGTAGGATATTTCAAGATTAAAATTTGCAATAAGAAATTTGTTATGGGATAGAAAAGATTAAAATTTAGATTGTGAAACATGTGAGAGATAAAATAAATTAACAGTTTCCGCACCTCTCAACAAATACAATATTTGTAAAATAAGTAATCGAGACATTTTGGGGAAGGAATTAAATTGAAATTTCTGCGGAAGGTCACCTTTACTTTGTACAGTAGTATTTATATGAATATAAATATAATACATATATACATAACTTAAGATTAGATTTAAGTTTAAATATATTTAAATTAGCAAAGTGAGCCTCTTGCTTCTCTTTAGAAAGCCCTATTAGTCATGCGTGAAAGCCATTACGCGCTACCAGCGTCCTAGATGTGGTGTGCTAGCACGTCTACAAAGTAAGACTCTTCCATGGAATTGTACTCCACGAGCTTTTATTTAAAATAGCGGGAGAAGGAATGGCTGGTCAATCTATCTCCCCGAAGAGTCACTTTTCGTCCTGCGATTTCTTACCTAGGAATAAATGGAGTAAGGGCGCAACCAAATGGCCCGATTGAAAGGAATGGAGGGGAACGTGTTACACACTTGGAAGGAGAAGGAGAAACTCCCAGTTATATTTGAAAATGAATATTTTACCCATAAAGATGAAGATAACTTTCTTGGAGTTCTGCTTATTCCTCCTCCTAAAAATAAAGAAGTACTTGCCAGAAATCTATGGTTAGGTCGGCACAATAAAAAGAGACGGGACTTTTGGGGCTGACTTACAGTAAAGACTCAACTCCTTTAAAGATCCTTTACTACACGATTTCTACATATCTATTTTCATTATCGACTGCATTCTATTATAGAAACAACAACGGGAGGTTCAATCAAAAGTACTTAGCGTGCATTCGCTTCAATGTTAAAGCAAATAAGCAAGAAAAATCTCATTCTATTTTCGTATGCAATTTCGAAAAGAATCTAGTAAGCTCTTCTCTTATATAAAATATATAATCTTTGATAGCATTTTTAGTATCTATCATTTCAAAGGCACAAAATTGAATACTTAGGCAGTTCATGTTTATTAAAATACTAAGCACATTCACCATTCAATTGTTAAATTATGTCACCAATAAGTTCTTCTTCCAATTTTCGGTATTAAAGTTACTGTATAAGTCCATCCTTCTTATAATTTCGGTACTTCTAACATTTGAAAATGAGATTGAATTTTTTTAGCAAGTATCTTTTGTTCGAATCGACAATAAAATTCACATAGAAAAGTGTTTAATACTCCCCCAAAACGGGAAGAATTTAATCAAATATAAACAATTTAATAGATGCAGATGTTTCTTAAGCACAATTAACGAGCATCATCAGAGTTAGTAATTGTTGCATCCAAAGTTTTCAATAAGACATATACATATATATAGTCATAATCATATGCATACAGATATAGATATGTAAGAGATAAGTAAGGACAATTAATTTGAATGCGCACCTTAAATTGGCCCACCACGACTTGAATGTTGCTTTTGCACAGATCAAGTCTGACTAACTTCTTTGGGCCAGGGGGAAATTTGAGAACCAAAAAGGACATTCAGGCCATTGAAACCATCTCAGTTCATTAGGAAGATAGATGGGACCTTGGAAAGAGTTATGCACATTAATCATGATGAGCAACCTCAATCTTTTCATGTTTGTGAAAGCATTGGGATCTATGTATATTGCTTCTGTCTTGGGTAAAACCAAAACTATGGCTTTTATTGTATTTGTTCCCTGCATTTATAGAACTTGCATTGCAATTAGTATATGAAGTCAGAGAAGAAGAGAGGCAAATTAGTGTTTAAACCACCAAAACTTACCATATCCCCTGATAGAACATCACAGACATCTTCACAAAGCCATAACCTGCTGCGCCTCCCAGGATCATCGTGACATTCTTGTTTAACAATATCCATGCCCATCAACTGAATCAAGTCATGCATCTGTATCGTCCCCCTTCCTTCAGTTATTAAGGACTTCTCAACAAGAACTCGCACTCCAATAGTCGTGTCAAAGTCGCAACTGTTAAGGACTTCCATAATGTGCTCTATAGATCGCCCCTTGAAGAAACATGCAATATCAAGGAATATCTCCTTTGCATAGTCCTCTAGTCCATCGTAACTTAACTTGAGAACATCATTGATGGTTTTGTCAGGACTTTTAGCAAGTTTATTCAATGCGCTTTCCCACTCCTGTTCTCTTCTACCACATAAGAAAGAGCCCAATACCTCAAGTGCTAAAGGAAGTCCTTTAGCATAATGCAAAGCACTATCCAAAAGATCCCTCCTTATCACTATTTCCTTACTTCCAAGAAAAGCATGTTTATTGAAAAGTTCAAGAGCTTCCCAATACACTAGAGTTTTAACTTCATAGATATCATCTTCATCTATCCCATGGACAGTTAATAGATGGTTATCTCTTGTCGTGATGATGATTCTGCTTCCTTTACCAAACCATTCACGCCCTCCAGCTAAAGCATTCAATTGTTTTACGTTATCGACATCATCGAGAACAATGAGGACTCTTTTGCGGCAAAGTCTATGTTGCATCAAATTAATACCTCCATCAACACTAAACATTGTTAATTCTTTTCCCACTAATATCTCGGACAACAATTTTTCTTGCAAATGAACTAAATCCTTGGAATCTTTTGAAGTTTTACGAACGTTTGCCAAAAAACATGAAGCCTCAAATCCTTTGAATATATCATTGTAAAGGGCTTTGGCTAATGTTGTTTTTCCTATGCCTCCTTGTCCCCATAATCCTATCATGAGAACATCATCACTAGACGCAAGATTTAACATAGATTTCAGCTTTACCACTTGTCGAGGTATTCCAACCGGATGCTTGGCAACCTGTAATGGTGTTTGGTCTAGCTGCATAGAGATCTCCTGCACAATTCTCTTGATAAGATCTGCTTCATCTCTGACAAAATCCAGAAAGGTACTTGATACATCAATTTCCAAAGATAATTGACTTTCATAGAAAAAGAAGAAGAGATTCAGCATATAAAAAAGAAATAACAAAGCAGTGTCACATCAATCACTACTTGGTACTTACTTATCCTTCAAATCCCACCCGGACAAGCTACCGGCATCAAAGAGAGCCTTTTTCCATCTCTTCACTTTCTCCGAATCTCTCCCAAACTTTCTCTCATGCTTATCCATAGCTTTTCGGTAGCTCTCTCTTGGTGTTCTCACTTCTCTAGGATCCACTTTGTAAAACACCGGAAATACCGTGAGTCCTCTTTGCTCCTTGCACTCCATGATTTTCTCCACCTCTTCCAAACACCACAGTGAGGAAGCATAGTCCTCGGAGAAAATGATGATTGCGATGCGCGAGTCCTCAATCGCCTTAATAAGCGCCGGTGTTATTCGTTCACCTTTCCGAAGCTCCTCGCTATCAACGTAAGTGTAGATTCCTTTCTGGTCAAGAGCCGCATAGAGATGACCAAGGAAGTTCTTTCGAACGTCAGTACCTCGAAAACTCAAGAAGGCATCGTAATTCTGTTCCAGATTTGAAGAAGCGGCCTTTAGAGGAGATGAAGGTTGATGTGCTTCCTCAGAATGCTTAGTGTCTGGTCGGGTTGCAGCTTTCTCTCTCATGTGGATATCACTTTGTACTAACAAAGAAATAGAAACCAAAACCAAGATCATTTCTGATGCTTCGAGTCGATATGCATAGTCTCCAACAGCTAATTTAACAAAAAGCAGCATTTTGCATAAGGTGCACGGAACCATCTTATATAGGTGCTTCTTGACTTGACTTGCCTTTTCCATTAATAAAAGAAATAGAAAAGAAAACTAGCAACACTCTCATGCTCCTAGTGCTAATATACATGAGTCAATCGCAAAACACTGCCTGTTGGAATATTATTTATAATGAACAATCTGACTTTTTTCTTTCAAAAGGGATTCTACAAAAGCAAATCCTAAAATAAATTTTCCTCACTTTTCAAACTAAATTTCTCCATCCCATGTCTTGTATTGAACAGAACGAATTCGAATCTGTCCAGGCATTTCTTCAAACACAAAGTGGGCAGCGAGTTGGAGAGAGAATATGGACCTATTCGGAGCTCGAGCTCACACTTAAACTCAAGAGAAATCAGCGAGCAACGTTCAAACTTAAGAAAAACCGACTCATTCAGATCCGACGCAAGTGAGGACTAAAGAAATCGAGCTTGCTTTGCTCTTTCAAAATCAAGCAGGACGAGGCAAAAAAGAAGAAGAAGGAACGAGAACTCAATCGCGGGGGCCCTACCTGGCTTGGCTTCCCCGGGCATCGTTGGCGGCGAAGGTTGAGAATAGCGACTCCAAACTCGTGTCAGGGCTTCAGTCGACTCCACCGAGGTCAGGGACGGCGACGACGAATGGCAGCGGGCGGACGATGCTCTGGAGGTGGCGGACGACGTAGATCGGCTGTGGCTCTGAGGTTTTGTGTGGGGCTTCAATGGCAACCGTTCACGTAGTAGAGAAAGAACAAGATGCTTCTTTTCTTTTTCTTCTCCTTTTTCGTGAGAGTAAAGAAGTAGGTGACAGCGAAGGAAGGAGTGAGGTAGGAATTCGGGAATGGGATGCGAGAGCAGTCGCCGGCGGGAGGTAGTCGGACGGAGATGGAGGAGGTGGCTGGTCGGTTGAGTTCAGGAGAAAGGGTGGAGAATGCTTTTTTTTTTTCCAGAAAAATGCTGCCTGAAGATGGTGGTCTCCGACTCTCCCCTTCCACCCTTTTCGTGAACGCCCTCCCTTTTTTTAATTTTTCTTTTCCTTCCTTCTTATGGGAAATTGGGTCTCTTTTAAGAGAAAGCGTGAGAGATCCCTAGAAAGAACTTCCCTTTCAGAGTCGAAGAAGTGGCTAGTAGAGGAGATGAAAGTCGATGTGGTTCCGTAGAATGCTTATATATTCGAAGAAGCGGCTATTACTGTCTGGTTAGGTTGCAGCTTTATCTCTCCCGTGTATATCACTTTGTTCTTTTTTACCCTGACTTTCTCGAATCACGCGGCAGTGCTAACCAAAGAAAGCCACAGAAAAGAAAGTAAAGGTGAATTGTTTTTTTTTTTTTTTGGTAAAGGTAATTAAATTAAAAAGAGGGGGAAGCTTACAAAAGATCGGAACCATAACCCACACTCGACCGGTGGCGGCAAAGTGAGGGGGATCCGATGTAAAAGAGCACAAGGCTACACGATAAGCGACGAAACTCCTAAGGAAGAAAGAAGACAAACGGAGACAACCTCCGAACCTCCTGCACTCTACCTAAAGGCAAAGAACGGAATTACAACCAGATACGGAAAAACAAGAAGGATCAACAGGAGACCGAGGAGAAGACCGCCGGATCAAAGCCCCATCCTCTCAAGCCGCTTGTTCCTCGGAGCGGATCGACATTCTTGAAGGTACTAACCTTGTCCTTAACCACCTTAATTAGGTGGTTTTTGAGCGCCGGAACGACAAAGGGATTCACCTCTGAAGATGATTGCATTCCTCTTCTTCCAAATGAGATGACAAAGGGCCCGAAGGAGAGCCGTACAATTCTATGATAGAAATCATTTCCAGTTAGGAACTTTCGAGCCCAAGAGAGTACCTCACTCCAAAGATTGATTTCTCCAAGGAAGGTTGCATCGGCGGCCCAAAAGAAGGCCGGAGAAGTCGAGATGCGACATCCGAAGAAGAGATGGTCTCTCGAATCGGGGACTTCGCTGCGGAATGCACATACACCGAAGTTAATGCGCCCATAGGATAGAAGCATACTCGCGTGGGAAGTCGATTCTTCACGATAAGCCGAGGATGAATCAAAACCGAGGAACAATGGCATTGTCCCAAATCGAGGAGCCCGCTTAACCGGAGTTTTCTTACTCCTAATAACATTCCAAGCAGATCCAACCGAGAAGATGCCCGATGGATGACCGCACCATATAAATCTGTCATTACTTAAAGACAAGTTCGGGAGGGATATACCCCATCTCGCAAGAACTCCTTAAAGGACTGCCTAACGGCGAAAATAAATCAGCAACCACCGCATTATCGGGAATATGAAGAGCGGTTCAACAATAGAGGCACAAATTAATCAAGAGGGCCACACGACAACCAATAGTCATGCCAAAGGGACACGAGAGAAACCATTACCAACCTTCCATCTAAAGGAGCTTCGAAAGTTACCTCTAAGTGGAGAATTTTCTTCCAAGACCAGGAGCATGTTCCTAGGGTTGAGGTGCATTCCAGAAGTTCCTCTTGGATAAGAAGATGGAGTGGATCCAACGGCACCACAGAGATTCCTTGTCGGAGAAAAGGATCCAAATAAATTTTACCATTGAAGCTTTGTTGCATTCCCTCGGTTTCGGATCCCCAAACCACCTTCGCTTTTTGGAAGACAAACGTCTTCCCACGCAACCTTAGCGCCCTCCCCCCAAGGCCGTACCTTTCCATAAGAACTGTCCTCGTAATACATTCAATGTTAGTTACCACAGAGGAAGGAAGAGTGAAAACACTCGACCAAAAGGATTGAATGGCGTGTAGCACCGAGCGATGAGCTGTAATCTACCCGCGAACGATAGAAACCGATGCGCCCACGATTGAATTCTAGCAGTAATGCGATTCGTCAAAGCAATGCAATCAGCCTTATTCAGTCTAGAGGAAATGATAGGGACTCCCAAGTACCGGACAGGGAGTTTACCTTCCCGAAAACCGAATGCCCGAGAATTCTATTCCGAATGGATTGGTCACCTCCGAAATAAAGATCTCACTCTTACTCTTATTCGGGTAGAGTCCGCTCCATGAGGAAAAGATGTCGAGGCCTCTCTTTAGAGTGGACACCGTGTCGCGACCTCCCCGAAGCGGGTTGGACCACCTAAGGGTTCGGCTAATGGATTGTTAAGCCTAGACTTAACTCGGGCTCTCCCAAGCCCATACCAATTCACGACTTAAGGTTTGAGTTTTTTAACATGCAGATGATTTTTATCATGGAGTCGCCACTAATCTATTTTTGGTGGGTCGATTAGAAACCCAAGTAAAGTAATGGGAGAGTTACTTTACTCCTACGAACCAGAGATTAAATGAGTTCGGGGACTTGATTACGCTAGATTTCTCTAACGCCCTTTCGGTACCTTTTCTCTTTTATTTCAGAAAAATGTTTTGCAGGCAGCTTGAATTGATTTTAGCCTAAAACACTAAAATGATCATACGGGTGCACAAACATTAAAGATAACATTCAAAAGAAAAAAAAACAATAAGGCAATCAATTATTTTTGGGATTTTCTCTTGTTTTAAAATGAAAACTTACCTATATACCATGCATATGATATTTTTGGTATTTTTTTTTTTATTGAAATTCAAATAATTACTGAAAATTGACTACAACACCCGACAAGTTATCCTACTCAAGCTAGGAAATAATTTAGATTAAATCCCATTTTAATTTGGAAACTCATCTTAATTAATTATCCATAACATGCAATCTAACGAATCTAATTAGATAAATTCTAAACATGCGGTCCTAACCTATTTAAGAAACCATCCTAATTTGTCATGCAATATGATTTTTTTTTATTTTATGTTTTCCAAAGCAAGCATTTCTCAAATATACACATCATATCCAACAACTCAAGATATTTATCAAATGAAGGATTAAAATAATTGAAAAATAATCCGTTGTCTCACGGATTAAATTAACGATTATTTTATTCCTAAACATCACAACAGATCCAAGAAAAATCAAAATAATTAAAAATTAATCCGGTCTCTCGGATCAACTTAATAATTATAATGATTTTAAAGCCAAGATATCATCAAAATCAACATAATTAAAAAATGGTCCGAAATCTTACGAACCAAATTAATAATTATGGTGATTTTTACCAATAATATCCTATTAGGTAATGCCTAAAACCTCAATTAACATCAAACATTTCAGTTTATATAATAATATTTAAAAGAAATTTGGTTAAAGAAAACTACTTATTTGGATCGGCGCCAAAATTTCACGAACGGTGGTTCGCGTCGGGGTGGGGCGTGGCGGTTGCAACGCAACAGCGGCTTCCTCGGTCGGCTCGACGCGGACTTTGTGGGTGCGTTCGGGCGCAGCAACTCGGAAGGAGCTGGTGGACTCGGCGGAGCAAAGCGGGCGGGCCGGGGTCGAGTCGGCGAGCTCGGGACAACGGGGTCGTGGCTGGTGGTGCTTGACACGGCTTGTCTTCGCTGGTGTACTGCGGGGAAGGAGCAGCGGCGCTGCTGTGGTGGCGTCGTTCGAGAGGGGCGGCGGCCGTGGACGATGGGTTACGGCCACGAGGGCTCCGGTGCTAGGCGGGCTCGAGCAGTTGCTGCAACGGCGTGCAGCGGTGTCGGGGCGAGAGGAAGTGCGCGGCAGCAAGGGGCGGAGCAGCGGCTTGGGACACCGAGGCGGAAGTGCGGGCGCGGGCGAGACGATGGCTTCACGGGCTGCTGGTGTCGCGAGGGACGAGCGGCGGTGGAGAGCAATGGCGTCGGCCGGTGGAGCGGCTTGGGTTGCAACGTCGGGTTGCTGGTCTTCAACTCCGGGCGTCGGCGTGGGCTCGGACGCCGGGTCGCCGGTGGAGGTGCTGCGGTGCGGTGACGGGCCGCTACGGAGGTGCCGCTCGTCTCGCGAGGGATTGAGCGGTGGAGAGTAGTGGCGTCGGGCGTTGGTGCGGGTCGGGAGCTCGTACGGCGATGATGCGGAACGACAAGCGGGCGCGGTGGTGCGGCGAGGAGGCTCACGGGCTGCTGCCGCAGGTCGTGTTCGGGGCGGTTGCGGCGGGAGGACCAGCAGCAGGTCGAACGGAGGCGTGGCTCTTCGTGGTCCCGGGAGTGGCGGTGACGCTCGAGGTTCCAGCGGCCGCAAGTCGCAGCTGTGGCGGTGTGACGCGGGTGCGGCGACGGGCGGGACTCGGTGACGGGTGTTGCAGCTTGCGGGCGTCGCTCGTGGCCCGAGATGTAGGAGGCGGGCGGCGAAGGCACGGGACTACGGGGCGCCGACGTTCGGAACTCGCCGGAAGGAGGGAGTCCGCGGCAGGCGTCGGTGGCGGGCATGGTGCAACGACGGGGGCTCGGAACTCGGCGATGGGCGTTGCGGGGACAAGTGGAGGTGCGGCTAGCGGCGTGCAAGCAAGGAACTCCCGAAGAAGATGACCCCCTCGGCGAAGACATCCTCTCCCTTTTTTAATCTTTTATTTTCTGTCTCTCACGTCCTTTCTCCCTCTCCCTTCCCCTCGACTTCACATTCTTTTTGGTTTTTCTGTGACACACTCTCTATTCATCTCCCTTTTTTAATATTTTCCTTTCTTTCCACTCGTGTGTCTCTCTACGGACTCTCTCTTTTTAATCTCTCACGAAACCTCTCCCGTGAATGCTTCCTCTCCTTTTTTGCGTGGCCTCCCCCTTGCGTATTTATAGGGTTCTTGGAGTCCAACCGACTTTAGTGTGAATAGGAGGTGGCCGTCATTTTTTCCTTGCTGTTCACGTCCGTTTTTTTTCAAATAAGGAGGCCACCGCCTGACACTCATTAATTTAGCCACAACTATTGACTTTTCTTTGCTTGTTACTTGCTTCTTCCTTGAGCACATTTCTCCTCGCTTCACCAAAATTCACGACCCCCACTTAAGAGATTATATTATAATATATCATGGGCTTCCCTTTTGCTTCTTCGAGGCCCCTCACGTCCGCCGAATTCTTGCGCATGCATGTGCATGCATTAATGAGCGAGAGACAATGGACGTGTAGGAAGTTCTTTCTTCTCCAGCCGTTTTGCTCTCCAGGAAGGAGAGAATATTATAAAATTGTGAGCCCATCTTCTTGCAGACTTTCTCCGGAATTCTCGCTTGTGCAGGTGGAGAATTATTCTTTGCTTTCTTCACGCTTGCGGCTTCTCTAGAATTTTCACGTCGTCCCTATTTTATCCATGCATGTGCATGCATTAATGAGGAAGAAACAATGGACGTGAAGAACTCTTCTTTCTTCTTTCTTTGACTTTCATTGTGTTTTCAGATTAGCAAGAGAGAGACCACCTTTTGTGCATGTAATCGACCGCGAGCCGCTGCGTCTTGTCGCGCTTTTAGTACCGATGCAAATGCAACTACATGAAATGCAATTTTACTATTTTTTCTTAGGGGTTAAAGATTAATCCCTAAATTTTTATGCAATTAATTACTAAATGATTAGGCAAAAATTTAGGTGTCAACAGCTGCCCCTCTTTGAAGGTGAGCTCGCAGAGGTTGCATTCAAAGACAATATGATACCTAAATTTTGACTATAAACATGCAAGAGGTGATATTTTGGCGGGACTATGGATTCCCCTTTCTTTTTGTTTTTTTTTTTTTTTTTTTTGTAAAATGAATCCTATTTTGAAATGTAATTTATATGATGCATGGAAATGCTAATGCCAGTGATAAATGAACTTACCTGGAATAACTTACCTTCGAGGAGGGTAGAGTAACTCGAGATAGTTGGTGTCACATGTCCAGGACCCGTACCATTCTACGGTCGCCTAGAATAGTAACATGACTTTACAAAGAGACTGCTTTCCCAGGACCCGTACCATTCTACGGTCGCCCAGTATGGCATTGCTTTGGTTGTGCCTAGGACCCGTACCATTCTACGGTCGCCTAAACGGGGATTCATTTTCCAGGACCCGTACCATTCTACGGTCGCCTGAATGGGGAAATAGATGTTGTCTAGGACCCGTACCATTCTACGGTCGCCTAAACGGGGAAAATTTTCCAGGACTCGTACCATTCTACGGTCGCAATGAATGAGGAAATAGATGTTGTCTAGGACCCGTACCATTCTACGGTCGCCTAAACGGGGATTTATCTTCCCGGGACCCGTACCATTCTACGACCATTCTACGGTCGCCTGAATAGATGTTGTCTAGGACCCGTACCATTCTACGGTCGCCTAAACGGGAATTTATCTTCCAGGACCCGTACCATTCTACGGTCGCCTGAATAGATGTTGTCTAGGACCCGTACCATTCTACGGTCGCCTAAACGGGGAAAAGTTTTGAGACATTCAGATCCAGACTGAGATGTCAAGAATTTGGGAACTTAACCAATAGACACTCAATGTTAGGTGAGATGAATATTGGATTAAGAGGGTTTGAAATACCTAGATCCAGACTAAGGTATAACGAAAAAGATCGGAAAGCATTCATATCCAGAATGAAATGCTTAACGAAGAGTTTTGAGACATTTATCAAGAATTTGGGAATACCTAGGACAAACCTGGGATATTCGTGAAGGTCACTTACCTCTTGGTAGAAAGAAGTTTTGGAACATCGAGGATGTATTTCGAATGGAGGTTTCTCACCTCGAGGTTTCTGAAAGGCAACATAAATGCCAGGAGCTCTTGGGTCTTCAAGGAAACATTACCTGTCAGACATGATTAGAGCAAAAATACATGCATTTGCCAAAGAAGTAAGCGATTCAGCACACTCCAAAATCCACTGAAGCTTTTATCCATTCAACCAAGATTTATGCATGATGGTTTTACCATATTTGCACCACCAAATTTCCACTGGGGAGAATCATCGTTTAAGACAATTTTCACTCATGACATGGATTTTCAAGAATACCAAATGAGAGACTTTCAGTTAGAAAGGACTTTCACTCGCTCTCATTAAGAAGGCTATTTTGTCCCAACTATTAATGTGGGATCACAAGAATCACTCCATCTTACTTTCATCATGTCGACAAGGATTCGAGTATTCTCGCAAGCGGTACGACCTTGTCAATCTGAGAGGTCTTTATCAGGACTGTAATGTAGGCTCGGTCAATGGCTTAACAAAGGGACTCTTTGAGTCAAGGCTATTGAAAGAACAACTTCGCAATCATCTTCGGGTTTACAAGTCAAGAACCCTGCAAAATGAGAAAGAAATAATCTTGCCCGCACTTCTTCGAGCAATGCTTAAGACATGTGAACTCCTACGTTAATTTCGGTGCCCTAATCTGAAGAGACTTTGTAAGGGACGTAACGTAGGTTAAGTTCATGGGTTGAGAAATGAATGGATCATTAGGCTCAAAATGTGTATAGGGGGATTAGAATTGGTGATCATCTTGGCATTGTCACCGGTCTTCTTTTTCACCATTGGGATTTTCCTCATAGGTACTATAAAAACTTGGCATTTGAGTTCTTTGAGTACCACTCCATTGGGAATACACCCTTTTACAATTGATAATCATTTATCTTGACTCTTTCTTTCATTTTCTATGGGCATTGGCCTTGCTTTTACCAGGCACACTGCTTTTTCATGCCCCTTTTGTTTTTTTTTTTTTTAAATAACCACGTAATGCTTTAACATTCGGGTTCTTGAGGAGTTTTCATTTTTTTGTCAGCACTCGGGATTCTGCTGCTTGAACATTTGCCTTTTGCCTTGCCCCAGTGTGGGGGATGATCACCAATTGGGTTTAAATGAAACGAGTTTACAGGCTCAAGGGGCTACGCAATGGATAAAGTATGTTGGATAGGGAAAGAACTGCTCTTCATCATCCTAAGGCACTTAAATTACCGTATGAATTCAATGTAATAGCAATACCTGAAGATTGATGCAAGTGAGAGCAAGAATATTCCTATCAATTTCCTCACCTCATGATGTCGTCTTACCTCCAGTTTGCCCCAATGTGGGGTGGTTCTTGACAGGGGTAATTTGAAAATTATTCACGTGTGTGGGCTCAAAAGGGTTTAAACAATGGATGATCACGTAGTTTTTGGGATAGAGAATGAACCACCTCTCATCATTTCGATCATCGTACCTTTCGCGAGAAAACTCTTTACCATAGAAACATGGAATTTCCTACACTCATCTCACCAGTATATGAGCAAGGGACTGTGTATGGGATAGGGCTTGCCTTTCATCATCCTGACATGTCTCATTTAGCATGTTCAATTCATTCCACATCATTCATTAACTTAATCGATGGTGACAATCCTCAGTGGAATTGGTAATTAAACAGGTAAAACTATCACGCAAAATTCTCCTTTGAAAGGTCACAAGCACAAAGAGTTGGTAACTCAAAAAAAACAAGAAAAGGATTTGACCAAAAAAAAAAAAATTTGTTTTTGTTTTTGGTTTTTTTTTTTTTTTTTTTTTTTTTTTTGTGCAAACTTTTTGCCATTTCCAGGGATCGAACCCTGGTTGTTCTCGGACCTTTTCATTCCCCATGCCACCAGGCCGAGGCGCTGGTGGTGTCCTCAGGGCATTTCTTTTTTCATTTAATTGAACTGACTCTGGGTCAACACGTCTGATATACCGAATCAAATGAATTCGATATGTGTATGGAACAGGGCCTATTTCTCATCTCATTCAATCCATTCTCGCCCAATTTGATGAAGAAATGAGTACCTTCGATTCACAACAAATTCTTTCAAGGGTAATACTTCTTCACAGCATCAGAGTTAACAGGATTAGAAAACTCACGACCATCCATTTCTGTAAGGATTAAGGCACCTCCAGGGAGTACCCTCTTCACCATATACGGGCCGCTATAATTTGGAGCAAATTTGCCTCCAGGATCAGGAAAAATCGGCAACACCTTTCTTAGAACTAGATCATTCACTTGAAGTGTCTTGGCCGTACCTTCCGATTGAAAGACTTGGCTACTCTTTGTTGATACGCCTGACCATGGCAAAGAGCTTTTAACCTTTTCTCATCAATCGGGTTCAACGCCGAACCTTTGCTTGTGTCCATTCTCGCCTCGGACAATTCCACTTGGGATAAGACTCTCAAAGAGGGGATTTCTACTTCCACAGCAAGACTGCCTCCATGCCATAAACTAAGGAGAAAGGGGTTGCCCCGGTAGATGTTCGGATCGATGTCCGATACGCCATTAGAGCAAAGGGTAACCCGTCATGCCAATCTCGATAATTCTCAGCTGTCTTAGCCAGGGATCTTCTTAATGTTCTTATTAGCTGCCTCAACAGCTCCATTCATTTGTGGGCGGTAGGGTGATGAATTCAAATGCTTAATTTTGAACTTACTGAACAACTCATCAATGAACTTGTTATTCAGATTTGTCCCATTGTCAGTGACAATTGCTTCGGGGACACCATAACGGGCGATTATGTCACGCCTAATAAATTTCACCACGTTTCGAGCTGTGACATTAACATATGATGCAGCTTCAATCCATTTTGAAAAATAGTCTATTGCCACCAATATGAATCGGTGCCCATTTGAAGCTTTGGGATTTATTGAGCCAATCACATCGATCCCCCACATTGAGAAGGGCCATGGCTCAGATAGCTGGTGTAACTCCGTTGGAGGAACATTTATTTTATCTCCATGAATTTGGCAACGATGGCAACTTCTAACATGTTGTATGCAGTCACTTTCCAGCGCAAGCCAATAGTAACCTAGTCTCATAATCTTCTTGGCCAACATGTGCCCATTCATGTGTGGGCCACAAACTCCTTCATGCACTTCTTGCATGATTTGGGTAGCTTCGCTTCATCTACGCACCTCAATAGAACTGAATCATAAGATCTCTTGTATAAATTCTTACCACTGACAAAGAACTTTGAGGCCATCTTCACTATGTATTTTCTATCGGCTGGAGTGCTCCCTTCAGGAAATTCCTGCTTTTGGATATAGTTCATGATGTCGCAATACCATGGCTTCTCATCAAGCTCTTTATTCACGGCCATGCAATAAGAAGGTTTGGCTAGAACCTCAATTTTCAAAGGCTCAACTTCTAAACCATCAGTAACTTGCAACATAGATGACAACGTTGCCAGGGCATCGGCGAACTGATTATGAGATCTAGCCAAATAGTCGAACGAGATTTCATCGAACTCCTTCACCAACTCTTCGAGGTACTTATGATACGGCAGTAATTTGGCATCCCTGGTCTTCCATTCTCCTACAGTCTGGAGTATGATCAGTGCAGAATCTCCATATACTTTCAATTTGGCCACTCCCATTTCAATTGCAGCTTGAAGTCCGAGAATACAAGCTTCGTATTCGGCTATATTGTTAGTGCATGGGAATATTAGCTTCGCAGCTACTGGGAAGTGTTGTCCGTCTGGGGATATCAGTACTGCCCCAGTACCAGAACCAGACAAGTTCACAGCTCCATCAAAGAACATAGACCATGCATCTTCATTTATGGCCAAAATACGATCATCCAAAGGACAATCATCATCATTCAAGATTCTAGGATTCTCAGCCAATATATCAGCAATTACTCGGCCTTTAACTGATTTTTGTGGCATGAACTGCACGTCGAATTCCGAAATCAAGACCTGCCATTTGGCTAACTTACCCACCAAAGCTGGTTGATTAAATAAATACTTGATGGGATCGTTCTCAGTTACGAGGAACGTTTGGTAATGCAAGGTGTACTGTCACAGTCTATGCAATACCCATACTAACGCAGCACAAGTTTTTTTCAGCATCAGAATATTTTAGCTCCGAGACAGTGAACTTTTTACTGAGGTAATAAATGGCCATTTCCTTATGATCCACGGGATTTTTCTGAGCTAACATCGCACCGAGTGACTCACTATGAATTGTGAGGTACAAAATCAAAGGGTGCCCCGATATTGGTGAGACCAAGACCGGCGGATTCATCAAATATTGCTTCAACTTATCGAACGCCTCTCGACATTCATCATTCCACTCAACTTGTACGTTTTTCCTCAAGAGTTTGAAGAATGGCTTAGCGGTCTCAGAGAGTTGGGAAATGAATCGTGCAATGTAATTCAGTCTCCCTAGGAGACTCCGGACCTCCTTCATGTCGACGGAGGTTGCAATTCACATATTGCCTTGGCTTTAGATGGATCAATCTCGATCCCTTTGCTACTCACAATGAACCCAAGTAATTTTCCTGATGTTGCCCCAAACACGCACTTGGCAGGGTTTAAACGGAGTTTGAATTCACGAAGCCGGTCAAATAACTTCTTGAGGGTTCCAACATGACTTTTCCCAGGCCGGGTTTTTGCAATCATATCGTCAACATATACCTCGATTTCTTCATGCATCATGTCATGGAACAACGTAACCATGGCTCGCTGGTAAGTTGCCCCTGCATTTTTGAGTCCGAAGGGCATGACCTTATAATGAAAGGTTCCCCACGGGGTGATAAATGCTGTCTTCTCTTTGTCTTCATCCTTCATTCTTATCTGGTTGTAGCCAGAAAAGCCATCCATGAAAGAGAATAATTAAAATCCGGCAGTACTATCCACAAGAACATCGATATGTGGCAATGGGAAGTCGTCCTTTGGGCTGGCCTTGTTCAAATCCCGGTAATCAACACACACTCGGACTCGACCGTCTTTCTTCATGACCGGTACTATGTTGGCCACCCATTCGGGTATTGCGAGACTTCGATGAACCCCACTTTGAGGAGTTTCATTACTTCCTCTTCTATCTTCTTTGAGAGCTCGGTTTAGTCCTCCGAAAGCTTCGCTTCTTAGGATGCATGTCTGGATTAGTGGGCAAACAATGTTCCACAATTGATGGATCTAAACCTGGCATATCAGCGTATGTCCAAGCAAAGATATCTTGATATTCTTTTAACAATTGAGTCGGATGCTCGGCCTCATCTTTGGGAAGATTTGCCCCAATTTTTATCTCTTTGGGATCCTCGGCATCACTCAAATTGATAGTGACGGTTTTTTCGGAAGTGAGAACTTTGAGTTTTTCAAGTTGCTCCCAACTATGTTGCATTTCAATGGAGTCACCATTTGGATCATCAGGGTCATCACTGTCATCGCTCATTGCATTGGATTGGACCATTTTCACCTCCTTGCCTGCCAAAGGGTTGCTCCTGAAACATAAAATGAATAGTTCAGAAAGACAAACAGGGCTAAACAACATGGATTTCTTATCTATTTTTCTGATTTTTTTTTTTTTTTGATTTTTTTTTTTTTCAAATTTTTATTTTATCTTTAAAAAATTTTGGCAAAACATTTTGGAAAAGCTTTTTGTCATGAGAAAGCATGATGAAGCCCAGGCCTCAGAATTCTCCTTGGATTTTTCTTTTCTTTCATCGGTTGGATATCATCAACGGGCTGGTTTGGTATACCCCATCATGCCCTCAAAATAAAACTTGTAATTGTAATTGATATTCATCAACCAAAATTACATTTATTGGATTGAAAAGTACGACAATCAAAAACCTAGCAAACACCCATTCCCCGACAAACGATATGCAAAATACGATAAGCAAACCCTAGAAAACATCAAATCCTAAAAACGATAAAATTCCCACGCGGGGAGTGCGGAAAAGTAAATGTGTTACTCTTGTGGGCCAGCACCATTTCCTCTCGATGGTTCTTCGTCAATGGCACCTATAAGGAGATCATCGAATAGGCTCGTGATCCCTTCCATCCCATTATCTGGATCCTTTGTCTTTGAAGTTGTCGGGTCATCCATGCTACTCCATCCATCGGGTACGATACCTCGGGTGGCGATCACTCCTCTTTCATCATGCATCATTCTAGCAGGGCCGGGGAATGTCTCGCGGATATCAAGGAGTAATGAGTCTTTCTTCTCTTGCTTATGTCCTCCACTTCTTCCATGGTACCTTAATCCGGCGGAACGAGACCTTCGAGGGACTTCAATAGGATTCCGAATACCCTGTTCTTCTTTACCAAGTCCACGGCCAGGAATAAAGCCATTTCCAACCATCACTCTTGCTACCATAACTGCTGCATTTGACACATCAGGGATGGGTGCTGTCGATCCTCGAGATGCATGAATAGTGGATACGAGCTCAAACGATTGGTAGCTCGACTCCTCCCTACGTTCGGCTCGACATAGGGATAGCCGTCTCATGATAGATCCGATGATCCTCCTCGCCATGAACAATGACTAGCTTTCCTTCGACAACAAATTTCACGCTTTGGTGGAGACTTGATGGCACAGCTCCAGCAGTATGAATCCAGGGGCGACCTAATAGGAAATTGAATGCGGTAGGAATGTCCATCACCTGGAAAAGGACGTTGAACATCACCGGCCCTATTTGCGAGATCAAGGTGGGTCTCCCCTATCACCTCCTTTCTCGTGCCATCAAAAGCTCGGACGGAGGTCTTTGCAGCACTTATTTTTGAAGGATCTATTTTCAGGCGGTGAAGAGTCGCCAATGGACAGATATTCAAGGCAGATCCATTATCAATGAGTACTCGAGCCCCATGTGAAGCCTTGCACTTGACGGATATATATAATGCCTTAGTATGTCCCCTCCCCTCGAGAGGGAATTCTTCATCAGAAAAGGCTATTAAATCCTTAAGAAGAATCGATCGTACAAATTCCTCCAACCTGTTTACTTCAATCGTCTCTGGTACATGAACTTCGCTTAGAACCTTCATTAGAGACTTTTGATGTGTAGGAGATGTTTGCAAGAGTTCAAGTAAAGAGATCTGAGCAGGCAATTTCCGCAATTGGTCGACCACGTTATACTCACTTGCTTTGATTATAGCCAGAAATTCTTTGGCCTCTTCATCGATGAATCGGCTGCGGGTTGGGCATTAGCTTGAGCATAGGTCCGACCAGACCTTGTAATCAGTCAACATCTAGCTCGTATGACCAAGGGACTGCTTTGTTATCCTTGTACTCATACAGGCTGGGGCATCTCAATAATTATTTCTTCATTCATCGTTGAAGGCACTTCCACTATTAGTCCTTCATGGTCGGAGCGTCCTCAAGTGAGGGTATGTCCTCGATCAATGGATCTGGTTCACTCTTTTCAGCACTTATCTTAGCAAATTCTTTCTCCCAATCAATGACGACTTCGGAGATAGTTGACACTATTCCAGCTTGGTCAGCATACACGATCATGCCAGCCTTAACCATTTCTTGAACCCTTTCCTTCATGGTAGGCAAGGGAGGATTGTCATATGTCGGATAGTAACCAACTCTAACTAATCCGCTATAGATATCTTTGACGGACACCTTTAAGTTCATCTTTTTGCCAGCATTGAACTCAAAGATTGCATTCACGTTTCCACGATGTTCCGGCAACGGATTCTTCTTGACATTTGGTTGGGTGGTACGGAAAAGAAAATGCCTTAGTATCCAATAAATTTTGGATCTTGTGCTTCAAAGTCAAACATTCATCGGTTGAATGGCCCACCTCTCCCATATGATACTCACATTTTTGGAGGGATCATAGTTGGAGAATTTTTCAGCATTGGGCCGCTTTGGTTCATGGGAGATCAATCCCTTCTTTTGGAGTATCGGCAGGACCTGAGATAGAGGGCCAGGAAGAGGAGAGAATTGCCTTTTGGTGAATTGCCGCGGTGCAGGCACTCGGCCTCCATCTTGCTGATTCCCAGGGACACGAACCATCTGAGGCTTACTAGGGGCTGGTTGCGCATATGCAACATTGATTTCAGTGGTCGGTTCTTTATCTTTCTTTATGGTGAACCTTTTGCCTTGATGAGTCGGTTCATTGAACCATCCATCCCTTAGCCCCATCTCGATCTGTTCACCCACTGGGATAAGTTGGTTGAAGTTCTCAACGTATGTGCTAGCCATCCGATTACGAAATTCATACGGGAGAGTCTTGACGAACAACTTCATTAACTCCTTGTTTGTAGGCTCAGGAGTGACTTGAGCTGCCAAGTTTCGCCACCTTACAGCATACTCCTTAAATGACTCACTTTTCTTCTTCTCCATCCGCTCAAGATCCTCTCGGGAAGGTGCAATGTCCATGTTGAACTTATAATGCTTTAGGAAAGCGTCAGCCACATCATTCCAAGTGTCAAGAAGGTTTACATTTTTCATTATGTACCAGTTGAGTGCGGGCCCAGTCAAGCTTGCATGAAACGATTGGATCATGAGAGGCTCGTTCTTGACGTATTGGGCCATGCGTACGTGGTACATCTGCAAATGAGCTTTTGGGCAGGAAGTACCATCGTATTTCTCGAACTCCGGCATCTTAAACTTCTTCGGCATTTTGACCTTCACATAAACCGACAAGTCGAACGGGAGTGAATTCCGCGACTCTTGCAATTGTTTCAGTTTCTCTTCAAGTTTGGCGAAGCGTTCATCTTGCTCCGCCTTAGGAACATTGTCGAGCTTAGCCTTTTCGGCTGTGACGAACATTGGGTCATCCTCCAGCTCAGGCATGTCGTCATCACCCATGTGGGCCTTGTTCGTCTGCTTTGGGACTACTATCTCGGGGAGAGTGGGCGCAAGAGTCTGATTCACTTGGAGGGATTGCATTTGATTTGTCATAAGTTGCATAGAGGTGAGCAACTGCTGGAGTTGGTTTTCCATGGCGGTCATACGATCATGCATTTCGGTTTGGTCGGCCATTTTTGCTCTTGATCGTGTAATGATAGGCGAACGTGGAGGATCCGTTATCACCTAATTAAAAATAACAAAGGAAATATAAGAACCAAGGATAGGAAAACGGTCCATGACAATGGTCTATACGCCTCATTTATTCAAAACTGATTAACATTTGAAATTAAGACTGAAACCAAATTCCATTAAAAGTTGAAATAAACATTCCCTAAACACTGGACTGAGAATTGAAAGTAAATCCCCTAAACTAAAATTGAAATCAAACTTCCTAAACATTGAAACTAAGGGAACATCTCATTTTATATGCTTTCGGGAGCCCAATGCCTTGCGAAGCTTTTTGTTTTCAGCTTCAGCCATTTCCACTTTCCGTTTAAGATGCTCAATCCGTGCTTGCTGAGTAGGCTTTTCAGTCACATCAGGGACCACTGGACGCAAGGCGGCAGGAATCCGATGTTGTTGGATATAGAATGTTGACGCATGGTGAGTCTCCTCCTCGCCTTTCAGTCTCTTGGGCACCAAAATCTTCTCTGGATGGCATTCATTCCATGCAGCAATGATCGTCTGAATCTCGTTGAAGTAGTCATAGTCCGTGTGAGTAAAACGAACTTGGAACAATTCCATCTTGAGAGGCGGAGGAACTTCTTGAAGAGCTCTGTATTGACGGGCCACCCTATATGGGTAATAAGAAGTAGTACTAGAGAGACCCAGAGCGGGGATTGGCTCATCATATTTATGAGAGAAACGAGCTTCCTCAACATGGAACCATTTAGCGTGCCATAAGAATGCTTCAGGATTAGCATTTTTCAAAAAATTCATCCAACATGAGTACTATTTATTTGGGGAAAAACGCTCCAAGACCTCAAACTTTTGTATGGGATGCCTAAAATCATCAATATTAAATTGTTTCATAAGGTGCCCAAACCCTTTTATGTGGGAGAAAAACCATATTTGCAAAAGTTCAGGGAGGGCACGCATGGTCCTTTCTTCATTTTGTTTAAAACGGTTTAATGACAAAAATGTTTCAGCCAAAATCATGTTGACATAATTTAACCCGTCACAAACTTGGCTAACCACCCATGAAATTGAAGGATTTATCGCATTTTTTCGATAAGGAAAAACAATTAGTCCAAAAAATGCTAAAATAAAAATCCTAGCCTTTGAAATCATTGGCTGATTTGCAAAACACTTTGCCAAAAAAGAAAATGGGCATGCATAACAATTGGCTTTGACAACCTTCCTTACCATTTCAGCTTTGATTGTTAAAAACTGTGATAATTCAGAAATAGAATCTATACCGATAGGCGGCCTAACAAGTTCCTTTTCAAGAGGCATTCCAATGGCAACACTATATTCCTCCAATGTTGGGGTTAGTTCGTGCTCACCAAATATGAAGGTGGAAGTCTGTGGACACCAAAAGTGTGGTAGCGCCTGCATAACACCAGAGTGGATGTTGATCTCTAGCAATGGGAGAAGTCGGGCGATTCTTGCTTTCACATATCTTTGGCCCTCTTGATCTAATTGGTCCAACCACGTTTTGAGCTCTTTTTTGGGAGTGGAAATGAACTGTACATCGGTTTTCCCCATTGCATATAAAATGAGACTGTCGACGAAACCTATTGTCATGGACCGACAAAAATGCAATGAAGTAAGTAAATTACAAAGTCAGAGTTTAGACAACTTACTTTCACCTGAAATGGATGACAATCACATAGACACACACATGAAACGTGAGGCTCGATTTCTACCTAGACGGCTTAGCAAAGTGGAGTTAAGAGGATAATCTGACCGTTGCAGTCTCGCATTAACGTGTCAGGTCGTCCTAACTCCGGCTCAGTCGAAAGGAATGTCCTATAATCACGCAATCTCGCGGATATGGACAAACACAGTCGACACCATGAAAAACTTTCGGGGAAGAGAAGGTCAACCTCTACATAGCAGTCTCGCTTTTAAGGAAGTATCCTTCTCAACACCATCCTAAATATCCTATCGCAGCCCAGGTCCGGCAGCAGGTTGTGTGTGCAATAGTGTTGTGTAAATGCATAGGCATGCAGAACAATTCATATCAAACAACACTTCGTTCATGAAAATAAACCATACATTCCTACACCTCCCTACAAAACAAAGGTTAGCAAACACTTCCCCTTATACCTCCCATCCTGCAAGAACATTTAACACCTTAAATATTAGGGACGTACCTGGGATCCTTGCTGCCAAACAAAAATAATTTTGTTTTGAAAAGAGAAAACTGGCCTAAGTCCACTAAAAGTCTTAAATCAGGTCCCCAGTAGAGTCGCCAAGCTGTCGCGACCTCCCCGAAGCGGGTTGGACCACCTAAGGGTTCGGCTAATGGATTGTTAAGCCTAGACTTAACTCGGGCTCTCCCAAGCCCATACCAATTCACGACTTAAGGTTTGAGTTTTTAACATGCATATGATTTTTATCCTGGAGTCGCCACTAATCTATTTTTTGGTGGGTCGATTAGAAACCCAAGTAAAGTAATGGGAGAATTACTTTACTCCTACGAACCAGAGATTAAATGAGTTCGGGGGACTTGATTACGCTAGATTTCTCTAACGCCCTTTCGGTACCTTTTCTCTTTTATTTCAGAAAAATGTTTTGCGAGGCAGCTTGAATTGATTTTAGCCTAAAACACTAAAATGATCATACGGGTGCACAAACATTAAAGATAACATTCAAAAAAAAAAAAAAAAAACACAATAAGGCAATCAATTATTTTTGGGATTTTCTCTTGTTCTAAAATGAAAACTTACCTATATACCATGCATATGATATTTTTTTGGTATTTTTTTTTATTGAAATTCAAATAATTACTGAAAATTGACTACAACACCCGACAAGTTATCCTACTCAAGCTAGGAAATAATTTAGATTAAATCCCATTTTAATTCGGAAACTCATCTTAATTAATTATCCATAACATGCAATCTAACGAATCTAATTAGATAAATTCTAAACATGCGGTCCTAACCTATTTAAGAAACCATCCTAATTTGTCATGCAATATGATTTTTTTTTTTTATGTTTTCCAAAACAAGCATTTCTCAAATATACACATTATATCCAACAACTCAAGATATTTATCAAATGAAGGATTAAAATAATTGAAAAATAATCCGTTGTCTCACGGATTAAATTAACGATTATTTTATTCCTAAACATCACAACAGTCAAGAAAAATCAAAATAATTAAAAAATTAATCCGAAGTCTCTCGGATCAACTTAATAATTATAATGATTTTAAAGCCAAGATATCATCAAAATCAACATAATTAAAAAAATGGTCCGAAATCTTACGAACCAAATTAATAATTATGGTGATTTTTACCAATAATATCCTATTAGGTAATGCCTAAAACCTCAATTAACATCAAACATTTCAGTTTATATAATAATATTTAAAAGAAATTTGGTTAAAGAAAACTACCTTATTTGGATCGGCGCCAAAATTTCACGAACGGTGGTTCGCGTTGGGGTCGGGCTGTGGCGGTTGCAACGCAACAGCAATGCAAGGGTGACTCTCGTTTGGCGAGCTCGACGTCGGACTTTGTGGGTGCCTGTTCCCTTCACGCTCAACTATATGAATCGTTGGAAGGAGAGCTGGTGGACTCGGCGGAAACTCGGCTGGTCGTGGCCGGGGTCGAATCGCTGAGCTCGTCGTTGACAACGGGGGTGGTCGTGGCAGGTGGTGCTCGACACAGCTTGTCTTCGCAGCGTTGAAGGGCTGAGGCGCGTAGCCGTCAGGGAAGAGCCGCGGGTTGGTCGTGACGTTGTGGTGGCGTCGTTCGGTCGGGGAACGGCGGCCGTGGACGATGGGTTACGGCCACGAGGGGGCTCACGGTGCTTAGGCGGAGCTCGGCGATTGCTGCAACGGCGTGCGCGGTGTCGGAGCGAAAGCGCGGCAGCAAGGCGGGCAGCTTGGGACACCGAGGCGGGTGCGGCGCGGGCGAGACGATGGCTTCACGGGCTGCTGGTGTCGAGAGGGACCGAGCGGCGATGGAGAGCAATGGCGTCGGCTGGGTGGAGCGGCTTGGGTTGCAACGTCGGGTTGCTGGTCTTCAACTCCGGGCAGCGTCGGCGTGGGCCTGACGGCCGGGTCGCCGGTGGAGGTGCTGCGGTGCGGTGACGGTGCTGCGGAGGTGCCGCTGTCTCGCGAGGGATTGAGCGACGGTGGAGAGCGCGGGCGTCGGGCGTTGGTGCGGTCGGGAGCTCGTACAGCGGTGATGCGAGAACGACAAGCGGGCGCGGTGGTGCGGCGAGGAGGCTCACGGGCTGCTGCAGGTCGTGTTCGGGGACGGTTGCAGCAGGAGGACCAGCAGCAGGTCGAACGGAGGCGTGGCTCTTCGTGGTCCCGGGAGTGGCGGTGACGCTCGAGGTTCCAGCGACCGCAAGTCAGCAGCTGTGGCGGTGTGACAGCGAGCGCAGCGACGGGCAGGACTTCGGTGACGGTGTTGCAGCTTGCGGGCGTCGCTCGTGGCTTCGAGATGTAGGAGGCGGGCGAGCGAAGGCACGGACTCTGGCGGCGCCGACGTTCGAACTCGCCGGAAGGAGGGAGTCCGCGGCAGCAGGCGTCGGTGGCGGGCATGGTGCAACGACAGGGGCTCGGAACTCTGGCGATGGGCGTTGCAGGGACAAGTGGAGGTGCGGCTAGCGGCGTGCAAGCAAGGAACTCCCGAAGAAGATGACCCCCTCGGCGAAGACATCCTCTCCCTTTTTTAATCTTTTATTTTCTGTCTCTCACGTCCTTTCTCCCTCTCTCTTTGCCCTCTCGACTTCACATTCTTTTTGGTTTTTCTCGACACACTCTCTATTCATCTCCCTTTTTTAATATTTTCCTTTCTTTCCACTCGTGTGTCTCTCTACGGACTCTCTCTTTTTAATCTCTCACGAAACCTCTCCCGTGAATGCTTCCTCTCCTTTTTTGCGTGGCCTCCCCCTTGCGTATTTATAGGGTTCTTGGAGTCCAACCGACTTTAGTGTGAATAGGAGGTGGCCGTCATTTTTTCCTTGCTGTTCACGTCCGTTTTTTTTTCAAATAAGGAGGCCACCGCCGACACTCATTAATTTAGCCACAACTATTGACTTTTCTTTGCTTGTTACTTGCTTCTTCCTTGAGCACATTTCTCCTCGCTTCACCAAAATTCACGACCCCCACTTAAGAGAGTATATTATAATATATCATGGGCTTCCCTTTTGCTTCTTCGAGGCCCCTCACGTCCGCCGAATTCTTGCGCATGCATGTGCATGCATTAATGAGCGAGAGACAATGGACGTGTAGGAAGTTCTTTCTTCTCCAGCCGTTTTGCTCTCCAGGAAGGAGAGAATATTATAAAATTGTGAGCCCATCTTCTTGCAGACTTTCTCCGAATTCTCGCTTGTACAGTGGAGAATTATTCTTTGCTTTCTTCACGCTTGCGCTTCTCTAGAATTTTCACGTCGTCCCTATTTTATCCATGCATGTGCATGCATTAATGAGGAAGAAACAATGGACGTGAAGAACTCTTCTTTCTTCTTTCTTTGACTTTCATTGTGTTTTCAGATTAGCAAGAGAGAGACCACCTTTTGTGCATGTAATCGATCGCGAGCCGCTGCGTCTTGTCGCGCTTTTAGTACCGATGCAAATGCAACTACATGAAATGCAATTTTACTATTTTTTCTTAGGGGTTAAAGATTAATCCCTAAATTTTTATGCAATTAATTACTAAATGATTAGGCAAAAATTTAGGTGTCAACACACCGAGAACCAGTCCGCTTGACAGAACAGAAAGACGTCGTCGGTGAAGAATAAGTGAGTCAATCGGACCGGTTTACACCTCCAGAAGTATTTAAAGTCCTGGCTGGCCGTGCGGGATATCAACACTCCGGAGAATACTTCCATAACTAAAGTAAACAAATAAGGAGACATGGGATCTCCCTGTGCGAGACCACATCCTCCGCGAAAGAAACCATGAAGTTCACCGTTAATGGCTATAGAGTATGATGGAGACCGAACACAAGCCATCACTAGTCTTGTAAGCTCAACCGGGAACTCGAAAGCAAGGAGAACCTTTTCCAAAAAATCCCAATCAACAGTGTCATAAGCTTTGTGAAAGTCTACCTTCACCGCACACTTGGGGAGATACGGATGAAGATGAAAACCCGCAAAAAGCTCTTGGGCAATGAGAATGTTATCTCTAATTCTCCTTTCCTTAACAAATGCGTTTTGAGAACGACTCACAACATCATTTAACACACCCGCTATACGATTAGCTAGGATCTTAGTAATAACTTTATAAATGGTATTGCAGCACGCGATCGGCCTGAAATCCGAAACAGCACTAGCATTGGAAATCTTGGGCACAAGAGTAAGGATTGTCGCGTTTACCTCTTTGAGCATCCTCCCGTATTGGAAGAAATCCCGAACAGCCAATAAGACCAAGGGACCAACGATTTCCCAATTAGATTTGAAGAATTCCCACAGAGAACCCGTGCAGGCCCGGGGCTTTTTCCTTAGCTAATGAGAATACCGTGGACTTGATCTCGTCATCCGAAACCGGAACATTGCAGGCAGCAATCTGCTCTTCGTTGAGAGGGCGACGGATGTAACTTTTTAACTCTTCACAAGACGGTTTAGAGAACGTCTCATGAGGGGATAGCAAGTTAGAGAAAAATTGATGAATACTGCGGCAGCAGCGAAGGATCGGATATAACTATTCCAGAGGGTCTTTAATCGAAAGAATTCTATTGTTTAGCTGCCTTCTCTTCACCGAGTGATGAAAGAATCTCGTGTTTTTATCCCCTTCTTTCAACCACAAAATTCTGGACTTCTGACGGAAAAAGGCCTCCTCTTGATTCCTCAAAACAACAAACTCCCGACGACAAACCATCTCCCTTTCAGCAAGATGGAGATTCAACGGGTCAGCTTGAAGGTCAGTCTGAATGGAACTAAGGTTCTCTCTTGCCTCTGAAACTCTCCCCGAGATCTCAGAAAACTCTTCTCGGTTTAGAAGCTTAAGACGGGCTTTCACGAGCTTGAGTTTAGAGACTAATTGAAACATAGGAACTCCATACACCAATGTGCTCCAAGCACTGAGACAATGGATTTGAAATCGGGGTGGTCCTCCCGAAATGGAAGTATTTGAAAGGCTTCAAAGTGCGAGGCGGATGAATAACTTTAACGACGGCCGGTGAATGGTCAGATATGCCCGGACTAAGGAACGTCGCCTCAGAGAAGGAGAAGTCCTCATTCCACTTGCTATTTACCAACACACGATCAATCTTTCTCATCTTTCTGGAATTCCCCGCCGCCGATGTAGACCACGTATATCGAAGGCCAACAAATCTGAGGTCCGCCAAGTCAGTCTGCTCCAAACATTGAGCAAATTCATCAAAGCAGGGGATCCAGTTGGTGGAGCTACCAACACGGTCGGAAGGGTCCTTAATTGCATTAAAATCGCCTCCAACCACCCACGCCGTATCTTGAAATATCTCATTATAATGCTGCAAGTATGCCCAGAGCGGCCTACGGCGGACAAAAGTGTGCTCTCCATATATAGCGAAACCGAACAAGTAATACCAGAATCATTACACTTAAGACACCCATGAATTGCTTGATCGCTGATAGAAATCGGAAGGAAAGAGACAAGCTCGGGTTCCACCCAACCCAAATCCTCCCACGGGGGAGCAACTATAGTTTGCAACCCAACTCCAACCCCGATGAGGGTGAAGGAGATAGATTCAAAATTATCTTGGGAACTTTAGTCTCAAGTAAGCCAATATAGCATAACTTATTAACCGCAACAAAACGCCTAACTTCAGCGCGCCTTAGCGGACCAAAGACGCCCCTGATATTCCAGAAGCCAAAAAACATCCAAAAAACATAGGAGAGAACGGCTTACCTATTCCTAGAGGTCTTGGCGCCCTTAGCAGGCTTCTTCGGACCGACAGGGAGAGGGGAAGCTTCCAGCATGTCAGCAAGGTGATCTTGTAGTCTTTCAATCATATGGTTACTTGGTTTACTCACACGTTCGTCAGCTTTCGGTAGATCATCATCGAGGATTCCTCCCGAGAGCTTGAGCTGGATACATCCTGAGAGGACTCTTGGACAATCATAGACGGGTCCGAACCAGTAGGTTCTGCCATAGCAGGCGATTTAACATTTGATGGAGAATGCAGATCATCTTCTCCCTTAGAAGGATTCCTCTGTAGCAGCTGGTCCTCCTCCGTGATAGGTGATAGACTGAAGGATGCCTTAGAGACAGCAGTCGCCCGAGAAGCTTCAGCAGCAGCAGCAGCTGCTTCTCTAGCGGCCTGTTTCTTCCTTAGTCTTTTATTCTTCCGCTTGGTCTGTTTCGACCACATCTCAGTATCCTCAGGCTCAGCTATATCAGCATTGGAGTCATGATCAATCATTGGTTCAGCTGGGCGAGAAGGAGCCATCTGCTGAGAGCTGGATTCACCCCTAACCAGAGGTCTAGAAGCATTCATATCAGTAGAGGATACTGCAGAAACTAAACCCCGCCGAGTATCCCGTGAATCATTATCATTATGTTCGGATGAGGCCGGTACGACCACTCCTTTACCTCTGTTCACCAACGATTCAGACTCAGGGTTCATCACAGAAGTAGCTTGACTATGAGCCATCTTGCCACCCACTTCAGTAACCGGAACAGGAACAGTATTCTGACAGCTATGGCCGAACATATCACATTTGGCGCAAACTAATGGTCTCCATTCATACTCAACTTCAACAACATCAGTTCTCCCATCCGTAACCAGATCAATACAATCATATAAAGTTTGCCTAGCAGTTATTTCAACACAAACACGGGCAAACGATATCATAGACATTTGCTCCGTTCTTTGATCAACATATAAAGGCTTACCAAGAGAACTTACGCCTTGCTAATCGCCCCGAGCAGACCAGTACTCGAAGGGAAGGTTTCTCAATCTCACCCATATCGGCACAGACATATGAGAGTCTCTCTTTAGTTCGATACCCGGTTGCCACTGCTGTAAAATAAAAGGAATTCTCGCCAGAGTTATAGGGCCGCCCTCTAGGAGTTTCCTCCTGAATTCTTTGTCAGAAAAACGAAGGAGGAACAATCCTCTTCCATTCGACAGAACTTCAGTCAAAACCAATCCCCAAGCTCTCTTGAGGGACTCTTCCACAAGCATAAACGGCAGTTTTTTACCAATGAAATAGCCAACAAGACAATCATATAACTTCGGATCCACCGCTTGAATGTCGGTTTCATCCATTTGTATGACTGGTCTGTTGTTCACGATCTGAGGAGGGGAGTAGTCTAGCCTATAACCCAGACTATATCCCTTGCTGGCTGCACTAGCAACCGACGCCCATGTGCGAGGAGTAGGCTTCTTCGATCCACCCCTTGAACGAGATCGAATGGACTTGGATCGCCCCCTATTATCTGGTCGACCTCTGCGCACTACAGGAACAGTACGCGAATTCGTGAAACCAGCAGAAGCAAGCGGAGCATTCCGCTTATCCGCAACCAACGAAGGACCATCCAAAGAGGGACGATCATTTCTAGGAGAAGAGGGTGCTTGGGAACTCAACCCCTTCTCATTTAACCGGAACCGCATAGACTCATCCATCGCAGCAGCAAGATGCAGAGAAAAAAAACGCTAACCCTAACCCATTGGCCTCACATTAATCCAGAAATAGGCGACGTACCAGGGAGAGCTTAGCAGAGGTTTGAAGAGCGTCCAGAGGCGCCTCTTGCCACCAAGATTCGGGTCGAACCGCCGGCCAGATCAAGTAAAGGTGAATTGTTGCACTCGTTATTTCAACGGAAGGTGCATAAAATTTACGCTGGTCCTTTCTTTCTTTTCCTCTGTTGACTTCACTTGCTTTTTCTACTAATAAAGAAATTGAAACGAAAACCAACGAGCAATTTGATGCCCCAAGCCAATAAAGCATATTATCCACCAGTTAATTTAATAAAAAGCAGATAGCAATAGAAAATAAAATAGAAGGACAATCAACCCACAAATAATATCTGTGGGAGGTGCATAAAATTTATGTCGTATCCTTATTTTTTTTTCTTTTAGTTTTCCTTTCTTGTCTTGGCTTGCTTTTTCTACTAATAAAAAATAGAAATGAAAATCAACCGATAATTCTGATGGTTGCATACTCTCGACCATCAACCGAACTAATTTAATAAAAAGTAAATAGCGAAAGAAAAGAAAATGAAAGGACAATCAATGCATGCGTAATTTCCACTGCATTTTGTAGAAGATGCGTGTAACCTGGTTCTTGACTTGACTTGCCTTTCTCATTAACAAAAGAAATAGAAAAGAAAACTAGGAATACTCCCATGCCCCTGACATGCACACGTAGGGTGCGTATGACAAAATTTCTGAATATAAATTGATTTCTGGCCAGAAATTGATATCTTAATTTCTATTTCAGAAATTAAGAAGTTAAAAATTTTAGCTTCTGATTTCTTCTTTCAAATTTATTTCTATAATAGAAATATGTAAATCAAATTGCGTTACTAAATGGATTTCTATTCCAAACCTGTTCCGGAAAGAGAAACTGAGAAATAGAAAAGTAAAAATTTTATTATGTGTGCCCGTAATTTCCATGGAAGGTACATAAAATTTACAAGTGTCCTTCATTTCTTTTCCTCTGTTGACTTGACTTGCTTTTTCTACTAATAAAGAAATAGAAGCGAAAACCAACGAACAATTCTGATGCTCCAAGTCAGTAAAGCATATTCTCCACCAATTAATTTAATAAAAAACAGATAGCAAGAGAAAATAAAATAGAAGGACAATCAATGCACAAATAATATCTGTGGGAGGTGCATAAAATTTATGTCGTATTCTTTTTCTTTTTTCTTTTTTCTTTTTGTTTTGTTTTCCTTTCTTGTCTTGACTTGCTTTCTCTACTAATAAAAAAATAGAAACAAAAATCAACCGATAATTGTGATGGTCGCATACTCTCGACCGTCGACCGAACTAATTTAATAAAAAGCAGATAGCAATAGAAAAGAAAATGAAAGGACAATCAATGCATGCGTAATTTCCACGGCATTTTGTAAAAGGTGCGTGTAACCTGGTTCTTGACTTGACTTGCCTTTTTCATTAATAAAAGAAATAGAAAAGAAAACTAGGAATACTCTCATGCCCCTAGCATGCACACATAGGCTGTGCAAGACAAAATTTCCGAAATAGAAATTGATTTCTGGCTAGAAATTAAGAAATTAAAAATTTTAGCTTCTGATTTCTTCTTTAAATCTATTTCTAGAATAGAAATCTGTTCCAGAAATAGAAAAATCAAATTGCGTTATCAAACGGATTGCTCCAACCCAAATAATAGAGAAATTGAGAAATAGAGAAGTAGAAATTTTATTATGTGCGCCCATAATTTCCACGGAAGGTGCATAAAATTTTTGCATGTTCTTTTCCTCTGTTGACTTGACTTGCTTTTTCTACTAATAAAGAAATAGAAGCGAAAACCAACGAACAATTCTAATGCTCCAAGTCAGTAAAGCATATTCTCCACCAATTAGTTTAATAAAAAACAGATAGCAATAGAAAATAAAATAGAAGGACAGTCAATGCACAAATAATATCCGTGGGAGGTGCATAAAATTTATGTCGTATCCTTTTTATTTTTTCTTTTTTTGTTTTCCTTTCTTGTCTTGACTTGCTTTCTCTACTAATAAAAAAATAGAAACGAAAATCAACCGATAATTCTGATGGTTGCATTCTCTCGACCGTCGACCGAACTAATTTAATAAAAAGCAGATAGCGATAGAAAAGAAAATGAAAGGACAATCAATGCATGCGTAATTTCCACAACATTTTGTAGAAGGTGCGTGTAACCTAGTTCTTGACTTGACTTGCCTTTTTCATAAATAAAAGAAATAGAAAAGAAAACTAGGAATACTCCCATGCCCCTGATATGCCCACGTAGGGTGCGCATGACAAAATTTCTGGAATAGAAATTGATTTTTGGTCAGAAATTGATTTCTCAATTTCTATTTCAGAAATTAAGAAGTTAAAAATTTTAGCTTCTGATTTTTTCTTCAAATCTATTTCTGAAAAAGAAATCTGTTTCAGAAATAAAAATCAAATTGCGTTATCAAACAGATTTCTATTTCAAACCTGTTCCGGGGAACAAAGAAATAGAGAAATAGAAATTTTATCATGTGCGCCCGTAATTTCCATTGAAGGTGCATAAAATTTACGCGTGTCCTTTCTTTCTTTTCCTCTGTTGACTTGACTTACTTTTTCTACTGATAAAGAAATTGAAACGAAAACCAACGAGCAATTTGATGCTCCAAGTCAGTAAAGCATATTATCCACCAGTTAATTTAATAAAAAAACAGATAGCAATAGAAAATAAAATAGAAGGACAATCAACGCACAAATAATATCTGTGGGAGGTGCATAAAATTTATGTCGTATCCTTATTTTTTTTCTTTTAGTTTTCCTTTCTTGTCTTGACTTGCTTTCTCTAATAATAAAAAAATAGAGACGAAAATCAACCGATAATTCTGATGGTCGCATACTCTCGACCTTCGACCGAACTAATTTAATAAAAAGCAGATAGCGATAGAAAAGAAAATGAAAGGACAATCAATGCATGCATAATTTCCACAGCATTTTGTAGAAGGTGCGTGTAACCTGATTCTTGACTTGACTTGCCTTTTTCATTAATAAAAGAAATAGAAAATAAAACTAGGAATACTCCCATGCCCCTGGCATGACGAAAAATTTCTAAATAGATTTCTGAATTGAAAATCAATTTCTATTTCAAAAATTAAAAAGTTAAAAATTTTAGTTTTTGATTTCTTCTTCAAATCTATTTCTAGAAAAGAAATCTGTTCCAGAAATAGAAAAATCAAATTGTGTTACTAAACGGATTTTTGTTTCAAACCTATTATGGAAATAAAGAAATAGAGAAATAGAAATTTTATTATGTGCGCTCGTAATTTCCACGAAAGATGCATAAAATTTATGCGTCCTTTCTTTCTTTTTCTCTGTTGACTTAACTTGCTTTTTCAACTGATAAAGAAATAGAAACGAAAACCAATGAGCAATTTGATGCTCCGAGCCAGTAAAGCATATTATCCACCAGTTAATTTAATAAAAAGCAGATAGCAATAGAAAATAAAATAGAAGGACAATCAACACACAAATAATATCTGTGGGAGGTGCATAAATTTTATGTCGTATCCTTATTTTTTTTTCTTTTAGTTTTCCTTTCTTGTCTTGACTTGCTTTCTCTACTAATAAAAAATAGAAACGAAAATCAACCGATAATTCCGATGGTCGCATACTCTCGACCATCGACGGAACTAATTTAATAAAAAGTAGATAGCAATAGAAAAGAAAATGAAAGGACAATCAATGCATGCATAATTTCCACGGCATTTTGTAGAAGATGCGTGTAACGTGGTTCTTGACTTGACTTGCCTTTTCTATTAATAAAAGAAATTAGAAAAGAAAACTAGCAATACTCCCATGCCCCTGGCATCCACACGTAATTTCCACAGCATTTTGTAGTAGGTGAGTGGAACTTGCTCCTTGACTTGACTTGCCTTTTCCATTAATAAAAGAAATAGAAAAGAAAACTAGCAATACTCCCACGCCCCTGGCATGCACAGGTAATTTCCACAGCATTTTGTAGAAGGTGTGTGGAATATGCTCCTTGACTTGACTTGCCTTTTTTTATTAATAAAAGAAATAGAAAAGAAAACTAGCAATACTCCCATTCCCCTAGCGTCAATATACGAGGGTCAATCGCAAAAATATAGCATGTTGGATTATTATTTATAATGAACAATTTGACTTATTTTTTCTCTCGGAAGCAATTCTAGACAAGCAAACCCTAAAACAAGTTTTCCCCACTTTTCCCCCACTTTTCAAACTAAATTTCTCCATATCATATCTTGCCTAAAGATTATCGAGTCATCCCCTTTAGCCAAATCACGTTGATCTAACTCTTTAAATTATTTTTGTTTTCGACAATTTACATTTGTTTTATACTTTTAATGTCACATTTAGAATTTATTGGCTAATAAGTTATCCATGATCGAATAACTATTTAGGGAATACTTTTTTCCTTTCTATTTCATTTTTGTTGAACCTTTTTTTTTTTTTTTTGTAAAAAAAAAAAAATTGGTAAGAAATTTTACTCTAACCTTTTATTTCATGTTAACACTCTTTTTTTTCCTAACTTCTCAGTAAAGATAATCACTTATTCATCTGAAGGTGTTTGTCATTAGTGATCAAATATTGTGAACCAACTATATTACAATATCGGCTTTATCTTCTAGTAAAAGCTGGAGCCTTACGACTTTGAATAGCAATGACATACAAAGGATTCGTGGAATGGGAGCTTTTGCTTCGATGTCTCAATTATATTATTTAGTGCATGTACAGCTACCTTTCGGCGACGTTCTCATGCAGGATCTTTTGGACACTTCTTGCCGATAAAAGGATTGCGAAAGATTGAGATTTTTATTTTGCATGGGTTATAGTATGACTGGTGGATGATGTTGAGAGAACTTGCAATCTAGGGGTGATTTTGAGTGTTTTTTTTCTCCTTTCATATCAAATGAGAATTACTAAATCCTTTTATATAAAGTTTGTGCGCTCTCTCTAGGCTTGAATTGCTGAATTCATCTGGTACTATCACGGTATTTTGGTACTCTGTGGAGGGCTTTATGGAGAGTTGACATGTGGCTCATTTGATGGCCACCTCACTTTCGTTTGCTTTAATTTATTCATCCTTCTTTTTCTCTTCATTTCCAAGAAGAGCTTATTAACAATAAAGAGTATTTTGTCTAAACATGGATGATGTGTACCAAGGTACCGTGGCACCGGGAACAACAAGCAAATGTCGCTTGCGTGATTTTGGTGGTTAAAATTCGCATGATTATTTGGTATTCCTTTCATGATTCGCTTACTAGAGATATATTAGTATACAATGGGAATGAAGATATCCAAATTCAGAGTGCATTGAGAGGATAGCTTTGACATGCAAATTATTTTAAATATTTTTCACAAGATGTATTGTTTATGCAAGTATGAAGATACTAGTGCTGATCTGAGAAATGTGTTTTGATTTGAGTAGGTCTTCACCAATAATTGGTACGTTGTATTTTTCTTTATGCACTAGACATTCCAGTTACAAATTGGATAAGTATTACCTTTTCCTTTCATTGCTGGGGCATGAAAATAGACCAAGCCTTTTATTTAGTTGAAAGTGATGCTATTGGTTCAATGTATAAATTCAAAGAAAGTAGAAAGTTTCTACAAGAACACCTGTAAATGATTTCTTGGTACGCTAATAGCTTAGTTTTTGATACTTTGGAGAAGGATCTTCCACTCGAGTAGGGCCCTTTTCATTGGACACTTAGCGATGATAATCCCAGGCAAATCAAAGTGCAAGTCCTTTTCAAAAACATTAGATACTTTGGACGAGAGATCCTAAGAAAGATTCTATCTAAGTGTTCCATTTAAATTATTTAGTCCAAAAGAGGATTTCCGTGTTAATCAAGCGCACTAATTACGCCAATCATTATGAAATTAATGTGATTTGACGATATCTCTTATTGTCTTTTTTGCTTAGTCAAAAGTGCAGGGGAATATTTGCTCATCACTTTCGTGGTAGCTTCACTTCTTGCGACTTTACTCTGGAAAGAAAAATGATCAAAGTTGATTTTGATGCTTATATCTGAGTAAATCCAAGGATAGAGTGAGTCCAGTGATAGATTTCCATTGCATTTCTGTTACAAAAATGCTCATATTCCAACCCTTGAAAATATCACATGCTCACGAGCCAATGAACATTCGAACCACTATGAGCTCAGAGATTTATTTTATATTAATGTAGTCACTTCAAGCTATTATTAAAGTAATACTTACTCTAGGCTTTCTCTTTAAAAAACAACCTCATTGTTATTTGGAATTTTCATTTATTAGTTTTGAAAGATGCCTCATGTTTCGGACTAAGATGACTTATAAAGCTGCAAGCCTACAATAAGCCATGATTTTGATTGAATATTTTTATCCAAATTCTTTGGCTAACTTTCTAAAAATAAGCCCCAATGCCAGTGTCACTTCTTTGGCCCCAATATAATCAACTCGGCCTATTTCATTTTCAGGAATTCATCTACTTCACCAGTTCACCAGTTCGAACTGCATGATCACAATTTGTTCGCTCGCACATGCTTAAAAGTCATTAGTTCCAAGAACTAATTTCACAAGCCACACTAGCAATCACCTATCAGCCCAATTTCCTTCAATTTGGTATTGACATTTCCAAAGTGCGAAATAGCTTTTATCAAATCATTAGATTATTTTCTTTAGTGGAAAATCGTGAGCATAAGTGATAAACAAGTTAAATATTACTCAAATTGACATTAAGCGCCATTTAAAATGAGATGTCGTAAAAATGGGAACCAAAATGTGTCCCCAAACATTACTTTGAATGATTTTACTTCAGAATAACGTTTACTTATTAACCTATTTTTACTTGTATAGGCACATACTTGGACCTCGATTCATATTTAATGAAATCTAAGTGTGTAATACGTGCATGGACTTTTTGACATCATACGTGGACCTCGATTCATATTTGCATTAACTCGGTCCTCATGATATCTTTTTTGCTCCTTTTCTTTTCTTTTCTTTCTTTTTTTTTTTTTTTTTGGCTCAGACACGGGCCGAACACTAGTCTCACATATAAGATCTATGGGCAAGGGTGATCAGGTTTATTGCCTTAAGAGGCTTCGATCAAAAATTCATACTCCGTCTCAATTCCTCTCATGCTAAATCCACAATTATTTCTCTTGTTTTTAATTCTTCTTCTTTTTTTCCTATCGTCTTCTTCCCTATCATCTTCCTTGTGCATATCTCGAAAGGCTCTGCTCTACTAAATAAACAAACTCAACCTCATCAGTGATCGACGTATTCGAGCATTGAATGGAACGTCACCGATTTCTGGCTTCGGTCACCTGGAGCACCACCATCGTCCATTAACCGTCATGCATAAGCCGAGATTTGCAGAAAGACACGCAGGATATGACGGGAAGAACTGGACCTTATCCAGAGCGAGATTCACCAAGCTAATCAACGTATGGGGCAAAGATTTCGAGCCACGATTCCCGCCAAGCAAAACGAACAATCACCATGGGGGCCGGATAGATGCGAAAAATAGCAAAAATAGATAGTCGGTGACATATTTGGAGACCAAAAAGTGTACTGGAAAGGAAAGCAGATCCGTAGTAAATGGGGAAAAACATTTTAATCCACAATGCATAGACTAACAACCACATCCCATAATCAGCATCGTTCAACAAAATCAATCCGAATGTGCCTCCCCAGGATTTTGCTTCCTAATCAATCAACAGCATGTGGCAAAATCAACCAGATTTGATAATCAGTATCGTTCCATCAAAATCAATCTGTGGTTTTGCATCTCAGGAAAAAGACTCAACGTAACACCGCACTACAATCCAAATACTTCTTTCTTTGCACACGGGGTTTGATTCATCAAGGGAAAAAATAATTTCAATCCTGGTCTCTTCCCAGACATACACTAGCGTCAACTTCAAACTAAATCTTCACTCATGAAATGACCGAAAGAAATGTTCCAAAACCAACCTTGCCGAGGTGGGATTTTCAGCCACGACTGCTGAGTAAACTCGTCCAAAGAGGTTCAGGTAAGCGTCGATCAACGAATTTGAGATCGATACATGGAGATTGAGCGGGACTTGACAGCTTCAGAGTTTTCGCCTACAAAACAAGGCAAGGCAACGCTTCTCCCGATACTTCACAGAAACAAGAGATCCACGGTGACGAGCAATAATCGAATGCCGGAACCGGGACTCCAAGTACGCCGGCTACAGTGATCGGTGTCGATGGAAATGGCTTCGGGCAAAAGGCTCAACTCCCTCGGATGGATTGAATGTAAAAACAGAGGATAACAGAGAGTTTCTGGGCCATGGCAAGGGAATGGTCGCGAGTGATGACCGAAGACGTCCGACTGGGAAGGACGGAGTCCGAAAATCTCCCGGAGTGCTCTCAAAATTTGGTTTTCATCCCCGCTCTGTGTTTTTATTTCTAGAGTAATTTCTATCTCACTTTCTTGCCTCACTCTCTTTCTCTGTGACGTTCCCCCCAAAACACGATCCTCTGTCCCGTCTTGCTCAGAAAAAAACCGACATTCTCTCCTTCGCGTCGCGTCCTCTGTGCGAGCGGTTATGGAGAGAGGGAGGTCTGAGAGAGAATGCCCAATGATGAAGAAGACGATGAATATTATCTGGTCTCCCCCTCAAGTTCTGGAGGGGAGGAGACTGTATATGGAAGAAGATGTCTATCTTTTTTTTCTTTTTAACGTGTTGTCCTCCCCCAATCCCCCTTGAGAATGCTGAAATGGGCAGGATTTATAGATGGGCCAGAGTTGCGCGAATAGGGCCATACGAATTGATGGATAGGGCCTTTTCTTTTCTTTTTCTCTTTCTCATTTTTTAATATTTTTTCATTACTTAAATGTATATCTGATTTATCAACGAAAATTCAAGTGTCAATACCCGTGTGTCCAATAAAGCTCATAGTGACATGTAAAATTGCGAAAGTTGTTAATCAAATGTATCTATCTCATTCTCAACTCAATTTTGATAAACTTCATCCCAATGTCTTATCTTCTATGGATGGCATCTTATTGTTCACACGCTATTCTTAGTTTCTTAGGATTATGTACAGCAAGTAAGACATTGTTTCGATTGTCTACTAATTCAAATCTCTGCATTATGTGTTATGTTTACATTGTTGAATATGTGGTAACAAGATCGAATCATGATTCAAATCATTTTTGTTCTATTCTCATTAAGTGGTTTTGTGACGTCCACACATGAAAGATCTGGCCCATGAGTTTGATAAATACAAGTAGTGTTATTCGACATCCATGCTTTTTAACTTTTCTTGAGAAGCAGAGGTTGCATGACTCTTTTTAGCCGTGGTTTCGACTAAAAACTTTGAAAGCCGCAAGAAGCCACTTCTTCGACCGACTATTTTTATCCAATTCCTTCGTCTAGCTTTCCGGAAACAAGCCACTTCTTCGGCCGCAAGATGATCAACACGGTCTAATTTATTTGCAGGACTTAAATAAAAATTTGACGGCTTCACCTAAGAAATATTCCTCATGCGAGTCGAGCGAAGACTTGCAAAAATAATTAACGTATGACGGGGTCATCCTTGCACTTCAAAGACTTGCAAAAAATAATTTAATCTCCTTGAGACTCCAAACTATCACTTTTCACTCATGCAAATATTTTCATTAAAAGACTAATACACTTTATTTCCATAAGAGATAAATTTTCTCAAACTATCCTTGAGAATTATACAGCTAGGTCTATGTTGACACTAGATTAATTTTGTTGATCATAAAATGCACTCACATATGTTATTCGTCATTTGGAAGTACGTCGTTGTATTTAAGTATTTTCCTACACAAGATTTCGGAAATGGTAAAAAAAGAAAAAGAAAAAAAAGATCATCCTTAATCTACAACACAGGGCTGCGTATCCAGCCAATTTACCTTTTGGATGACTGGCTTTCCTGCAGTTTTGAATATGGATTTGTCCGCCCAATCCATGTCTGACCATTTACCCTCTTGTAATCTTGAAGATCCCGAACATAAAAAGAGGTAGAGAGCATTTTGATACTTTAGAGGAGTTAAAATGGGGCTGTAGGCAAGTGGAATTTCAAAGAAATGAATCCCCATCATAACATATAGGCTTTAGCATATGATCTTTTCACCAATATATATAGTAGATGGACTCATTTTATTATCATTTAAATATATTGTATTAGTCACAACGTTTATTTTTTTTTCCTTTTGATTTTTTTTTTTTTTTTTTTTTTTTTTTTTTTTTTTGGGGGGCTCAGCCGCTCAAGGATGGATTAGTGCCGAGGTGCTGGTGATACAGCGACCCAAAAACAGATTACAAGCCAATAGTCTCTGTTGCTTCTTCAAGCGGGCTTCGCTTCTTAAGGAACATCCCTAGTTGCCCACATACAAATTACTTTTTAATGATTTAAACTTTTGAGTAGAAATCCTTAACAAATAATGTAAAAACAGGCATGTGAGATTCAATGTGGCCATATTATGTTTTTTCTGTGACATGATTGGCTTATAGCGGAGGGCAGTACTTGCGGTATACCCCCGTACAATCCCCACACCCAATAGACAGAACATGTCCAGCTAAAGGCCTCGTAACTCCTTGTACTTTCTCTTTGCTCTGACCAAGCCCACCACCGAGGCAACCTGCATTGTATGATGAGTTATTGATTTTTCCATAACAACACTAAATTTGATCGTAAGATTTTATTTCTAATGGCACATTTCTAAATAGCTTGGTGACTCACAATTAAGTTTGGATTCTACAAATTCCTCAAATAGGAAGTGACGTGCTACAGTAAAAGTGGGCCTACGTTGGCAAGGTTCTTAATCCAACGATATTTTACTAACTTCGATTTTATCCGTAATGGCAAATTCCTTATTTTAGTGATAACTAACTAGTTGTAAGCAGACTATGTAGGTAAGTTGCTCATCTCACTGCTAAGTTTATGCTTTAAGTGGTAATTTCCATATAGGATAATTTATTTTCCACTCATGGTAAATTCCTTATTTCGGCGATCCCTTGCTACCTTTTTTAAAAAATGGAACTATGTCAGTGGGTTATTAATTTCATCGGTAAATTACTGTGTTCAGCATTAAGTTCTTGTTTTGAGTGGTAAATCTATGAAAAAGTTGATTGTTAATTATCGCATTTCCTGTTGATAAATTACTATGAGTATTCCTGATTAATAGGTTGCTAGTTATATGATTCCAACGGGATAAATCTACAAGCCATATTAGGAAAATAACCATGCCCAAAACATTGTTCTTGGTAGCCAGCAGGTGCAATTATGATAAAATGATATGGAGTCCAATTAAAAGTACTCACTGCTCAAGACTATTACAAAGATACGCTAATGCCATTGAAATCAGTAAACAATACGTAGCTAAGCATGTTGTGCAAAACATGAAATTTATTAGCGACATCATGATGCGATTGACAAGGAAAAATCAAACATCCCGAGATACTTGGTGTTTACCTTCTCTTTGCAATTAATGGATCTTGTAAGCTCAAAGTGGAGATCACCCTCTGCTTGAAATACAACACAGTATGCTACTCCTAGAATCTTATTATACAAGTCCTTTGAAGTCACAAAAGATATATAACCCTCGGGAAGCAACCACTTTGGTGTCTCTCCTCCAAGTAGAATAACTTGGCAATATATTTTGTGATGAAATGTCTGTCATAGATGTAGACTGTTAGTTTTTTGAAATTAGCACCTAAAAGGAGGAGTTTCTGTCACGCCCCGATCCT
This sequence comes from Eucalyptus globulus, assembly GCA_014182545.1. Lineage (NCBI taxonomy): Eukaryota > Viridiplantae > Streptophyta > Magnoliopsida > Myrtales > Myrtaceae > Eucalyptus > Eucalyptus globulus. Next base: position 20,265,754 of record CM024724.1, read on the forward strand.
TGGGCACGCACACATCCTTCATCTTCATCGATTTTATAATGCGATATCCCAGGACAATGTATCGCCGACCCTTTCATTTTTAAGCACATGCGGAAGCAGTTAAAATCCCCAGACAATAAAACGATGGGATAGAAAAGCAGGGCCATATTTTTCATATTGAAATTTATAACCAAACTTTTATACAAACCACAAACCCTTCATAACTATTCACATCAAAACGGAGATCTCAAAAGAAGACAGAAACTTAGATGAACTAGACCGTACTCAAGGCCCCTCTCAGAATTGTCTTCTTCTTCCAAAATCATTTTCTTCAGATCTCACCTCCGAGTTCTCCTTCTCGGATTCCTCCTCCACAGCTCTTCAGCGGGGTCCTGAAATGGTTTTCCCCCAAACTGGGATGAGACTACGTCTCGCGAGTTCTACCCCACTAAGCCCGATTAGTAAACTATTATACTAAAGGCTGCCTAAACACGCACGGGGCAGAGGACTTACCTTGGCCTCTGATCTCACCTGCAAGTCAGTACAATTCACAATAAACAGCCATTCGCTTCAAACAAATCGAACTAGTCGATTTCATGTCATACAAATCAATCCCCGCTGTGGGATATTTAAAAGCTAGGCCACGTGCATTCTCCAGGATGACATTCCAAGTCTCCGAGTTCACGTGCCTCGAACCTTGGGCCCACGTGCATTCTCTCAGGCGACCTTTTCGCCAAAGTGATGCATCAAGTCACCGAGCCCACGTGCCCTTTTAGATGCCCGGGCCCACGTGCATTCTCTTAGGTGCGTCTCACCAAAGCGATGCATCAATTCGCCGAGCCCACGTGCCCTTTTAGATGCCAGCCTCTGTCACCGAGCCACGTGCATTCTCTTAGGTGCATCTCACCAAAGCGATGCATCAATTCGCCGAGCCCACGTGCCCTTTTAGATGCCAGCCTCTGTCACCGAGCCACGTGCATTCTCTCAGGCGACCTTTTCGCCAAGGTGACATATTCAACCACTGAACTCACGTGCATTCTCCAGGTGACATTCCAATTCACCGGGCCCACGTGTCCTCTTTCAAGTGGTCACCCATCTACTTTCAACACCAATAACCAACGCCCAACGATTTCTCAATCAAATAATTAAATCAACTCAACACAGCATTAAAAATGCTGAATAACACTTGGCCATTTACCAATCAACAATTCAATCACAATCAATTCCAATCAATTTAGGGTAAATCCCTAAAATATCACAATTTATTCAATTCCATACAACGTGGAGCTCAAATAAATAAACGGACTGCGCCACGACGATCAGCACGAGATTTCGGTCGTCGGCCATCAAAATCTTAATTTCCGAAAATAAATAAATAATTAATTAATTTTAAAAATTCAATTTAGCTCAAAATAAAGCCCGATTAAATAAACGGACTTCACCACGGTCATCAGCACAATATTACGGTCCCGGGCCATCACAGTTGAAATTTCGGAAAATAAATAATTATTTAATGAAATTCCGAATTTTAATAATTAAATACTAAAATATCCACTTAGGCCCGAAAAGCCTAATTGGAGTCCACTAAGGGTCGGGAAAAATCCCAAGACACTTCCAATAATTAGTAGACCATGTCTACTTGCTAATTGCACAATCAATTTATCTAAATCACATCACAATTGACTAATAATTGCTAATTTATTTAAATCTAACAACCTAAACATAATTAATTAAATCTAAACCAACCTTAAGTATAATTAGCCAACTAATCCAGGATTAGTGAGATTACTCACCAAATCGCCCGCAAGTCGGATCAATCCGACGGCGGCGACGCGAGGAACGATTGTTCCCAAAGCGACTCACGGATCCGAGGCCCGGAAACGGCCCAAAAGCGAGCCCGAAGTCGCTGAAACCCACTCCGTGAGTTTGCTGGACAGGCCTGATCGGGGCTGCTCCGGCGGCTAGGGCGGCGAGGGAAAGCCGGCGGAGGGCGAGGGGGTTGCGGGGGAGGTCCGGCGGGGTTGGCGGTGGCCGGAGATGGCCGGAGATGGGCTGGTCGGAGCTGGAACAGAAGCGAAACAGGGCTGGGCCGAGCGGATTCGCTCGGGGAAGCACGCCTGGACGCGCGCGGCGTCAAGCGGGCGGCCGTTGCGGGCGTGCGAGCGGCGGTGCGGCGGCGGGACGGTGGCGACGACGAGCTGCGCTGCTTCTGCTCCGGGCTTCTGGTTCGCACGCGAAGAAAAGAAGGAGAAGAAGAGAGTCGGTTCTGTCGTGTGCGGGAAGGAAGAAGAGAGAGGAGAGGATATGCATTGACTGGTCAAAAAGGGAAGAGAGAGAGAATAGGCGGTGGGGAATTCGCACGAGGGAAAGGGGAGAGGAGAGAGAAAGAAAAAGAGAAAAGGAGAGGAAAAAGGGAGAGAAAGAAAAAGGAAAAACAAAATGCATAATGCCTTTATGCAATTTTCCTTTTCTCTTTCTATCTTCACTTGGCTTCAATTTTCTTCCGATAATTTCTTTATTGAAATTTCGGACTCGTCAATAAATTGACGAGCGATGAGACAGGATCCTAAAAATAAGAATTATGACGCGCTTAAAATTCGATTCCCGAAATCGAGTTCAATTTCGTGGTTAAAAATCAATCAGACGTGAATTTAGCTCAATCCAACCAATTAGGTAGCTTTTAGGGATTTTACAGCTGATACATCCCTTAACGGCTTTACCCAATAGGTTGGTTAACTCGTGAGTGATCAGCTCGAGAAAAAGGCCATAGGCACGCCGACGAAATGCCCATTTCACTTTATCGAAACGGGGTCGAATTTCAGGATGTCACAACTCTTCCCCTCTTATAAAAATTTCGTCCTCGAAATTTAAACCTTTACACTTTGCTCAAAAAGGTGGGGGTACAACTGTCTCATCGATTCTTCGCCTCCCAAGTCGCTCCTTCAATGCCGTGGTGTTGCTGCACCACTTTGACCAACGGGATGGTCTTTGTACGCGAACTTGCTCTTTACGATCGACAATCTGAACCGGCTTTCAACGTATGACACACGGTCATCCACGTCCAATTCCTCAAATTGAGCACGTGGGTCGAGTCAGCTCGTACTTCCTTAACATCGACACGTGAAAGACGTCATGCACTTGCGCCAATCTTGGCGGCAACGCAAGACGATACGCTAGGTTTCCGATTCTTTCAAGAATCTCAAACGGACCTACGTACCTCGGACTCAGCTTGCCTTTCTTACCAAAGCGCGAAGTTCCCCTCATTGGTGACACTTTCAGAAAAACGTGATCACCAACTTGGAATTCCAAAGACCTTCGACGCTTATCTGCATAACTTTTCTGCCTGCTCTGCGCTGTCTTCAATCTGTCTCTGATCACTGCCACGGCATCTACTGATTGCTGAACCAACTCTGGGCCTGTTATCTTCCTTTCTCCGACTTCATCCCAACACACTGGAGTTCTGCACGCTCTGCCATACAATGCTTCAAATGGAGCCATCTTGATGCTCTATTGATAACTGTTGTTGTAGGCGAATTCCACCAGATGAAGCCGATCTTCCCAACTTCCTTTGAAGTCTATAACACATGCTCTCAGCATGTCTTCAAGAGTCTGAATTGTCATTTCAGACTGGCCATCCGTCTGAGGATGATATGTCGTCTTTATCAAGCTTTGTACCTAAAGCACTCTGCAAGCTCTTCCAAAAAGCAGCAGTAAACCTCGGGTCTCTATCAGATGTTATCGTAACCGGCACTCCATGCATACGAACCACCTGACGCACATACAGGTCTGCGTGTCTATCCAGACTCAAGTCCTTTCGAACTGCAATGAAGTGAGCCGACTTTGTCAACCTGTCGACTACTACCCAAATCGAATCATTTCCCCTTTGACTCCTTGGTAGTCCAGTCACGAAGTCCATCGTGATATGCTCCCATTTCCACTCTGGGATCGCGAGAGGTTGCAAAAGTCCTCCCGGCTTGCAATGCTGGGCTTTTACTTGCTGACAAGTCAAACACTTGGCCACATGCTTGGCGATGTCCGCCTTCATACCTGACCACCAATAGTGTTGACGCAAATTCTGATACATCTTAGTGCTTCCAGGATGAATGCTGTAATTGCTACGATGTGCTTCAGATAAAATCTCTTCTCTAAGCTCTACATCGTTAGGTACAACCAAACGTCCACGAAACCTCAGTACCCCATCATCAGAAACTTGAAAATCAGCTTTTCTTTTATCGCTATCCTCTTGAAGAATTCTCTGTACGTCTGGATCTGTCGGTTGAAGTTGCTTGATTCTGACCTGGACATCCGGCTCAATTCTGAGGGTGGCCATAAAACTTGAGAGGTGGCCTACCTCAAATTTGAATTCCGAATCTCGAGCTCTCTCAATCAAGTTCCACTCCTTAACCAAGATCCGTGCCACTGAAGACTTCCGACTCAATGCATCGGCGACCTTGTTCGCCTTTCCCGGGTGATATAGAATATCACAATCGTAGTCTTTCAGCAATTCCATCCATCGACGCTGTCTCATGTTCAACTCCTTCTGAGAGAACAAATACTTGAGACTCTGATGGTCCGTGAAGATCTGAAACTTTTCCCCACACAAGTAGTGCCTCCAAATCTTCAACGCAAATATGATGGCTGCGAGTTCTAAGTCATGCGTCGGATAATTCAATTCATGAGGTCTCAACTGCCTGGAAGCGTATGCAACAACTCTGCCATGTTGCATCAGCACGCAACCCAATCCCCTGAATGACGCATCACTATAGATCTCGAATCCTCCAGGACCCGATGGAATCGTCGCACAGTGCGGTAGTCGCTTTTCCTTCAGCTCTTGGAAACTACGCTCGCACTTGTCTGACCATACAAATTTCTCTTCTTTCTTCAGGAGCTTTGTCAGAGGCGACGCTATCGACGAGAACCCTTCCACAAACCGTCTGTAATAACCTGCTAACCCCAGAAAACTTCTGATCTCTGTCACTGATGTCGGTCTCTGCCAATTGATCACGGCTTCTATCTTGCTCGGGTCGACGGAGATTCCTTCTCCGGAAATCACATGACCTAAGAACGCAACACGAGTCAACCAAAACTCGCATTTGCTAAACTTAGCATACAGCTGGTGAGCTCTTAAGGTCTGAAGCACTAATCTCGATGATTCTCATGCTCTTCATTACTTCTCGAATAGACTAAGATATCATCAATGAACACGATCACAAATTGATCTAGATATTCTTTGAACACTCTGTTCATCAAATCCATAAATGCAGCTGGAGCATTCGTCAATCCGAACGGCATCACTGTAAACTCGTAATGACCATACCGGGTACGAAATGCTGACTTAGGAATATCCTCCTTCCTAATTCTCAGCTGATGATATCCTATCCTCAAATCGATCTTCGAGAATATTGACGCTCCTTGCAGTTGATCAAACAAGTCATCTATCATCGGCAATGGATACTTGTTCTTGATCGTTACCTGATTGAGCTGCCGATAGTCGATGCACAAACGCAACGAACCATCTTTCTTCTTAACAAATAGAACTGGTGCTCCCCAAGGTGATGCACTAGGACGAATAAATCATTTATCCAGTAATTCTTGCATCTGCACCTTCAGTTCCTTCAATTCAGATAACGCCATTCGGTACGGTGCCTTTGAGATTGGTTCTGTCCCTGGTGCTAGCTCGATTACAAATTCAATCTCCCTTTCTGGCAGTAATCCTGGCAATTCTTTTGGAAAAACATCTGGAAACTCCTGTACTACTGCAATATCTTCCATTTTCAACCCTTCAACTGTCGTATCTACGACAGTCGCTAAATACCCTCGGCAACCCTCGTCTAACAAACGAGTTGCTTCCGGCGATGAGATTAAGGAAATCGAAGGTCCTCCTCGATTCCCGACAAACTCGAAACTCTTACCCTCTAATGGGTCAAACTGAATCGCCTTGCGATAGCAGTCCATTTTAGCTCGTTGATTGGTGAGCCAATCCATGCCAATTATCAAATCAAAATCATACATGGCTAGGACTAACAAGTCAATTTTCCCCACTCGCTCACCAATCTCTAACTTGCACCCCGAACATCCCAAAGCAGCAATAACTTTATCTTTCAAGGGTGTAGATATGCAAATTGCCGATTCTAACAATACAGGATTCAATCCTAGCATCCTAACATATTGCTCGGCAATGAAGGAATGGGTTGCTCCCGAATCAAACAAGGCATAAGCAGGTTGGTCGTTGAGCGAGACCGTACCTGTGATCACGCCAGGCGCAGCTTCGGCCTGACCTTGGGTAATCGCGTACACGTGCCCTGAGCTGGAGGTCTCTGCTGTCCTCCTTGCAGTGCATTCTGAGGGGCATACCCTCCTATCTGTCTCATCGATGGCGGCGGCAGCAACTGAGGTTGTCCTCTTTGCTTCTTCGGACAAAATCTGGCTATGTGGCCCTGTTGGCCACATTTAAAACATGCACTCGTCCTAGCTGGGCATGGTGCTGTACCATGAATTCTTCCGCACAAGCGACACACATCATTATTCCTAATAGGTCCTGGCCTATTAAATCCACTCCTCTTGCTGGGCGGGCTTTGGAATCTATTTCCAAACATTGGCCTCTTTCCTTGGCGGATGTTGTCTCTATGAGAGCTAAACCTCGACCCAGATGAGGCTACTTGCTCTGATATACCTCTCTCTATCATCTGAGCCCGACGGTAGACTTCACGATAATCTACCAAATCCAATGGTAATAGAGGTTGTTTCGGTTAAATGCGAAGACCATTCCTAAATCTCCGAGCTTTCTCCTCGGGGTCCTCGATCAATCTTGGGGCATATTGAGATAGTTCAGCGAACTTAACCCCATACTGATCGACAGTCATCGATCCTTGGCGAAGGCGTTGGAACTCCTCCATCTTCAACTCTCGGGCAGCACTCGAAAAATATTGATCATTAAAAGCTCTGAGGAAGGTGTTCCACACCCTTGGCACTCCTTCCGGGAACACATCATCCTTGGTGGCTTTCCACCAAATGTTGGCATTATCTTGAAGTTGATACACAGCTAGTATCACCTTTTCTTCTTCATTACACATCAAGACTGCGAATGCTTTCTCCATATCTTGTACCCACTGTGATGCAGCCTCAGGGTCTCCAGCACCCCTAAACCTTGGTGGATCTAGCCTTCGAAAGTGCCCCACTAACTTACTTATCGATCTTTCTACAACCACTATTCCTGGCTGACCTTCAACATTCATTGCAGGAGGGACTATAGCAGGTGCGACTGCAGGTGCAGCGGCAGGAGCGGCCTGAGCAGCGGCGGCAGCTACGGCATTAGCGGCAGCCTGAGCGGCGGCTTCAACTGTCGCAGCTTGCTGATCCATTCGGGTACCCATCATTTCCAGAACACGCAAGATCCCATCCACCCTGGGATCATTAGGGGCTGCTACCCCGACATCTACGACAGGTGGATTCACTCCACTCGCGCTAGCCTGTGCTCGCGCTCGACCACGTCCGCCTCGGGTTCCAACACGAGTTGGAGCTCTACCCCGAATAACGGCCCTACTGGTCCTCTTTGCAGGAGTTCTCGGCTCCTGATCGCTCATGGTGTAGTTTTACTCAACTAACACCTGTTTCCAATTCCACACCGAATTAGAAACATGACGATCCAAACAACAAACAATTTTAGCACTCAGCTAACACAGACATGCACCAGCATGAATTTAAAGGCCTTTCCTACTAACTATCCCATGGTCAACGCTCCTTATCACTCCAATCTTCAACTTCGCTCTGATACCACTTAAACAGGATGTCACGCCCCGATCCTTGGGCACGCACACATCCTTCATCTTCATCGATTTTATAATGCGATATCCCAGGACAATGTATCGCCGACCCTTTTATTTTTAAGCACATGCGGAAGCAGTTAAAATCCCCAGACAATAAAACGATGGGATAGAAAAGCAGGGCCATATTTTTCATATTGAAATTTATAACCAAACTTTTATACAAACCACAAACCCTTCATAACTATTCACATCAAAACGGAGATCTCAAAAGAAGACAGAAACTTAGATGAACTAGACCGTACTCAAGGCCCCTCTCGAATTGTCTTCTTCTTCCAAAATCATTTTCTTCAGATCTCACCTCCGAGTTCTCCTTCTCGGATTCCTCCTCCACAGCTCTTCAGCGGGGTCCTGAAATGGTTTTCCCCAAACTGGGATGAGACTACGTCTCAGCGAGTTCTACCCCACTAAGCCCGATTAGTAAACTATTATACTAAAGGCTGCCTAAACACGCACGGGGCAGAGGACTTACCTTGGCCTCTGATCCCACCTGCAAGTCAGTACAATTCACAATAAACAGCCATTCGCTTCAAACAAATCGAACTAGTCGATTACATGTCAAACAAATCAATCAGCTAGGCCACGTGCATTCTCCAGGATGACCTTCCAAGTCTCCGAGCCACGTGCCTCAAACCTCGGACCCACGTGCATTCTCTAAGGCGACCTCTTCGCCAAAGTGATGCATCAAGTCACCGAGCCCACGTGCCCTTTTAGATGCCCGGGCCCACGTGCATTCTCTTAGGTGCGTCTCACCAAAGCGATGCATCAATTCGCCGAGCCCACGTGCCCTTTTAGATGCCAGCCTCTGTCACCGAGCCACGTGCATTCTCTTAGGTGCATCTCACCAAAGCGATGCATCAATCACGCCGAGCCCACGTGCCCTTTTAGATGCCAGCCAAACTCGTCACGGGACACAGCCACCGAGCCACGTGCATTCTCTCGGCCACGTGCATTCGACGACTTTTCGCCAAGGTGACATATTCAACCACCGAACTCACGTGCATTCTCCAGGTGACATTCCAATTCACCGGCCCACGTGTCCTCTTTCAAGTGGTCACCCATCTACTTTCAACACCAATAACCAACGCCCAACGATTTCTCAATCAAATAATTAAATCAACTCAACACAGCATTAAAAATGCTGAATAACACTTGGCCATTTACCAATCAACAATTCAATCACAATCAATTCCAATCAATTTAGGGTAAATCCCTAAAATATCACAATTTATTCAATTCCATACAACGTGGAGCTCAAATAAATAAACGGACTGCGCCACGACGATCAGCACGAGATTTCGGTCGTCGGCCATCAAAATCTTAATTTCCGAAAAATAAATAAATAATTAATTAATTTTAAAAATTCAATTTAGCTCAAAATAAAGCCCGATTAAATAAACGGACTTCACCACGGTCATCAGCACAATATTACGGTCCCGGGCCATCACAGTTGAAATTTCGGAAAATAAATAATTATTTAATGAAATTCCGAATTTTAATAATTAAATACTAAAATATCCACTTAGGCCCGAAAAGCCTAATTGGAGTCCACTAAGGGTCGGGAAAAATCCCAAGACACTTCCAATAATTAGTAGACCATGTCTACTTGCTAATTGCACAATCAATTTATCTAAATCACATCACAATTGACTAATAATTGCTAATTTATTTAAATCTAACAACCTAAACATAATTAATTAAATCTAAACCAACCTTAAGTATAATTAGCCAACTAATCCAGGATTAGTGAGATTACTCACCAAATCGCCCGCAAGTCGGATCAATCCGACGGCGGTGACGCGAGGAACGATTGTTCCCAAAGCGACTCACGGATCCGAGGCCCGGAAACGGCCCAAAAGCGAGCCCGAAGTCGCTGAAACCCACTCCGTGAGTTTGCTGGACAGCCTGATCGGGGCTGCTCCGACGGCTAGGGCGGCGAGGGAAAGCCGGCGGAGGGCGAGGGGGTTGCGGGGGAGGTCCGGCGGGGTTGGCGGTGGCCGGAGGTGGCCGGAGATGGGCTGGTCGGAGCTGGAAATGCGTGGCGAAACAGGGGGGCCGAGCGGATTCGCTCGGGAAGCACGCCCGGGACGCGCGCGCGCGTCAAGCGGGCGGCCGTTGCGGGCGTGCGAGCGGGCGGTGCGGCGGCGGGACGGTGGCGACGACGAGCTGCGCTGCTTCTGCTCCGGGCCTTACGGTTCGCACGCGAAGAAAAGAAGGAGAAGAAGAGAGTCGGTTCTGGCGTGTGCGGGAAGGAAGAAGAGAGAGGAGAGGATATGCATTGACTGGTCAAAAAGGGAAGAGAGAGAGAATAGGCGGTGGGGAATTCGCACGAGGAGAAGGGGAGAGGAGAGAGAAAGAAAAGAAAGAAAAAGAGAAAAGGAGAGGAAAAAGGGAGAGAAAGAAAAAGGAAAAACAAAATGCATAATGCCTTTATGCAATTTTCCTTTTCTCTTTCTATCTTCACTTGGCTTCAATTTTCTTCCGATAATTTCTTTATTGAAATTTCGGACTCGTCAATAAATTGACGAGCGATGAGACAGATCCTAAAAATAAGAATTATGACGCGCTTAAAATTCGATTCCCGAAATCGAGTTCAATTTCGTGGTTAAAAATCAATCAGACGTGAATTTAGCTCAATCCAACCAATTAGGTAGCTTTTAGGGATTTTACAGCTGATACATCCCTTAACGGCTTTACCCAATAGGTTGGTTAACTCGTGAGTGATCAGCTCAGAGAAAAAGGCCATAGGCACGCCGACGAAATGCCCATTTCACTTTATCGAAACGGGGTCGAATTTCAGGATGTCACAGTTTCAATGAGTTAAGTGGGTAGTCCTATAGTTTAGATATAGTTAGCAATAGCATTACAAAGATTTTTTTTTTTTTTTTTTGTTCTTAATTGATGGAGACTAGACATGTATTATTGAAGATTTTGCAACTGGATGAACATGTATTATTGAAGTTTTTCACTGGGTGATCCTTGTAATTCAACAGTGAACAAGAGTTCCATAAATAAAGAGAATATCCTTTATGTTGCCTTATAGAACCTCTACTACATATACATGTAGAATCACTTTCCATATGTTTGGTTTTTTTATTAGCCCACCAATTCAAGATTTTCAGCCTTTAATAATACAAAAGCATTCACTACAGCCAACATGTACATGACTCCATATTAAACAGAGAGGGGGGAGGGAGTCTAACCTCAACTATCTCGGCGTCACATAAGTTGGAGGGAATTCTACTTAGAGATTTGCAACTAGTTGCCATAGTATTATCGATTTCACTAGAGAGAGAGAGAGAGAGAGAGAGTAAATCTCAAGTGGGAACCCACGAGCCATGATCAATCCTTTGACAACTAATTTATCACATCAATTTAAGCTAACATATGGAATCTTATGTAGAGGCAGTAGAAGGTCAGGAATCTCTTCTAGTCATCACTTATTAGGAAGTGATGGTTGATTAATCATTTATAAAAAATTAGTTTGCATGTGAAAATTCAATGAGTCAAACTATTGAAAACTCATTTTTCCAATCCTTTGGGTCTTTTAATAACCCAATAAGCATCAATTTAGTGGAGATGTCGAAGAAATAGCTAAGGAAATCGAGTAGTTACGAGAGGAATCAATCAGTTATGTGAGGATGTGAGGAAGAGTCCAAAGAAAGAGGAAAGGAAATCAAGCAATTATCAAAGTGAGCTTCATAAAAAGTACGTAATTTCAATGTTGTTGATCTATCACTACATCATGAAGATCAAGAACTTCATGGAATTGGCCTTTGAGGACAGTCTTTTCCAACAGAGGGAGAATGACAGTGGAAGTATCCGTATTTGTATTGGAAGATTTCAAGATCCTCTCTTGTGATTTCCATAATAGGTATAATATGTTCTCTTGATCCTCTCATGTGATTTCAAGCAAAAAGAGATTCCTAGAGTTCATTGGTGATAAGGGGAGTATTGTATCCTTGGAGTGGCTTTACCAAGATGATGATTTGGTTAAGGGAGACCTGGGTTATTTAATCCTGTCCTTGTCCTTCCTATCCTTCACAGTGGGGTTTTCTACCTCACTAAGATTAAACAACCTTTTTCCTAATTTGTTCATTCAACACAATCCGACGTCAATGGGATCAACAAGCATGACAGGAAAATTGAAGGACCAAAAAGTATGTCTCATATTAGGCATAGAAAGAGGAAAATTTAAGGGACTATTTACATATATAGTACTATATGCACACATGTTAAGTGTATGCACAAAATTTATATTTGAAAAATTGAGCAAAACCACTAAATTAGAAGTACTTAATGGAAAGAAATTGTTGATAAAATATACACTACACAGACACATATAGAAAAAGTTAGTGGAAAAAGAAAGACTTTTCAAGATTTCAATAAAAAAAAAAACTTGTTGTCGAATAGAAAAAGTTCAAATTTTGATATTGAAACATAAGAGAGGTCAAATAAACTTGGCTTAGTCTGTACCATCCCATGTAAACCAATTCACGACTTATGATCCGAAGACCAACAAATCATTTTCATTTATGAGTCACCATTAATCATTGTGATAGGTAGATTAGAAACTTAAGTAAAACATTAGAAGAAATACTTTACTTCTGCAACTAGAGAAATTAATAAATTAGAATCGAGAACTTGATTACTCTAATTAATCAACTATTGCCCTTCCGTGACCTAATTTTGTTTAAATTTTGAGATTTGATGATTTTTTTTTAAGGATTTTTATGCAATTTTAGAAGAAATATATTCGAAACCATTTTTAGGCCTTTCCATAATTTTAAAAAAGAAATTAAAATAACAATGTAATATAAACTGACCTGGTCGGCCAGACCGCGAGTGCCCGATTCGGATCCGGCCCGGCCGACCTGGGTCACGCCTCCGGATGGCCAGAGAAGAGCCCGCCCCCCATTTGTCCTTTCGAATTTTTGACATTTCTACTTTTACTTTCTTTCTCCTTCCCTCTCTCTTGTTCTGTTCTCTGCGTGTGGTCGGACTAAAGTAGAGAGTCCCCACTTTTTGTACTTTATTGAGCAAGAGACAATAGAAAGACCCTTTTTTTAATTCTACAATCTTGTTGCCCCTCCTCCTTTTGTTTCCTTTTCTTGTTCTTTATATTCCCTTCTCTTCACCCCGCACGTCTCTCGCCCATCTCCCCCCTCTCGCCCTCGCGACCTCACAGAAGCATTCTTGCTTCAAGTTCTCCCCGAGGGCCAAGAACAACAGCGGATGCAGACCATTAAAAAGACTCGAGCTCTAATCAAGATGGTTTAGGCACGCACAGCACAAGCCGCGGCCAGTCATCGCGCGGCGGACATTCGTGGCCACAATGACCATTGCCCCTCGTCTTCGCCAGCCGCAGAGACCGGTCATCCGCGGAACCGTGCCCTGTAGTGAAAGATACCGCGGAGCAAGAACGCACATCGCAAAGGACAGCGGCGGAAATCTACCATGATGCTTTTGACAAACCACGAACACCAGAAACGGACGGGGATCCAAGAGCAACTGCATACGTTTCAGTCAGGCATTTCATCCAACATATATAGGGTGCATCGGCAAATGGGGGTTAGAAACCAGACCAACGAGCCCGAGCTCAAGCCGGGATTCAAAGCAAACGACACCCGAGACCTTGCAACCGCAGCCCGCACCTAGATGAGGCCGGAAACTCACACGACCCGAACGACGGCGGCTTGGCATACGGGCCCGACACAAGGCACAAAAACGGGGTACGACGGGCGCTTGGATGAAGGAGCCCTACCCGGGTCGGCGGCGTCGGATAGTGGAAAAGCTCGATCCATCGGGCTACGTCCGTCCGCCTCGCTCGTCTCCGAGCCGGAATCTCGGGAAACCGGCCCCAAATTGAAGAAAAACGAGACAAACCCGAACGGAACCTACCGCGGCTTCCACGCGAACGAGGCGTGACGGCGGCCGGCGACTCTCACCTACCATCCACTCTCACTCGCGACTCTCTCTCTCTCTCTCTCTCTCTCTAGCGGATCTCTTTCGAATCTCGCTCGGTTTTTCTCTCTGAAAAGCTCCCCCTCTTTCTCGACCTTCCCCCTTCTCCCGATTTTCTCTCTTCCACCCCTTCTTTCAACTGAGCTCGCCGCTCTCTATATATAGGCGAGGAGGCCGGTCGATGGAGGTGTTCGGACCGCCGGTCCTTGGCGCGGCGACCGGGCCTCCTCCTGGCCGAACCGGCGTCCCTCGCCGTCCAATCCGTCGCCGGTCTACCCTCCTCTCTCTGCCGTACGTAGGTCGTCCTGCGCGCGTCTCGTCTGCAGCGTGAGGAAGAAGAAGGAGAGGGAAGGAGGCGGAGGGGGAAGTAGGCGGAGGGGCGGGGCCTGGGGGGAAGAATGAGCGGAAATGGGCCCAGCCCTGGGTGAAGGAAAAAAGAAAAGGGGCTGGGGTCAGGCCCACCCCCAAGCATTTCGCTATTTTTTATTTATTAATTTAATAGTCATTTTTGAATTTTTTTTTGAATTTTTTTCTATTTATCCAAAATGCATTAAGGAAACTAAAATAAAATTAAAACTTAATTGATGCATATAATATTAATGTCCATGTGATGCGAAAATCCTTTTTTGTTAGGGCTAAATTGATTTGTAACTTTTTGTGCAATTTAAACTTAAATATTTAGCCTCTGTTCCAAAAAAAAAAAAAAAAAAAAAACCTTAAATATTTAGCCAAAATTTAAGTGTCAACAAATAAATATATAAAGTCGAATAATAAGAGAGCAATATTAGTGTCTATACCACCAAATTTTACCATCCCTAGACAAATAATTAACATCATTACAAAGGCATTTTGCTGCATTTTCTAGTATCATCACAAGACTTTTGTATAACAATATCAATGCCCATCAAATGAATCAAGTCATGTATATGTAATGTCCTTAATCTTCAATTGTCAAGGACTTGTCAACAAGAACTTCTACTCCTAAAGTTGCAATTGCCAAGAACTTTCATAATGTATTTCCTGGACCGCTCCTTGAAGAGATAGGCAACATCAAGGAAGATCTCCTATGTAACTTAACTTATGAACATTGTTGATGATTTCATTTTGTTTTTCTAATAATACCTCGGACAACAATTTTTTTCCCAAAGGAACTAAATTATTGATATTATGTCTTGAGTTTGAGCCTATAAAAGAAACTTTCCTAATTTGAATAAGTTTTCTAGGGCGTGTATGGTAACATTTTTCGTTCAAAATTGTTCCGAACCAGAAATAGAAAATGGTATTTACATTCCTGGGAACAATTTTTGACCAGAAAGATGCGTTTGGTAAACTTGTTAGGGAATAAAAAATGAATAGAAATACGTTTGGTAAATTTTTATTCTTTTTTTTTTGTTTCTTTTAATTTTTTAATATTTTTATTTTATTTTTCATTTTTTTCCTTTCTTTTTTATTTTTCTTCTTTCGACCGGCAGCCTCGCCTTGGCCGGGCGAGCTCGAGCTCGCCTAGATCCGGCAAGGCCGAGCCTCGCCATGGCTAGGCGAGGCTTGGTCTCGCCGGGGCCGACGACGCTCCGGTGAGGTCGCGACCCTCGACGGCATCGCCGGCCCTCGGCACGGCCGCCGGCCATGGCCGAGGCCGACGACGCTCCGATGAGGTCGCCGACCCTCGACGGCATCGCCGGCCCTCGACAGCCGTCGCCGGCCATGGCCGAGGTCGGCGACCGGCCAAAGAAAAAGAAGAAGAAAAGAGAAGAGAGAGAAGAAATAATTTTTTTGTTTCTTTAGATGTGTTTCTAACAATAAACAACTTTTTTTTTGTTTCTTGTTTCTGTTCCATGTGTTTCTAGGAACAAAAAATCATTTTGGAACAAAAACACAAACAAACGCGTTTTTGTTCCTTTTTGTTCCTAGGAACAAAAAAAAAAAAAAGTGTTTAGAAACAGAAACAAAGAATAAAAACATGCAAGCCCCTAGTTTGAAAATTTTCTACTTTAGATCTTTTTTTTCCTATATTAGAAGTGAGTCTTCTTTATGAAGAGTATCCAAGATATGGCTTCCTCGTGAATTACATCTTGAAGTAATTTGAGAATGTCAAAGCCAATTACAATTTTATGTCAAAGTTTGTAAATTCCTTGATGCGAGTTGTTGTAAATTGATGCCAAAATAATTGGACTTTACAATTAAATCAATGTGAAATCACTAAAGAAATTACGATAAATAATAAATAAAACTAGACAATTATGTGGACCTATCCAAGTATTAGTACTTATTTTATGGGAAGAGTTAGTGATAAATAATTTAATAATCAATTAAAAAATTAAAGAATTATAATTGCTTCGATGCTGGAGTATTTTTCAAATCTAGATTATCCCAAAAAATTATATTATTTATAAATAAAATTACTCAATTTGACGTAGAGCTCAAGGCACAAAATCACCCTATGTTCAAGTTCTCGTGCATGACAAAAACAAGAGCTCATTACGGCTAATCCGAGAAGCGTCTGTACACCCCTTCGTCTTTCTGCGGCTTTGAAGAATGATGGCCATTGTACGACAAAAGACGAACACCTTTTGTATGATCATAAATAAAGGAATTTAGACCTCCACCGTTGTATTTCTTTATGTGGTCAAATCAAAACACTTTTTTTTGGATAAAGACGAAATAATAGAAAAGACCAATTAACAGAGATGTCCTCCCCTTTTTGTTTTACTTTCTTGTAGGAGTTGCATTGAAGTAGCCAACCTGGGTATTTATCTTCGACAAACATAAACAAAAATGATCGGTTACATCATGTCAGTATAATAGTCAGCACCAGTAGTGACACAAAATATTTTTCTCAAACCACGGATAGTTACGCTTGATGAATTCAATTTTTGCAAGAGTGCCCCTCGAGAAATATCTTTGTGTGATTAGAATGGGAAAACATATGAGCCATTAGATCAGCTCAATCCTTAGGAAAGTTTACGTATTACAAGCAATCATGGAGTTGCACTGTTAAGGAAAATCATGAAATATAACGATAATTGCTTGTCGATAGCGTGATTGTTAAAATAAATGTACTAAGGATATAAGATCAGAAAATTTTGCGAGAACTTCCAATTCTTTGTGATTTCTCGAAAAGTTTTTGAATGCTAGAAGTCTCAAACTCATGAGAACTTTTGAGGAAATCTACTCTCCTTGGACAAATGCCAATAACATTGTCACCTAAAATTACAAGGACTTTACATGAGGTGCCATCATCGATATGATTTAATAATCCAAATATAGATATCGTCACTTGTCACTTACGAATTGTTGAAGGAACTTACTGTGCTATTGGATAATTGTGAGTGATAGGATCATCAAGACATGAACTCTACAATTAAGTTACTAATCTTAAGAGAAAGTTATTAACTACAAGCACTGTAATGATCACGAAGACTGCGTGGGACTTACGTAGTTCGAAAAATAATTACGATCCACAAATACTGAATACTTTCAGTTACAAAAATAATTACGACCCGCGGGCTTCTCCGGCTAAAGGAATGGCATCTCCGGAGAAGTGTTTACGACCAGACTCGGACGATGAGAAATATGCCAAGCAAAAATAAAAGAAAACGCCGATTCAGTCTTGGTTTTAATGATTTCATAACGAAGAGAGTACAAAAAAATAACGTGCATCTCGCTAAAATTGAATTCGATCTTTCATCGAGACATTCCACGAATAGTTCGTGTGCAGTTCGGAATAGCACCTCTAGGTTCGAAAGCTTGCTGCGACGAACGGCGACGAGCGAGTCGGCTTCCCCGGAAGGTCGCGAGGGTGATCGAGGCGGACCACCGACGAGCCGAAAGAATTCTCTCCTCTCGGTTTCAGATTTCTCTTCGAAACACCTCAGGCTCCACCCCCCAAACCGATCCTCTCTCTTTCTCTCTCTCTCTCGCTCGCTCCAGCGGCATTGATCGTTTTTCTCTCCGCAGCGATGGTGCAGAAGCAGCACCACAAGTCCAACGCCAAGAAGCAGACTCACGTAAAGCCATGTCCTTCGCTTCTCATGGTTTTTGCAGTTTGCATCTATTTGGGCACTCGTGACTATTGCTTGCTCTTCCATCTCCGAACAAATTCGAAAGTTTCATTTGCTGTGATAATCTGTTTGTTGCGGCGAGGCCTCTGAAATTGAGCTTTCGTGGAGGTGTTTTTGGCTCAGTTCTTGGTTGGAGTGTTCGTCGGTGGTCGTTTTCAGAATCTGAGTGGACGTGAATGTGGCATGCGTTGGCGAACAGGTCAAAAAGCAGGGGAAGCAAGCGGATAACACGCAGTTCCGAGCTCAGCTTGATGCTCTGGGCCTGAAAATTGTCCAGGTGACTGCAGATGGTAATTGCTTTTTCAGGTCTGTGTTCCTTGTTAGAAAAAGATCACCTGAAAATTGTTCATGATTTTGTTGAATGTTTCCAGGGTTTGATTTGTTTTGTTAGATGACAGTATTCCTCTGTGTTGTGGAAGATTTTTGGTATGCTCATCGCATTACCGCTCTGTCGTCAGAACACAAATCACAGTGCATTTTATGGTACACTGGTTCTGGAACACTATCATCAATGTACTAGAAATTCCTCTGTTGGAAAAACTATTGCATTTTCGTATGATGAATCATTCTGCCTGAGACACTGCATCTGGAAACATATCTTGAAGAAGAGCTCTCTTTGTTGGAGAACATAGCTCTCTTACCTTAGTCTCGAGATTAGATTGACTCTTCTGAGATCCAATTAAGTTACTTTGTAAAATTTCATATCCATTGTACAACGTCCTAGACGAACAAACCATGTTCCTTATTTCCATTTCCATTCCATTTATTTGAATGATCCATCCTCCAGGTGATATTGCTGCCTTGTATGGAGCTTTTGCTAATAGAAATGCCTTTGCCATGGTTGGAATTTTTGTAGTTGTCCACCTTGTTAATCAGGGCCCTTGCAGATCAGTTAAAAGGCAATGAAGATGAACATGGAAAGCACCGGAGTATGGTTGTTCAGTACATATTGGTATGTGGGTGCTGATTTCTCCTTTTCAAGCTGTAGGAATTATGTTCGTAAGGGTTTTTTTACATGGTGATGTCATCCTCATTTGTATTAGTGCTTAGCGATCCAACTTTGAGCTTTTATGTGGTGCATTTTGTTCTTGAACTTTTTTTGTGAGGATTGATGGATTTGATGCTTATATAGACACTGAAATTGCTTGCCTTTGGAAGAAAAAACCAAGTTAAAATGGGTATTATATATCGAAGCTTACATTTCTGCTGCCAATGGTTATTCCTGATGATATTCAGCTCACAGTCACAGTTTCATAGAGCTATACCAATACAAGGATCACCTGAGCAATTTGACATTCTATTTTTATTAGAGAGGAAAACCTGTTGAGTTTTAACTGTGATTTGGATGGTGTATCTTGGCCTAAACTGACAGGTATTGGATGAAGCTAGACTACGTAGTTACCCGCATTTTTAGCCTACAGGAATGTGCAATTGCTACTCTAGGGTGGCAATATTATGCGAACCAACATATTTTTAGGAGGAGATATGACAAAATTGAAAATGAGAGAATTGACACTAACATAAAGTAAATCAACTTTTCAGCATGTATGATAAAACTGTAAAGTTTTGCAGTAGCACAAATTGATAGTTTTACTTGTTTCACGTTTCAACAGAATCCTTTATTTTCATTGGCTTTTTCTTATAGTGATGTATTTAAGGAAATAAACCCTTGAAGAATGGACCTGATATATGCATCTAAGTTGGGAATTGTTAATGACAGAAAAATCGTGAAATGTTTGAACCATTTATTGAGGATGACGTGCCATTTGAGGAGTATTGCAAAACCACGGACAATGATGACACGTGGGCTGGTCATATGGAATTGCAAGCAGCTTCTCTTGTTACATGGAGTAACGTTTTCATTCATTGGGTAAGACTGACAATGATGTCATCAACCATCACCTACATCATGTTTTATGGTTACAGTCTTTTCATTTCTTTGGGGGAAAAATGCAGACTAAATAAGGATGTCGTTAGACTCATCAATCATTAACCTTGCTACTGGATTTGATGTTTCCCTGTTTAATCATGCATCCTAGAATTCGATGGCCATTGAAGAATCCATCATTATCGGTTTCCAGACTTATTCTTCGCTTCTTCATATAATGGCTTTCTTCCCCAATATGGCCCTCCTTTATCTGAGAAGTTATTTCCCATCATTTTTAAGATTAAAAGACTGCTT
This sequence comes from Eucalyptus globulus, assembly GCA_014182545.1. NCBI lineage: Eukaryota > Viridiplantae > Streptophyta > Magnoliopsida > Myrtales > Myrtaceae > Eucalyptus > Eucalyptus globulus. The sequence continues at coordinate 20,285,763 of CM024724.1, forward strand.
AGGATGTTTTTTTAATGGCTATAGCTTGTTCTTTTCTGTCTGGTTATAATTTGTTACTCTTTAGACTGAAAAGTTGACTCATCTGAAGGGCAATGATATCTGGCATGCCTCGTGATGTCTATTGTGGCAAAAGCATGCAGAAAGACCATTGGTGATGATGTGCAGAAGATTTTATTCAGAGATGGATTGCACTGAGTTCCAATTGGTGCATGTAATCCTAATTCAAAGAAGACTTGATATATCGAACTTGTTACGACATTGCTGGCTCATCGAGTGTTCTATATGTCCTTGATGAATCTACACATTAGCGCTAATTAGTTTTGATACATGCTGTGCATGCAAATATTTGTTTGTTGACTCCTGATGGAACGATTTAGCTCACTCCTTACTTGATGCAGAAAATGTCACCTCCGTGGCACATACGCAATTTTGATCAGCCTGGTGCTCGTATGATCCATCTGTGAGTATTCTGAATCTAGAGCCTGATGTTGTTTTTTGCTAAGCAAGTGCTCAAATACTGGGATGAGATCTGACTCTGTTTGTGTACACTTAAACAAATTACCTTTTCTTACATTTTACTTTCCCTCAAAAGAGTTGAAAATAAAAAATGTTTTTAATTTTGAAGAGATTATATGTTTCTCCTGGTCAATTTCATTTATCTTTAAGAGAGTTTAGGTGTATCGAGTTTCTTAAAAGTCAAATTGCAAGAGCCGCAGGATTTGGAAAAAAGGAAAAGAAAAGAAGCTATAAGTACAAGTCGTCTAGACAAACTGGCTCATTACATGAAAGAAGGTACTGCAGCTTGTTCAGGGAGACTGCTGAGCTGTGAAATTATTTTGGCATGCAAGTACAACATCTCATAAGTTGCGGATATGAGTGTAGTTGCGGTGTTATTAGATTTAACCATGGAAGCTCTTTTGCTAGTTTGAGAGATGTTTTGGTGTAGTCACGGGGTGATGGGAGACCAAAATATCACTTTAGCTTTTGTTTCTTCAATAAATTATTTTACTGAAATTCCCATGTATCGATATCCTTCAATGAATGGTATGCTGGGATATTCTAAGTTAAGATTGATTGGCTCCGTCGAGGCAGCCATCGTGACTTTGGATTGTCACGAGGGTCATGAAATCTAGTGGATATATGATATTCCACACTTTATGATCTTAGATAAGTGTCAACATGCAAAGAGCGAGCATAAAGAATGTGCATTGTGCCCTTATTCTTTTGTGGATAGGGAAAATCTTTTAGTCTTTTTGTGCTGATTGGTGTTTGTATGGGCATTATTCTAACTTATATATTTTGTTTTGTTTTGTTAGATCTTATCACGATGAGGAACATTACAACGGTGTAAGGTTGAAGGAAGACACTGGAGACGGGCCAGCTAGGCCAATTACAATCAAGGTTGCTACTGGAATTTAATTTTAGTTCACTAAGTTAGTACGGAAGTTGGACAAATTTGTGAATGAAGTATGTGATTTGATAATTTCTTTTGCTGAAATGCTGATTCTAATCTTTTGTCGTCTCACCAAGCAAAAGCTTGGTCAAACAAGCCTAAATCAGGAGCTGTTAAGGATATTACTGATGCAGGATCCATCAAGCTAGCCATGGGAGGAAGTGGTTGTGAGACCATTGAGAAAGTTGAACAGGTTATGTCCTCTCTTCTTCTGCTTGCATGTTTGTCTTAAATGTTTACCTCTCATTTGCTGGGTGAATCTAGAATTAGAATGCAATGTTTTGAACCTTTTCTGATTCTGTATGACATATGATACTTTTACAGACATTGCTGCAAATGGATGGGGATGTTGATGCCGCCATAGAGTATTTGATAGCAGAACAAGGCATTGAAGATTTTTCTGAGGAAACTGTCTGGTCTCCCTGCAACACAGATGCTTCTCATGGTAATGGCTGGTCAGTATTTATCTCTCTAGTTTTTCTTTAATAACTGAACTTTGCAGTTTCAGAGATACTGTGTTAAGCTTCATAAGAAGCTTTGTTGGAGTCATTTCGATGTAACTGGTAGGATTGGCATACTTTGTCTTGTCATCCATGGATTTTTGGGGCAGTCAAACGTGCTATACCCAAAACTATTTCATAATTCTGTTGTATATAGGTGATGATGCCAATGGAAATTCTGAGGAACAGAGAAAGGAACCTGTGGAACAGACCTATAAAGAGAATCCAACTAGCCGTAGTGCTAAACGGACTCATGATGATGGCAGTGCCCAGCAAGAAGACAAGGTTTCCACAAATGATGATTATTTTATGTCTTTTACCATTTTGGTTTAAGCTCAAACATGAGAACTATTGGTGATGTGCCTTTCATTTATATTTGCTTTTTTCTTTTTTTTTGCGAACTGCAGAGAATCCCAAGAAACAAGGCTTGTCCATGTGGTTCAAAAAAGAAATACAAGTCCTGTTGCGGGTCAGGGACAGGAAAGTCTGCAATTTCCAAGTATTTCTCATTCTCTTTGTGCTTTATATGTCAAATTATAGTTTAAGCTTGTCTTTTGTTGGAAGTATTTTTCCTGTTTCCCTGTGATTGGAGTTGATACTTATCTTGAAAGTTTATGGCTTATGTATCCAACACGGTATCAATTACCTTCCTTAAATTCAAGTCTGGAACATTTTCTCACCCCTATGCTTTGTTGAATAATGTGTACACTTTGGAAAAAAGTTCATACATGAGTAATTTAAATTTATACTTACAAAAACAAAGACGGCAGTGAAGATTTCTCCTTTTCTATGTCTAAATGTTGTTTTGCAGTGATCAAGCTATTGAATCCAGAAAAAGTTGAAAGGAAAAGAAGCGAGGCAAGAGAGGGTCTGACACATCTGCACTTTCTACTGGATCTGACGGAGGGCCACCTGATATGGGGCCTCCTTGTATCTGGTCTTTTGCCAGTGTATGTGCACCATCATTTATCGAATTTCAGATATCAGTATGTGTGCAGTCCTTCAACTATTAGATTAGATTAGACACAATTAGACACAATTAGACACAATTCATCTCTTCTTCGATCTTTGGGATAAGTGCACTTTCTAGTTATCCACCTGTTGCCAAATTTAGAAAGATCTACAGGTACAAAATTTTCAATGGCGTTACTTTTATTGGGTAGTCTGCCCGTCTGATGCATTTTATACTGGCCATTTGTAATTTGGAGATTCTTTGTACAAATAATTGATGCACATGCACGTAACACCTACCCTGGTAGATTTGTTGGCACTGGCGTAGGTGAGTTTGGTCAGCAACCAAAGGGGGAAGAAGATAAGGAAATTCAGTTATTGGATTGCTGTCCCAGGGCTAAACCTTTTCATGAATATAAAAGAGACATTCACATGAATTTGACAAGTAATGGTTTAATTTTTAAATTCCCTTCCAAAGTGTCGGTTTTGCTGTATTGGTAGTTTGGGGTTCCTGTGAGGATGTTATTCCTTTTCTTTATATTTCTTTGACAAGAAATGCACTAAGCATTTACGCATTCAACTTTTGTAATTGATGAAAGATGTGTAGCTCCAAAATACACTTCAAGCTCCATCTACGAGGATCTGAATGCAGTCCATTTGCAGTTGGAGATGACAGAGATATTACTATGCTACCTCCTCCATTCAAATTGGTGCAGATTTCTAAGATTAAATAACTTTGACTGTTATGTTTGGTCACTTTGGCAAATAAATTTGTCTTAGAGATCTTTTGTTGGTTGTCATTAGTTGTTATATCATCATAACATCATTTAGACCAATTGTAGTCTCCAAAGCTCGTAAATGATTAATAATGTGTATATATTATGAGCATCTGCGAAGTTTTAGCTGTAGATTTTCCAGTTATCCCACAATTTAAATTATGAATTTTTTCTCATTGTTTTTGTGGAATTGTGTCAGATGTGGTTTGTCCAATCCTCAAGAATCACAACAATCTTGCGGCTTCATCATTGCATCCACGATGGAGTGGGGAGAGAGTCGAATTGTGAGCAGAAAACTGATGCTGAAAGAAGTCTATAAGTTGAGCTTCTCCAACATATGGGAGGGCATGAGTGCTAAATAATATGGGAGAATGAAGACATCATGAGAACTTTAATGCGATAAAAGCATCTTCAGCTTGGCCTTCGCTGCGATGGTCTGTGGATGTCTAGGCCGGTAAGTGGACTTTTCCCATCATGTGCCGTTGTCAAACGAGCTTTTTCAACCTCCTTCTTCATTGTCCTCGAGAAGGTGGTCTGTAAAAGCCAGTAGACCAAACCTAGGTCCCTTCCATGAGATAAGTATACCTAGCCACTAACTCAGTGTCTAATATAACAGACTTTCTTATTAATTACTTCGATAAAGTTCTGATTTACAATAATCGATGTAGTTGTCAGCCATGTATTTAAGGTCTATCTTGTGGTTATGTATAGACATTTTGTATTATGAATTGAGAAGAACTTGAATAGTAAATACATGATGCGTTGTTTTCAAATCTTTGGTCCATTGATTTTGTTGATTGGCTCCCAGGTTCATTCCAATCTGAGTACTGAAGGGCCAGTATTAGATCAACGATAGTTTAGTTGGAATATAGATAGTGTAAGAGGATGATCATCGAAGAGTGCTAATCAAGTTTAGAATCACCACAAAAAGAGGTGTCAGTACAAGGGACAAGGTCATGACGCTATACGGTGCGGTAGGGATGTGTGGTGCAACAAGCAAATCAATTTCAAAATTTAAGTGTCAAGTAAGATGACCGACATTTTATAAGATCAATTTAATTGACTGGTCACATCATATTAGTCGTTAGTGATTTGACTATTGACTAGAATTTCAAGCGTGCGAGAACTTTGAGAAGACCTACTCCCTTTGAAGAAATGCTACTCATCATCATCTGAAGTTGCAAGGACTTTCTAGCAAGTACCACTATTGACATATGCACTTAGTAGTTTCTAAATATCCGTGCATCGCTTATGAGTTCGATGAAGGAATTTACTGTGCTATTGGATAATTCTTAAGTGGTAGGATCATCAAGATATAAGCTCTACAATCAAATTACTAACCTTAAAACAAAGTTATTAACTACAGGCGTAGCGATGATCATGATGACTCGTGGGACTTACGACCGTTGCGTTGGAAAAATAAATACTACCAGTTACAAATAAAAATGGAAACTGCTGTATCAATGGGAATTGCAAAATGATAGCACCCTCAACTTAAGAACAATGAATAGATGCTTGCGATGGAAAGTTAATAATCATAGGCGCAGTATTACTTTCGAGGATTTCAGGTGATTTACAATTGTTCTAGAATATTTAATGAGAAATTTCATCATTTATTATGACCATTTGATGAAATTTACTATATTAAGTTTAAGTTTACTAACGACTAAGATTAACATTCGGGGATAGCAAAGATTATTTTTTGGCAATGGGCAAAGATCAATATACGGGTCTAACAGGAATACGTAAAAAAACACGTGTAATGCCGCAAACCTTTTCTGCTTCTTCTATAAACTGCATGAAAAAAACTTGAAATTGCCAAAGCAAAGGGAAATGATCCTGGGAAATAAAATATGAATATGGTTTCTAAGACAGAGCATGCCATAAGTCTTAAAATTTGCTGTGAAAATATAATCAAGTCCTAAAATTTTAAATTAAGTCCAAAAACTTATCTAATTATTACAATCAAGAACTTGGTCAGCTCCATCCAATTTGAGTTCCAGAAAATACTTGCATCTCATCTTTTGATATGTTTTGAGGACACATGCCGGAGATACTTGAGCCAGACTTGGTGCCCCGTTCTAGTGAATTGAAGTGTCTTGTGTGCCAAGTCACCCTCTATCCCTTCATATATATTTGAATAGGGCATGTGAGATTGAATCGATCGCCATCTGTTGCTCCATCTACAGGACAGATGTCCAGTTCCTAATTTGTTTCGCTGGCTTCTTAATGACCGCTTCCTTAAGAGCTGCAAGTCAATACTACTTCACTCGCCACTCTCTTTTTTTTTTCATATGCCTCCGATTCCTCCACTCTTTTTTTTATTCATATGCCTCCATTCGGCGTGGGAGAAATTTGCGTAAGAACTCTCTATACTCTATTGCACAAAGTGAAGCTGGATCCACCAATTGATTGTCTTCAAGCATAGCCTTCAAATCATCATCTAGCTGCTCGCATATTAGCACATATCCCAACTTTTCCACAGTTCCACCCGACACTAAAAGTGTAAGGCTAAATCATAAGTAATCCTCATCAAATTCAAGAAAATCAACTTCTCCCTCCAACATTCCCCACAGCATATTTGGTTTGAGATACTGAATCCATATGTGACTTGAATCAAATAAACCAAGAGTTCCTGATAGCACGTTCCGTCTTTGGCCGTTAATGTGGGGCACAATGTTGAAAAATATTTCCTTTTCTCCATCTTCTACATTGAAAACAACACAGAGAGCTAATCCCAGGAACTTATCATAAAAGTCCTCTGAAACCATGAAAGATATGGTACCGCCTTCAACAGAGACGAACTCCTTTGGCATATCTCCTCCGGGAAGAATATTTTTGTAGGAAGTAAGAATTCTGGAATAGCGATACTTCTGCTATACCGGTAAATTGTTAGACGTACTCAAATTGATAATTAGTTCAAATAGAAGAGTTTGATTTGAGAATTTTTCTTGTAATTTAACAAAGCTAGAGTTTTATAATAATTAAACATATTGATCCTTCCTTGCCTTATATGTAATACTCATGAAATCATTCACTTGCGAGTATTGCAGCACCTGTATTACTTGTAAGTGTAGAATCACTCTATGTTAGATTTGCTTGTTTGTATAGAATTTTCAGTTTTTGCATTATACAAACACAATGCGCCCCCCATCCTCTCCAACAAATCAACACATGCACTTATGAATGCGTGCGCATCTGGACGGAGAGAGAGAGAGAGAGAGAGAGAGAGAGAGAGAGATAGATACCTCAACTGAAAAGTCAGCCATGATATCGGCGGGTTCGAATACATCCCAGCTAGCGTCATCTTCTTCATTTCTTTCACGGTCTTCCTCTGAACTTGTTATGCTGTTATCTTCACGGTCTTCCTCTGAACTTGTTATGCTGTTATCTTCACGGTCCGGCCACCGCTATTACATATAGGTGCAAAATCACAATAAATTAGCTTGTTTTGTTTACCAGCATTTGCAGCTTTTGCATTTTACAAACTCAATGCACCCATATCAATCAAACACACACACATCACAATCGCGGGGAGGGAGGGAGGGACACCTGAAGTGAGAGATGGGCCGAACTTTCTTCCTCTGTGGTTGTTTCTTTATTGTCATGCCAAATCTCATAGAGCAAAGCTGGATCTAGCAACTGGTCGTCTTGATAAAAAGTCTCCAAATTGTCCTCTAGCGACTTGCATAGTAATCGAAATCCGCACTTTTTCACAATAGTACCACCCGATGCTCTAACACCAAACTGGAAAGAACTTGAGTCATTTGGACCAAAAGGGTCTACTCCCCAGAGCTCCTCTATTTCAATATACGAAATTTCTACATGATCTGAATACCCTCGACAATATATGTATCTGACTCCAGGCATTATTTTGCCATTAACGTAGCAATAGAAATCCAAATTGCCCTGTCGTTTGCCTCGCTTTGCTCGATATACACCGCAGACCGCTAATACCAAGAACTTCTTATACAAGTCCTTTGAAGCCATGAAAGATATATAACCCTCTTTATTCGGGAGCAACCATTGCGGCATCTCTCCTCCAGTCAGAAAAGTATGGCAAAACGATTTGGAAAAAAAGCACTGTCAAAGATGTAAATTGTTAAGACAGTATTTCGAATTTGGCACTTGAAAATGAGAAGTTTCAATGAGTTAAGTGGATTGACGAGTTTAGAAATGGTTAACAATATATGTAAATGACTCTGCATTAATCCCCTGCTTTGGGGGAGGGGTGGGGGAGGAGAGAGAGAGGGGAGTCTAACCTTCCCATTGACCACGTCATGACATGATAAGTCAATACGGTTAGCGGCCCATATGTCAGGGTGAATTTTACTTAGAGATTCACAATTCTCTGCATACAATTTCTGCAATTGCTTTGGAATCTTACCAATCTCTTGTAGCTGTCGGCATTCTGAAACATCCAATTCACGTAAATTATGCAGCCGCCTGCATGTTGGAAGCTTAGCAAAATTGTTTTTGGACAAATACAATTGTGCTAAGTCCGGAAAACATGAATTATTCTCTAGGAACTCTACTTCTAGTAGATTGCATCCTTCAAGCCCTAAGATCAGTAGCTTAGGAAATCCGATCTTGCCATGCAGAACACTAAAATCCCCCTCCTTTGGAAATTTGATTAGTTTTGAACAACCATCAAGTATCAAGCTCTCAAGATTTGGCAACTTGTAAATGCTAGATGGGAGGTTTGCCAGTTTCTTGCAATAATTAAACTCAAGTCCTCCAAAGAGACAAGATTTTCTATGGAAGCAGGAAGTTCCTCAATTGAAGTCCCTTTTAAATAAAGTTCTTTCAAGCCTTCGATTTTATCCGGAATATCAGGGAATCTTTGCAACTTTGAGCAACCAGTAAGATTGAGAATTTCAAGATTCTTGGATTGGAGCACATTAGGGAGCTGATGAAGGTTAGAGCACCCTTTTAAATTCAACAATCGTAACTTGGCGTGATATGCAACTGATTTGTGAGCACGCTCCAAATTTTTGCATCCATGGAGATCCAATTTCTTGAGATTTGGAGTCAAATTGAGGTCCGGAATACAAACCACCGATGGACATTACTGAAATTAAGGTACTTCAAATTTCTAAAGTCCTACAAGAAACAAAATGGAAAAAAAATGAAGATAGAAATATTTAATGAAAAACACTTTGGATCATCATTCAAGCCCAGTGTGATCAGAAATTAGTTGATCCTATGACGTATATAGAGCACTCCCTCTCCCTTTTTACATGAGTTTATTGAGCGATCCTTGGCCAAAAGAGAAGATAAAACAAGAATAACACTCGTAATTCCAGTACACGCTAGATGATCTTTATGAGGAGCTTTAGTAGAAAACATCTAGAATATTGGGATATGTTATTGGTTCAAGCCGAATTTGCATATAATAATTTGACGAGTCAAACTATTGGAAAATGCCAATTTGATGTTGTGTAACGAAAGCATCTCTTAAGTCCTTTGGATCTTACACCATTATCCTCCTATAATATGAAGAAAGAGCTAAGACAAAAAGTTACATGAGGAAGTAAGGATCCCAGTCAAGAAAAAAGAAACATAGAAAAGCCTGCTGTTTTTGAAGAAGGTGATCTTGTCTGGAATTCATTTGAGAAGAGCACTTTCCACCTAGTCGTCGTGGGATCGTTCTTTTCTAGTTTTGGAAAGCATCGACAATAATGCCCCCAAAAGTGAGCTTTGTGGAGCGAATGGTGTTTCCACTAGTTTCAATGTTGTTAATCTATCTCTAAGAAACTGGCCTCGAGGAGAAGTCTTTTCAAGATTTCAAGATTCTCTCTTGTGAATAGAATAATAGGGATAAAATATATTTTCTTGATCTGCGAGACTGTTTATACTTTTTAGGATTGCTTTAGTCTCGATTACAATGTGATAATATTGTAACTTGTTTGAATTTCGTATTTTAGGTTCATTTTTCTTTACTTGTAGATTACTCAAAGGTATCTTAGGCTCCTACTTATAAGTGCCCTCTCAGTCTCTCATAGTAAACACAATGAATTTGTTATGGGATAGCAAAGATTAATATTTAGATTGTGAAACATGTGAGAGATAAAATAGATTAATAGTTTACACACCTCTCAATAAATACAATATTTATAAAATAATTAATCGAGACATTTTGGGGAAGGAATTAAATTGAAATCCTGCAAAAGGTCACCTTTACTTTGTATAGTAGTATTTATATGAATATAAATAAAATACATATATACATAACTTAAGATTAGATTTTAGTTAAAATATATTTAAATTAGCAAAGCGAGCCCCTTACTTCTCTTTAGAAAGCCTTATTAGTCATGCGTGAAAGCCATTATGCGCTACCAGCATCCGGTGCGCTAGCGCGTCTATAAAGTAAGACTCTTCCATGGAATTGTACTCCACAAGCTTTTATTTAAAATAGCGGGAGAAGGAATGGCTGGTCAATCTATCTCCCCTGAGAGTTGCTTTTCGTCCTATGATTTCTCACTTAGGAATAAATGGAGTAAGGGTGCAACCGAATGGCCCGATTGAAAGGAATGGAGGGGAACGTGTTACATACTTGGAAGGAGAAGGAGAAACTCTCATTTATATTTGAAAATGAATATTTTATCCATAAAAATGAAGATAACTTTCTTGGAGTTCTGTTTATTCCTCCTCCTAAAAATAAAGAAGTACTTGCCAGAAATCTATCGTTAGGTTGGCACAATAAAAAAAGACGGGACTTTTGGGGTTGACTTACAGTAAAGACTCAACTCCTTTAAAGATCCTTTACTACACGATTTCTACATCTCTTTTCATTATCGACTGCATTCTATCATGGAAACAACAACGGGAGGTTCAATCAAAAGTACTTAGCGTACATTCACTTCAATGATAAAGCAAATAAGCAAGAAAAATCTCATTCTATTTTCATATGCAATTTCGAAAAGAATCTAGTAAGCTCGTCTCTTATATAAAATATAGAATCTTTGATAGCATTTTCAGTATCTATCATTTCAAAGTCACACAAATTGAATCGTCAGGCAGTTCATGTTTATTAAAATACTAAGCATGTTCATCATTCAATTGTTAAATTATGTCACCAATAAGTTCTTGTTCCAATTTTCGGTATTAAAGTTACTAACTGTATAAGTCCATTCTTCTTATAATTTCAGTACCTCTAACATTTAGAAATGAGATTGAACTCTTTTAGTGAGTATCTTTTGTTTGAATTGACATTAAAATTCACATAGGAAAGTGTTTAATACTCCCCTAAAACTGGAGGAATCCGCTTATGTTGGTTCATGCAATAGATCAACATCTTGTTTTTAATGCTTTAATCAAATATAAACAATTTAATAGATGCAGATGTTTCTTAAGCACAATTAACGAGCATCATCAGAGTTAGTAATTGTTGCATCCAAAGTTTTCAATAAGACATATATAATCATAATCATATGCATGCGGATATAGATATGTAAGAGATAAGTAAATAAGGACAATTCATTTGAATGCGCACCTTAAATTGGTCCATCACGACTTGAATGTTGCTTTTCCGAAGATCAAGTCTGACTAACTTCTTTTGACCAAGGGGGAATTTGAGCACTGAAGAAGGACATTCAGGCCATTGAAAACATCTCAGTCCGTTAGGAAGATCAATAGGACCTTGGAAAGAGCTATGCACATTAATCATGACAAGCAACCTCAATCTTCTCATGTTTGTGAAAGCATTGGGACCTATGTATATTGCTTCTGTCTTGGGTAAATCCAAAACTATGGCTTTGATTGCATCTGTTCCCTGCATTTATAGGATTTGCATTGCAATTAGTATACGAAGTCAGAGAAGAAGAGAGTAAAATCAGTGTTTAAACCACCAAAACTTACCATTTCCCCGGATAGAACTTCACAGACATCTTCACAAAGCCATAACCTGCTGCGTCTTCCAGGATCATCGCGACATTCTTGTATAACAATGTCCATGCCCATCAACTGAATCAAGTCATGCATCTGTATTGTCTTCCAATGTTTAGTTATTAAGGACCTCTCAACAAGAACTTGTACTCCAATAGTTGTGTCAAAGTCGCAACTGTTAAGGACTTCCATGATGTACTCTATAGATCGCCCCTTGAAGAAACATGCAATATCAAGGAATATCTCCTTTTCATGGTCCTCTAGTCCATCATAACTTAACTTGAGAACATCATTGATGGTTTTGTTAGGACTTTTAGCAAGTTTATTCAATGCGCTTTCCCAGTCCTGTTCTCTTCTACCACATAGGTAAGAGCCCAATACCACAAGTGCTAAAGGAAGTCCATTAGCATAATACAAAGCACTATCCACAAGATCCCTCCTTATCACTATTTCCTTCCTTCCAAGAAAAGCATGTTTATCAAAAAGTTCAAGAGCTTCCAAATCATCTAGAGTTTTAACTTCATAGATATGATCTTCATCTATCCCATGGACAGTTAATAGATGGTTATCTCTCGTAGTAATGATGATTATGCTTCCTTTACCAAACCATTCACGCCCTCCAGCTAAAGCATTTAATTGTTTTTCGTTATCAACATCGTTGAGAACAAGGAGGACTCTTTTGCGGCAAAGTCTATGTTGCATCAAATTAATACCTCCATCAACACTAAACATTGTTAATTCTTTTCCCACTAATATCTCGGATAACAATTTTTCTTGCAAATGAACTAAATCCTTGGAATCTTTTGAAGTTTCACGAACGTTTGCCAAAAAACATGAAGCCTCAAATCCTTTGAATATATCATTGTAAACAGCTTTGGCTAATGTTGTTTTTCCTACGCCTCCTTGTCCCCATAATCCTATCATGAGAACATCATCACGAGACTCAAGATTTAACATAGATTCCAGCTTTACCACCTGTCGATGTATTCCAACTGGATGCTTGGCAACGTGTAACGGTTTTCGGTCCAGCTGCATAGAGATCTCCCGCACAATTCTGTTGATAAGATCTGCTTCATCTCTGACAAAATCCGGAAAGGTACAAGATACATCAATTTCCAAAGATAATTAACTTTCATGGAAAAAGAAAAAGAGATTCAGCATATAAAAAAGAAAAAAACAAAGCAGTGTCACATCAATCACTACTTAGTACTTACTTATCCTTCAAATCCCACCCAGACAAGCTACCCGCATCAAGGAGAGCCTTTTTCCATCTCTTCACTCTCTCCGAATCTCTCCCGAACTTTCTCTGATGCTTAACCATAGCTTTTCGGTAGCTCTTTCTTGGTGTTCTCACTTCTCTAGGATCCACTTTGTAAAACACCGGAAATACCGTGAGTCCTCTTTGCTCCTTGCACTCCATGATTTTCTCCACCTCTTCCAAACACCACGGTGAGGAAGCATAGTCCTCGAAGAAAATGATGATCGCGATACACGACTCCTCAATCGCCTTCATAAGCGCCGGCTTTATACAGTCGCCTTTCCGAAGCTCCTCGCTATCAACATAACTGTAGATTCCTTTTTGGGCAAGCATCGCGTAGAAATGACTGAGGAAGCTGTTTCGAACATCCGTACCTCTGAAACTCAGGAAGACGTCATAATTCCCTTTCAGATCTGAAGAAGCAGCCATTAGAGGAGATGAAGTTTGATGTCCTTCCTCAGAATGCTTAGTGTCTGGTTGGGTTGCAGCTCTATCTCTCATATGGATATCACTTTCTACTAATAAAGAAAGAGAAACGAAAATCAAGATCATTTCTGATGCTCTGAGTCGATAAGCATATACTCCACCAACTAATTTAACAGAAAACAGCATTTTGCATAAGGTGCACGGAACCATCCTATATAGGTGCTTCTTGACTTGACTTGCCTTTTCCATTAATAAAAGAAATAGAAAAGAAACTAGCAACACTCCCATGCTCCTGGTGCTAATATACATTAGTCAATTAGCAAAACACCGCCTGTTGGAATATTATTTATAATGAACCATCTGACTTTTTCCTTTCAAGAGGTATTCTAGAAAAGCAAATCCCAAAATAAATTTCCCTCACTTTTCAAACTAAATTTTTCCATACAATATCTTGCATTGAACGGAACAAATTCGAATCTGTTCAGGCATTTCTTCAACCACGTAGTGGGCATCGAGTTGGAGAGTGAATATGGACCCACTCGGAGCTCGAGCTCACACTTAAACTCAAGAGAAATCAGCGAGCAACGTTCAAACTTAAGAAAAACCGACTCATACAGATCCGACGCCAGGGAGGACTAAAGAAATCGAGCTTGCTTTGCTCTTTTAAAATCAAGCGGGACGAGGCAAAAAAAGAAGGAACGAGAACTCAATCGTGAGGGCCCTACCTCGCTTGGATTTCTTGGACGAGAACTCAATCGTGGGGCCCCTACCTCGCTTGATTTCCTGGGCATCGTCGGCGGCGAAGGTTGAGAATAGCGACTCCAAACTCGTGTCAGGCTTCAGTCGACTCCACCGAGGTCAGGGACGGCGACGACGAATGGCAGCGGGCGGACGATGCTCTGGAGGTGGCGGACGACGTCGATCGGCTGTGGCTCCGAGGTTTTGTGTGGGTTTTCAATGGCGACCGTTCCCGGAGCAGAGAAAGACCAAGATGCTTGTTTTTTTTTTTTTTTTTTCTCTTCTTTTTCGTGAGGGTAAAGAAGTGGCTGACGGTGAAGGAGTGAGGTAGGACTCCGGGAATGGAATGCGAGCCGGCAGGAGGTAGTCGGACGGAGATGGTGGAGGTAGCTGGTAAGGTGAGTTCTGGAGAAAGGGCGGGGAATGCTTTTTTTCCCTTTCTAGAAAAATCTCCCTGAAGATGGTGGTCTCCCCTCCCTTTCCGTGAACGCCCCCGCCTTCCCCCTTTTGTTTTTATGGGAAATTGGGTCTCTTTTAAGAGAGAGCTTGCGAGATCCCTAGAAAGAACTTGCCTTTCAGATTCGAAGAGGCGGTTATTAGAGGAGATGAAAGTTGATGTGCTTCCGCAGAATGTCTAACTGTCTGGTTGGGTTGCGGCTTTATCTCTTTATGTGTATATCGCTTCGTTCTTCTTGACCGTGACTTTCTCGGATCACGCGCAGTGATAATCAAAGAAAGCCATAAAAAGGAAAACCAAAGGATAATTTATTGCACGCGTGCATAAAATTTATGTCGCATCCCTCTTTTTTTTCCTTTCTTGTTTTGACTTGCTTTCTCTACTACTAAAGAAATAGAAACGAAAACCAATCACAATTCTGATACTCTGAGCCGATAAACATATTCTCCAATGAACTAATTTAATAAAACGCAGAGTGATAGAAAAGAAAACAAAGGGACAATCAATGCCCACGTAATTAAAGCGTGTGGAACCTGTTTCTTGAGTTGACTGACCTTTTTCAATAATAAAAGAAATAGAAAAGAAAACAAGCTACACTCCCATGCCCCAATGCCAATATACATGAGTTAATGGCAAAAATCGCTTATTGATATTATTATTATTATTATTATTATTATTATTATTATTTATTTTATTTTTTTTTGCCTTGGAACCATCGTATAGCCGGCAGCCAGCGATGTAAACTAGGGGTAGCATGCTTCTTGAGTTGACTGGCCTTTTCCAATAATAAAAGAAATAGAAAAGAAAACTAGCTACACTCCCATGCCCCCAATGCCAATATACACGAGTTAATGGCAGAAACATCGCCTATTGATATTATTATTATTATTATTATTATTATGCCTTGGAATCATCGTATAGTCGGCAGGCTGGCGTAAACTAGGGTAGCATTAGCGTGCCTATTGATATTATTATTATTATTATTATTATTATGCCTTGGAATCATCGTATAGTCGGCAGCTGGCGGTGTAAACTAGGGGTAGCATTAGCGTGATGACTCACCTCTCACGGCACTCCACTTATTTGTGCAATGGAGGCACAGAGTTTCGAACCCCTCCCCTCCCAGATGATGAGGGCAAGGCGCAAACCAATGCGTCTACCGCAGGGTGGGTTGGTATTATTATTATTATTATTATTATTATTATTATTATTATTATTATTATTATTATTATTTATAGTGAACAATTTGACTTTTTTCCCCTTGTCAAAAGGGATTCTAGACAATCAAATCCCAAAATAAGAGTCCATTTGTTTCGTGAAAATGTGGCACCCCTGAACGGCCCCCGATCCAATGGTCCACTTGGGTTGGGTTAAACCGGTAAACCGGTCGGGTCAACGGTTAAATCGGGTCAGTCAACCCGATCAGGGAATGACGTCATTGATTGCCAAATTATGTCATCTGTGACGTCAGCGCAGCAATGTGATGGCCAAGTCAGCAGGGTGACATCACTCACCACTTATGGCGGTTCACATACTAGCGCATATGAGTGCGTGAAAGTGCTCGGCAGCGTGTGGCACTACCCATTGGAGCCCTTGTAGTGTGTATAGGTTTGTGGGGGCACATTTGGCCTCCTCTGGAGGCCCGCCACCCATCAAAATGCTCGTCTCGTCTCGTCAAAAGAAGTCCAAATATGTGATCAAAAGTCACTTTTATCAAACCAAAAATCACAAAAACAGGCAAAATGGTCCAAAAGTAGGTCAAATCTGAAATGCTCATGGGAGGTACATTTGGCCTCTGCCAAAGGCGTGCCACCCACCAGAACGCTTGGTTCGACAAGATGAATCATAATATATGTTCAAAATCACGTTTCAGTGGATAGAATTTCCCAAACGGGTCAAATGTAATAGTTCAAGTTCTAGGCTATGAATGCTTTGATACTAAATGTTAGTTGTCAAAACGGCATCCCAAGATCAACATAGCTAGATACTCGAACATAGTGTAGGATAAGACGGAGATTTGTGCACCTGATTTGGAATCCATTGTTCTTTATGCAGAATGATGATGATTTGACACTCAGGTTAATCACCTCTATCGCCCTCGGATCCTGGCTTAATGAGACCACCGCTCACGGCTTTCCTCATGTGAGGTAATAGTGTGTATGTGGAAGTAGGAGGGTTGGAGAAGGGACCCTAACGCTATTTATAAAGTTTTCAGCCAGACCCTCTCATTACAGGCCGGGTCCAACTCGACTCATGCAAGCCATACCCATATTTGACTATTAAGAAACCTTATAACTTATCTTAGTGGACCAAACCCGTAAAATGATAAATTATAATTTTTAATTAATACGGTCCACATCAGGAAAATTCTTACGACAAACTTAGGCTACGATCATCATACGGCCAAAAAATAATGTTCAAGGTAGACTCAGAAACGAGTCCTCCACATTGGCATGAGCATGAACAACGAACGTGAAGTCTTGACCTCGGCTATGCGGAGGTAGGGAAAAAGCAGGCTACATGGAAAACTGAAGACGTCGTCGCTAGAGATGACCTTACCCGATTCGGCGCCGGCAAATGGATAGCGAACTGGAGATATGTCGAACTTAATCTGATTGCCTCGCAAGTCTCGAAACCAGGATCCTCGGGAGGACATATTTGAAACAAACAAAATAGGGGCTTATCGGAGGTATAGGCGCTGAAAACGGAAACCGTGAGCGTCGGCGTTTGTCCGGAAGGGGCTTCGGTGACACTGAGCTCGCGTATTTCACGCTCTGGTTCCATTCTTTCCCCTTTTTCTCCACCTCTCTCTCGATTGGACCTCCTCAAAACCCCTCTCTCTGTCGACCAGGCCCCACCAGCCGAAAACCAAGCTCCATCGAATAAGCTGCCTCTCCCATTTTATCTCGTCTCCCTCTCTCTCTCTGAGGACAACGCCAGCTGCCGCTAGCCAGCTCGCCCCCGACTGAACGTCCTGGTTGAACGTCCACGCGACGTTCCCCGCGTCCTCTCTTCGGTGGCCTGTCCTCTATCCTTGCTTCCTTGTTTGTCGTTGAGCCAATTGATAAAGTGGAGAGAAGGAGAAGAGAAGAAGGGAGGGCCGGGCCAGGGAAAAAGGAAAAAGAAGTGGGTTGGGCCGGCCCAGACAGGAAAAAGAGAAAGGAAACGAGGGAGGGCTAGGCTAAGGCTGGCCCTAGCCCGGCCCGACTGCTTTTTTAATAAAATTTTAATTTTTAAAATTTTTAAAATTTTTAAAAATTGATTTTTAATTTTTTTAAATTTTTAAATTTTTAAATTTTTTATACTAGTAATGTGAATGTTCCTAATGTCTATATGTGATGCAATTAGATGAAAGCATGATGCATTTTAATGAAAATTATTTACTGTAATTTTTACTATTTTTTTAGAGACTAATCACTAATTTTTTTATGCGATTAAGTTATAAATAAAAAAGAGAAAAATTTATTTGTCAACA
Organism: Eucalyptus globulus; assembly: GCA_014182545.1. NCBI lineage: Eukaryota > Viridiplantae > Streptophyta > Magnoliopsida > Myrtales > Myrtaceae > Eucalyptus > Eucalyptus globulus. The sequence continues at coordinate 20,303,684 of CM024724.1, forward strand.
AGTTCAACCTGTCTATGGCAAATGCCATGTGTGGACAAATCCTCCGACTAGATCCAAATGGAAGAGGTTGATAGTGCTTCCCCTTATAATCCATTGAAGATTCTATAAACCTCTCTGGCTCAAATTTCTCCGGATTTGTCCGATATCTCGGATCTCTGCCTACAGCATATGCGTGGACAAGGACCCTCGTGTTCATAGGAATATTGCATCCGTTGATTTTGAATCCTTGCCTTGGTGCTCTGGCGATAAAATGGTGATGGTGGGTGCATTTGGAGTGTTTCCTTGATAATACACTTCAGGTGAATGAGTTCTTCAATATCCGACTCTTGAACGCGGTCCTTTCCCTTTAAGACCCGCCGTATCTCATTTTGTGCCTTCGCCATTACCTTCGGGTTCTTAAGCATTTCGGACATTGCCCATTCAATCGTTGTTGATGATGATTCCGTTCCAGCATGTTGGGAATAACGGATCCCCGAAAACCGGATTCGACACTAAATCGAACCCCTAAATCAATGCGGAAGACGAAGCCCGGGATAAACACGTATCACCGATCGTAAAGCACACCACGGATTCGAGCGTACCTTGTTAGCCACAGATTAGACACCGATGCCAATAGAAGGAAGAGATTTGGCCCTGTTCGATCCGATTAAGCCTTGATGGGAAGAAAAACGTGCCGCATGCTTTTTGTTTTTCTTTTGGAGAGGGAGAGCGGGAGAGGGAGAGGAGAAGACGTGTAAATTCTGATTTCCAACAGTTGTCTCTCTCTCTCTCCTCCCTTTTATACCTTCCCCCATCCACGGGCCCTATTCCCATGGGCCGGGCCTTTGGGCCCAAGATGGGCGGACGGGCCTTAAGCCCATCTCATATAAAACCATCATCTCCCACTTCGCACATGGTGGGCTGAACAGATTCTCTTTACCTCTCTTCAACATTCATACGGTGAATAATCCGTGCGACTAGCATACTTTGAGAGCTCGTTGCCATACATCCGTTAGAATATATAGCAGCTCATAATGGGCATCACACTCCGAGTAGATTTAGTATGCAGTACCCTAGATCGATTGATCACATTTATATCTCTCTTGATCTCTTTTAAACAATGATATATATATATATATATATATATATATATATATATATTAGTATTCACAATTATGATTATCACAAAGACAATCATAATTGGTTAACCGTGAATACAAAAACTACAATATGATTCTCCAAATTCGATCTTCCTCTTCCTTCAAACTCTCAATTTCAGTTCAGCTTGCTTTTCTAGAAATGCCCCATTAGATCGAATCAACCTCATGACCATTGGCAACATCCTAAGATAGCAAACACTAAATAGAAATTTTGAGAATAAGTAAGAGTCATGAGGGGACTAAAAAATTGAGGAACTCTTTTCCTCAAGAGTCTCACACGTCATAAAAGTTGAGATCAAACTTTTTGCCACTCTTATTGGTCGTCTCATGCATACATAGTATGAAATACATATTACGATATTAACTCCTTTCCCATGGAGCGTATGTCTACACTTTCAATACCGTACATATGATAGTTCGACATACCCAATGTCTAACTTGAGTTCACGTATCTACTCTTTTACAAAATTCATCAAACTCACATCTGCATCTTAGACAGATAAAGTAAAAAAATATGTGGGGTATTTTACTTTTGAACATAGTAAGTATTATGTCCTCATCTTAACACTCAGTTAAGGCGACATGCGTATTTTAAGCTTGAGCTCTCGATTATCACCTAGATAATAAGCTTAAAAACAATCTCATCTTTATTTATCACACAGTAAATAGAGGCGATTACCCGTGTGAGTGGGCTAATCTTATATCTGTCCGACATACTTCTCTTAACTTAAAGTAATGCACTGAGCATTAAGATGCATAAAGATCATACAAAGATTCATAGGCACTGATGATGAAAAACACAAATTCATCAAATGTGAATACTTCAGGGAAATTATAATCTAGTACATCATCCTCTACGCAATCCTAGAGATTTCATATGGCCACAAAACACATCTCTAGGTATTGGCTTTGTCATAGGATCTACTACCATTCTATGTGTAGTATGTACTCTAAGTTCACATCTTTTCGTGCAACCATATCATTGACAAAAGTATACTTGGTATCTATATATTTGGTCTTGCCATGATATTTTGGATCTTTGGTGTACGCTTTTGCTGCTTGGCTATCACAGTTAACCAACAATGAATTTGTAGCACTCCAAATAACACCTAAATGATCCAATAATCTCTTAAGCTAAACATATTCTTATATTGCTGCTGATAATACCACGAACTCAGTTTCCATCGTGGACAAAGCTATACACTTTTGTTTCTTACTGCTCCAACATATGGTGCCATTATTCGGTAAGAAAACAAACCCAGAGGTAGATTTTCTTTCATCCAAATCTCCTCTCCAATCAGCATCAGAATAGCATTTGAGTTGCAGATCCTTTCCATAATAACTCAACGTATAATCAGCAGTCCCCTTTAGATACCTTAATATTCATTTAACGGCTTTCCAATGTGCTTGACCTGGATTGGATTGGTATCTACTCACCATTCCAACTGCATAACATATGTCAAGTCTTGTACACATCATAACGTACATCAAGCTCCCAATAGCACTAGCATAAGGAACATATTTCGTTTGTTCCTTCTCTTGTGGAGTCCTTGGACACGCCTATGGCTCAATCCTTCACCTTTTGCAATAGGAGTGTCTATGGGTTTAAAATCCCATATTCTTCAATTCAAAATTGGAAGACAACCAACTTTTGACAGTATTGACAAGCTCTATATTGCTTCCAGCAATTAGTATATCATCAACATATAATGATATGATCACAAATAGACCTTTGGATCTTTTGATATATATATAATGATCCTCATCTATCATTGTAAAATCATATGCCATTATGGCATTATGAAAACGTATATACCATTGTCTTGACGACTGCTTAAGGCCATATATTGACCCCCAAAGTCGACATACCTATTCTTCTTGGCCTTTCACTATGAAAACAGCAGGTTGTTCCATATATATTCCTTCCTCTAATTCTCCATTGAGGAAATTAGTCTTTACATCCATTTGATGTAACTCAAGATCCATACTAAACACTATTGCCAGAATTGTGCGAATCGAGGTAAATCTCACTACAGGAGAAAATGTTTCTTCATAATCAATTCCTTCCTGTTGATCATACCCATTCGCCACAAGGCGAGCCTTATGCCTTTATATCGAGCCATCAGCCTTTTGCTTTATTTTGAGAATCCACTTGTTCCCAATAGCTTTGTGTCCTTTTGGAAGATCAACTAGTTCCCAGACTTGGTTTGATTTCATTGACTCCATCTCCCCTTTCATTGCATAAATCCATTTTTCCTTACTAGAGCAATTCAGAGCCTCATTAATATTTTTTGGCTCATCCTCATCTTGTGGAACAATCATAAAAGTTTCCCCTTCAATGTCGAAACGTCGACGGGGAATACTTTGGCAACTTGTTCGCCGTATGGGAGATTGTACACTTAGCACATCATTCCCCATAATGCTCCCACTAGGATTAGATAATGATGATATCGTCTCATCATATGGTTGTAATTGAGAATGAGTTGAATTTAATTCATCACTTCTCATATTACTCCCATTTGGACGAACTCCACTAACATCATTATCCTGATCCGAGGTCTCAAATAGGGAACAATCTTGCCCTATTTCGCCCTTCTTAGGAAATTCATCCTCTAAGAATGTGACATCCCATGATTCAAATTCAGTTATACTCCCATTTTCCTGCTCACCTATGAACACATACCCTTTCGAGTGTTCGGAGTATCTCATTAAAATACTCTACTTTCCTTTAAGACCCAATTTCCCAAACTTGTGAGAGAACTCATGAGTATAGACAGTACAACCCCGTGTCTTAAGAAAAATTAAGTCCGGTTTTCTACCTGTCCATAACTCATATAGAGTGGAACTAACTGATTTGGAAGGCACCTGGTTAAGTATATAGGCAGCAGTTAACAACGTATCACACCAAAAAGTGATATGTAAGTTAGCATGCGCCATTATGGACCTAACCTTTCCAGTAGGATTCCGTTTCTTCTCTCTGCAACACCATTTTGTTGATGAGTATATGGAATAGACAACTGTATTTCTATTCCTTTTCATCACATTATTTTCTGAACTCATCAGATAAATATTCTCGACCTCGATCGAATCTCAATACTTTTATTTTCTTGTCTAATTGATTTTCAACCAAGTTCATAAACCTTTTGAAACAACATAATGCTTCAAATTTATGAGAAATCAAATAGACATATCCGAATCGAGTATAATCATCTATAAAAGTGATGAAATAAACAGTCACATGCCTTCTTGTCACATTCATTGAACCACAGACATCATAATGGATTAAATGCAAAGGAAATTCAGCTCTTTATCTTTTCCAAATGGTTTTCTTGTCATTTTCCCTACTAGGCAATGCTAACATCTGGGCAAATCGACTTTTTCAATGTTGCCCAACAAGCCATTTTTGGCTAGTCTATTTATATATTGTTGGCCAATATGACCAAGTCTAGCATGCCACACATTCACATTATTATCACATGAAGTAAATGACGTGAAACAAGGGAATAACATATTGACATCACCACAGTCAACATTCAGTACAATAAAACCATCCAGAAAGTGACCACATCTATAGTAGTTTGTATCCAAATACAAATCTACATCGCTATTATGGAAGTTCACACATAAACCAAGCTTAATCAACACCAAAACAGACACTTAAATTTCGACGAATCTCCGGAGCATTTAGAACGTCATGTAGGAACAAGATGCGTCCACCACGCATGTTCAATTGGCAGGTGCCAATCCCTTTAACTTCATTTCTAGAGTTATATCCCACATAGATCCACTTATTTCCGGTCGGTATCGTCAGAATTCCACGAAGGATTCTCTATCCTTCGCTACATGGTCTGTCTTTCCTGAATCTACAGTCCACAAAGGATTGGATTCAGCAAATAATTCAGAACTTGACACATAATCAAAGTTCTCAAATGTGCAAGAGGTGTTTACCTTGCTGTTGCGAGCATAGTAACCCTTATTGTCAAAATTGTAACACCTCACCCTCGACATTTTCTTCACTTGAGGACGTTTTCCTCTATTGTGTTGATTAACTCTTGATCTATTGCAACAAGGACTTGATCCTTTGCATTCCCACATATTGAACGAATCAATACGTTTGCGCTTAGAGCTCAAAGCCCTTTTTGAGCTAGAACCAGCATTGCAAATATCTATTTTCGGCTCACATGCCGTCAAACGGTCCTCTACCAGCTCAAGGTGGTTCACAGCATCCTTAAAATCTTCCATAACATGGTCAAGAGCTTCTAGTGCTTCTTGCTTTTTCAGCACATATTGAATCTTCATATTCAATATTTCACAATTGTTGCCATTCACATCAGCAATTACGTTCTTAGTTGCTGAAACCATCGATTTGAACACATCAGACTTATATGCACGAATAATTAATGCCTATCATTTATGCATCTCTTTTGCACAGACTCATCATATTAATGAACAATTTCAAGTAAGGTTTTAGAATCAAAAGGTCACTACGTTTCCAATCATCCTCTAAAAATCCTAACTTAAAACTATCATTAATATGATTGTCATATGCAAAATCAATTCTATGAAGCTACAAAAACTTCTAAACTACCCACAGCTAACTACCCACAGCAATCAACAATAACAAAAAGCAACAGATAATTGATATCCAATAAAATAATAATGCTTTCAATTAATGTAACAATCCATTACACTAAGTAATATATCCAAAAAGAAATTTCAACATAGAAAGAGATATTCAACACTAAAAAACATCTCAAACTAATCTAAGAAATAAATAGAGAAAGTCTCTTCTAATCTATCAGTCAAAGTATTTGAGAAAACTGAAGGCACATTTGCCAACCATGGAAAAACTTTTGGAGAGCTTTCATGTTGCCACCAAGGTGCATTCACTCTGCGCCATGTGGCGCTTAATCTAAGGGTTGAAGTTTTAGCCAACTCAATCCTATAATGCTCTCTTACAAAAGTTTCCACTAGCCTCCTATAACCCGGGACCACGTTGACCTCCCATAGTCGATCTAACACCTTGCCATTCGGTGGAAGAGTGTTCATCAAAGCCGACACCTTCTCAAAATCGGCATGAGATAACCGTTCCAAATGATTTCCGTATCATCCGATTGACCCCGACCACGTGTGATACTAAATCACCGTCATGCCACCGATAATCAGCTAACTCTTTCATCAGCCTTTTCAGTCTAGCTCTTCCTTCGTCCGTTCTCGGGATTGCAGGTATCCTTGCATAACGCATCAAAGTTCTTGCAACAAATGCAGAACCAATAAATAAATCACTTATAATCCACAATAAACAAAATGAAAAATACATAATTTTCCATGATTCATGCAACAAATGCAGAATAAAAAATGGATTACCTCTAACCCACACAGACATAATTAAAAAAGAAACAAATTCCTTTTTTTTTTTTTGGGTCAACGGTCAAAGTCAACGGTTAAAGTCAACGGTCAACGGTCGTCGGTCAACGGGTCAACGGTCGCCGGTCGCCGGACGTCGGACCGGACGGACCGGTCGAACTGGACGGTCGGTCGGTCCGGTTCGGGCAAACCGATGGCACGTGCCGCGCGCGTGCCGGGCGTCCGCGGTTCGGGTCGGGTCGGGTCGCCGGTCGGGTCTCCTGGTCGGATGACCGCCGCTAACGTCGCCGGCACCGACGCCATCCCAGCGGTTACCGACCGTTGGATGACGTCATGCCGACGCAGCACGCGTCAGTCCCGCCGACCGGCGCGTGCCGGTTCGCCGCCGGCGTCGCGCGCGCACGTGCCGGTTCGGCGATGAGCGCGTGGGACTCACGCGCTGGCCGATGCCAGCGCTTCGGGCGTGTCGCGCCCACGCGCAATGGCTTCTGGCCGGGCGTGTGGGCGCGTGCGGCGTCTCCCGGCGTCGCACGACATGTCGGCGGACTCGCCTCGACGTCGCCTTTCTTCCTATGCCATTAGAATTCGATTTCGACTTACGAAAACTCGGAAAAATGGCCGAACAGCGCTCGGGTGTCAGGATTTCTCGCCCCGATCCGTACGGTCGAATTGCTTTTGCGAAAAATCAATCAAAAACATCAAACAGGTCGGGAAAAACATGAACTAGGGCTCTGATACCAATGTTGGGAATAACGGATCCCCGAAAACCGGATTCGACACTAAATCGAACCCCTTAAATCAATGCGGAAGACGAAGCCCGGGATAAACACGTATCGCCGATCGTAAAGCACACCACGGATTCGAGCGTACCTTGTTAGCCACAGATTAGACACCGACGCCGATAGGAGGAAGAGATTTGGCCCTGTTCGATCCGATTAAGCCTTGATGGGAAGAAAAACGTGCCGCATGCTTTTTGTTTTTCTTTTGGAGAGGGAGAGCGCGCGGGAGAGGAGAAGACGTACGTAAATTCTGATTTCCAACAGTTGTCTTCTCTCTCTCTCTCCTCCCTTTTATACCTTCCCCCATCCACGGGCCCTATTCCCGTGGGCCGGGCCTTTTGGGCCCAGCATGGGCGGACGGGCCTTAAGCCCATCTCATATAAAACCATCACAGCAGAAATTGATTCCTGCAAAGATTGCATGCATTATGCTAAAAAGCGATGGATGGAGCACATTAAAAGGATCTGCACTTAGGTAATTTTCATGAAAGAACCAGCATTATGTTTTGAGAAGTAATTAGATGACTCACCAAGATGATGCTTTTAATGTTATCAGTAGCAAGATGAAATCCGTCCTCGATGGACTCTTGAAGATGTAATAGGACATCGACTGAATTTTCCTTATCTGGCATAGCTGCTTGGCCACCTAAGTGTTCTCTTTGCATTTAGTGGTCAGCAAGAATAGTGGTCAAGATTTTATCAAATTTTCGCTTGAACTTATTTATCTTAAGTTTCAGCCCCCTGAGGTAATAAAGAATCCTGAGTGGAGGCAAAACCTCGGCTACCCTGAGCCCGCTCGCCAGCGTTATTACTTTATGAAATGATGAAATGAACTTATCCTGTTGTTTGCACGTCTGGCCGAAACACGCCTTGGAGATAATGCAGTTCATGCATGCAGAAATTCTCTTGCTGAGATTGAAAGGGAGGCCGGATGAAGACTCAATGTATCCAATGAGATTACTTACCTCATCCTGTCTTATTGATTTGAATGATCGCACAGTTTTAACCCCAAGGAGTTCTAGGACACAGATCTTTCGGATTTGCCTCCAGAGTTCTCCAGATGGAGCGAAGAAAATACTCAAGTTCTCGTAACCCATCATTTGAGCGAGTGGGTACTGTGGATGGTCCGAGAAGGCGAGCGCTTGGGTCTTTAGGATCTCCTCGGCTGCATCAGGGGTTGTGATTGTTATGACAGGAAGCTTACCGAGTTGAAGATAGAAGATCGGTCCATGAATCTTTCCCAACTTGTCCAGGCGATGGTGCAGCAATTCGCCTATCATCTGGTGCAGATTTCCGATAACTGGCAACTTCCTTGGACTCGAAGGTAGCTTAGGATTTGAGCCTTTTGTCGCTGGTCTGTTGAAGATCACTTTATTAAACAATATTAACAGGAGGAGGGAAGAAGAAAGGATCAAGGAAAAGGCAGAGAACTGAAGCATCGTTTTGAAACTTTAGTAGACGTTGGGCTTTGCAAGAGATGTGTGCGAGAATATGGGTTCTGCGCCTCTCTATTTATTGGATCCTAGGATTTGGCAAATCATCCGCTGTTGTCGGGAAGTCGGTTTCTCTGATAGTTGACCTTTTTTTTTTTTTTGTGTTTTTTCAATAACTTAAGAGGCGTGAGCACAGAAGCCAACCACCAGAGGTTCGTTAAACATACTTAAAAAGTCCCGTAAACTGATTAATTCCAATCCTTCGACCTATCAGGATGACTTTAATTTAATCCACTGGAGTTTGTGGGGAAGTTGGGGGAACTTGAATAGGTAACCTCTTATTCCAGAGTTAGAGATCAGTCGGGTATGTCTTGAATTCTCTATGGGCTTATGCTAACATTAGGGGTTTGGGAGCAATATAAATAATATTTTTCTCAAATTGTAAGGTTAATAAGTTGAGACAGAAAGAGTCTTTAAGTTTTTAGGCCACCTCTTGTGATTCTTGAAATTTAACAAATGAATTTTGTTTATTCTCTTCTTTTGATTTTTCCCCACAAAGGTTTTCCACAAAAAATTGCGTGTTCTTTTATTCTTCTTGGTTTTAAAATTGTTGTATTTTTCACGTCAGCCATAACAAGATCTCGTACTTCCCCAACCAATTTTGACTTTGGCTGTGAAGTTACCGACAACTCGTTAAATTTACAGGTGACCGTCGTTGTCTAATTTTGTAGCTTGCTTTAGTCCTGACTATAGAATACGAGAAATTCATCCATGTGCTCTCTATAAAATTTGAAGTAAACGAAAAGAAGAGATCACATTATTTCGTCCAAACCAGCTTGCATAGTGTAGAAAATTCAGCATGTGGAATTCATGCTCAATAGTAGTCTATATATATAGCGTGCACAATAAACTTTAAGTTGAAGTGATGCGTGAAAGGCATTGCACCATGCAATCTTAGGAGGGAGCCATGGTCGAGTTGATCGAATCATCTACACATGCATGCATGTAAATGATATTTACCAGTGTGTCATGTGTCATGTGACTTGACTGGATAAAAGTTTTATTTAAGTTACTTTGATTTTCGCCGTAGCGTATACCTAACAAATTCGTTAGGGCGTATCCTACCTCTCACATCTTCGATTTTAACTATTTCACGAGTTGATGTTTCCAAAGATCGTAACCATTTGAAGGTATTATGGATGAATTAAAGTAGGTTTATGTGTATAATATAAGATGAATCGTTTAATGTAACTCTAAAATTTCCCCACGAAAAACATCATCATATTAACACAGACCGTGCAGTTCAATACGTTCTCACCCCCAACACACAGTCACAATCTTGATTCCATAACTCATTACAAAAGAATGGGCCAAGGCGACAGAAGGTCCAAGTTGTGTAAGAAGGCTTTTTGGTAAATGCAGACAAATTTTTTTCTTTCGGTAGCCATTCAGGAGTTAAGCGCCATCACTACCAAAGGGGTCTTACCTTGGAGGTTTGGATAAGAGTCGTCTTATAATCATTACAAAAGCATCGGAAGTTAGGTCGAGACCACCTTCCGGTAATGCGCCTCTTCATTTTTATTTGCTTGTTTATTATTTTGAATAACAGATAATCCCAAGAAACGAGGCTTGTCCATGTGGTTCAGAAAAGAAATATCAGTCCTGTTGCGGGTCAGGGACAGGGAAAGTCTGCAATTTCCAAGTATTTCTCGATCTCTCTGTGCTTTATATGTCAATTTATAGTTTAAGCTCGTCTTTTGTTGAAGTATTTTTCCTGTTTCCCTGTGATTGGAGTTGATACTCATCTTAAAAATTTATGGCTTATGTATCCAATATGGTATCAATTCCTTCCTCAAATCTGAAACATTTTCTCTCACTCCTACGCTTTATCAAAAAAATGTGTACACGTTGGAAAAAAGTTCATATACGGGTAATACAAATTTATACTTACAAAAACAAAGACAGCAGTGAAGATTTCTCCTTTTTTATGTCTAAATGTTGTTTTGTAGTGATCAAGCACTTGAATCCAGAAAAAGTAGAAAGGAAAAGAAGCGAGGCAAGAGAGGGTTTGACACATCTATAGTTTCTACTGCATCTGATGGAGGGTCGCCTAATATGCGGGCTCTTTGTATCTGATCTTTTCTTAATGTATGCACACCATCATCTATTGAATTTCAGATATGAGTATGTGTGCAGTCTTTCAAATATTTGATCAGATTAGACAACAAAATTTTTTGTATCTGTATTAGCATTTATTTGATGCATGCATCTCTACATTGGTCTTTGGGATAAGTGCACTTTCTAGTTTTCCAATCGTTGCCAAATTTAGAAAGATCTACGGGTACAAAATATTCAATGGTGTTACTTTTCTTGGATAGTTTGTCTGTCTAATGCATTTTAGACTGGCAATTGTAATTTGAAGATACTTTCTACACATAAATGATGTGCATGCACGTAACACCTAGCCTGGCAGATTTGTCGGCATTGGTGTATGTGAGTTTGGTAAGCAATCAAAGGGGGAAGAAGATAAGGAAATTCAATTATTGCTGTCTCAGGACTAAACCTTTCAATGATTATAAAAGAGATGTTCACATAAATTTGACAAGTGATGGTTTAATTTTTAAATTCTCTTCCAGCGTATTGGTTTTGCTGTAATTGTAGTTTGGGGTTCTTGTGAAGATATTATTCTTTTTCCTTTTATTTCTTTGACAAGAAATGCACTAAGCATTTGTGCACACAACTTCTTGTAATTAATGAAAGATGTGTAGATCCAAAATGAACTTAAGCTTCATCTACAAGGATCCGAATGCAACCAATTTGCAGTTGGAGATGACACAGATATGACATATGCAAGCTCTTCCATTCAAATTGGTGCAGATTTCTAAGATTAAACAACTCTCGACTGTTACGTTTGGTGATTCATGAAGAGCAGATTGGGCTCCCAACGGGAAAGCCCATGGCCCATTCGCCATTCGTCCCCATCTTCGTCGCTGGGCGATCCTCACTCCGGTTCGAACCGCCGCGACTCTCCGCAGCGATGGTGCAAAAGCGCCGTCTCCCGGCGGCGGCGAATCTCTACCTCGCTCGATCATCACCGACGGCATTGATCGCCTTCCCTCCGTAGCGATGGTGCCAAAGCAGCGCCACAAGTCCAACGCCAGGAAGCAGCCCGGCGTAAGCAGTCTTCTTCGCTTCTCATGGTTGTTGCAGCTCGCATCTATTTAGGCACTCGTGACTATTGCTTGCTCTTCGATGAGAGGCGGCGTATTTTGTCTCCGGATAAGGAATTCGAAAGTTTCAATGGCTGCGATAGTCTGTTCGTTTCGTCGAGGCCTCTGAATTGAGCTCTTGCGGACGTGTTTTTGGCTATATTCTCAGTAGGTGGTTGTTCTTCGAATCTAAGGAGACGTTAATGCAGTACGCGTTGATGCACGGGTCAAAAAGCAGGGAAAACAAGCTGATGCAGTTCGGAGCTCAGTTTGATGCTCTGTGCCTGAAAATTGTCCAGGTGACCGCAGATGGTAATTGGTCGTTAGAAAAGATCACCGACTTGTTCTTGATTGTTTCCAGGAATTGGTTTGTTTTGTAAGATGAAAGTATTCCTCTCTGTTGTAGAAGGTCAATGGTATGCTCATCGCATTACCACTCTGTCGTCAGAACACAACATGCATTGCGTTTTATTGTACACTGGTTTTGGAATACTCTCATTGATGTATTAGAAATTCTTCTGTTTGAAAAACTATTGCATTTCGTTTAATGTATCATTCTGATTGAGACACTGTCATCTGGAAATATATCACGAGGAAGGGCCCTATTTGTTGGGGGAATGTAGCTTCTTCCTTAGTCTCGAGGATATTAGATCGTCTCTTCTGAGATCCAACTCAGTTAATTTGAAAATTTCTATCACCGTTGTACAATGTCCTTGATAAACAAATCATATTCCTCATCAAGTATGGGGATGTTGATGCTGCCATAGAGTATTTGATAGCAGAACAATGCATTGAAGATTTTTCAGAGGAAACTCTCCGGTCTCTCTGCAATGCAGATGCTTCTCATGGTAATGGCTGGTCAGTATTTATCTCTCTAGATTTTCTTTAATAAATTAACTTCGCAGCTTCAGAGATACCAAGCTTCACAAGAAGCTTGTTTGGAGTCATTTTGATGTAACTGGTCAGATTAGCATATTTTGTCCTTTCATCCATTGATTTTTCAGGTAGTCAGACATGCTATACCCAAAACTATTTCATAATTCTTCATGGTATTTAGGTGATGACGCCATTGAAAATTCTGAGGAACAGAGAGAGGAACCTGTGGAAGAGACCTATAAAGAGAATCAACTCAGCAATTCTGCTGAATGGACTTATGATGACGGCAGTGCCCAGTGAGAAGACAAGGTTTCCACAAATGATGATTATGTTGCATCTTTTACCATTTTGGCTTAAGCTCAAACATGAGAACTGTTGGTGATGCGCCTCTTCATTTTTATTTGCTTGTTTATTATTTTGAATAACAGAAAATCCCAAGAAACAAGGCTTGTCCATGTGGTTCAAAAAAGAAATATAAGTCCGGTTGTGGGTCAGGGACAGGGAAAGTCTCTTCAATTTCCAAGTATGTCTCAATCTCTGTGGTTTATATGTCAAGTTATAGTTTAAGCTTGTCTTTTGTTGAAATATTTTTCCTGTTTCCCGTGATTGGAGTTGATACTTATCTTGAAAGTTTATGGCTTACGTATCCAGCATGGTATCAATTTCCTTCCTTAAACTCAAGTCTGGGACATTTTCTCACTCCTACGCTTGGTTAAATAATGTGTATACGTTGGAAAAAAGTTCATGCATGACCAATATGAATTTACACTTACAAAAACAAAGACGGTGGTGAAAGTTTCTCCTTTTTAATGTCTAAATGTTGTTTTGCAGTGACCAAGCACTTGAATCCAGAAAATGTAGAAAGGAAAAGAGGCGAGGCAAGAGAGGGTCTGACACATATGCAGTTTTTAGTGGATCTGACGGAGGGCCACCTGATATGGGGCCTCTTTGTATCTGATCTTTTGCCAATGTATGTGCACCATCATATATTGAATTTCAGATATCAGTATGTGTGCAGTCTTTCAAATGTTTGATCAGATTAGATGAACTTTTTTCTATCCATATTAGCATTTATTTGATGATGCATCTTTACGTTGATCTTTGGGATAAGTGCACTTTCTAGTTTTCCAACTGCTGCCAAATTTAGAAAGATCTATAGGTACAAAATTTTCAATGGTGTTACTTTTCTTGGATAGTCTGCCCATCTTATGCATTTTATACTAGCAATTGCAATTTGGAGATTCTTTTTACACATAATTGATGCACATGCACATAACACCTACCCTGTAGATTGTGGGCATTGGTGTAGGTGAGTTTGTTCAACAACCAAAGGGGGAATAAGATAAGGAAATTCAGTTATTGCTGTCCCTGGGTTAAACCTTTTCAAGAATATAAAAGGGATGTTCAGATAAATTTGACAAGTGATGGTTTAATTTTTAAATTCCCTTCCAAAGTATTGGTTTTGCTGTAATTGTAGTTTGGGGTTCCTGTGAAGATGTTATTCTTTTGCCTTTTATTTCTTTGACAAGAAATGCACTAAGCATTTGTACACACAACTTTGTAATTAATGAAGGATGTGAAGATCTAAAATGCACTTAAGTTTCATCTACAAGGATCCAAATGCAATCCATTTGCAGTTGGAGATGACAGATATTACATATGCTAGCTCTTCCATTCAAATTGGTGCTTCTAAGATTAAACAACTTTGACTGACAATTATCTTTGGTTATTTTGGCAAAAAAAAGCATGTCTTATAGATCTTTTGTTGGTCGTCATTAGTTGTTCGATCATCATAACATGAATTAGACGAATTATAGTCTCCAAAGCTCCTAAGTGATGGATAGTGGGTAGATACTGTGAGCATCTGTGAAGTTTTAGCAGCAGATTTTCCAGTTATCCCGCAATTTAAATCCCAAATATTTTCTCATTGTTTTTGTGGAATTGCATTGTGTTGGATGTGGCTTGTTCAATCCTCAAGAGTCACAACAATCTTGTGGCTTCATCTTTGCATCCACGAGGGAGTGGGGAGAGTCAAATTGTGAGCACAGAACTGATGCTGAAAGAAGTCTCTAACTCGAGCTTCTCTCCAGGGCAATTTATGAGGTTACTTATTATTATTTTTTTTGGCTTGCCTCAAATATAAATCTTTTCATTCTCTATTAGCAAAAGCATTGAGCGGATGTTAGTATAAGGCTATCCTCTGTCTTCAAAGGCTGGTACCTTATTAGTCTTGTATACTACTTTGTCCCAAAATGGGGAAATAAAAAATTCTTACCTCTTCATCTAACAGCTTAATAAGCATTGAATCTTACATGGTGATGCTGCTCTAATAATTTAGGGAGTTAAGTGATCTGTTAAGCTAATAAAAATCAATATGTAGATTCATTAATTCCATGTAAGAAGTCAAAAAACACTTGATACTTTTGCAAGATAGCAAGTTGTGCCTTGGGAGACCCATTTTCATTCAGATGGTGATCCAACATATGGGAGGGCACAATTGCTAGATGGTATGGGAGAATGTAGACATCACGAGAACTTCAATGCGATAAAAGCATCTTCAGCTTGGCCTACGCCGTGATGTTCCGTGGATGTCTAGGCCGGTAAGTGGACTTTTCCCATCATGTGCTGTTGTCGAACGAGCTTGGTCAACCTGCTTCTTCACTGTCCTTGAGAAGGCGGTCTGTAAAAGCCGGTAGATCAAACCTAGGTTCTTTCCATGAAATAGGGGTACCTAGCCATTAAGTCAGCGTCTAGTATCATAGACTTTCTTTGTTTTTCTACCAAACAAAAATACTTAGATAAAGTTCTGGTTTGCGATAATTGATTTAGTTAGCCATGTATTTAAGAGCTATCTTGTGGTTATGTTCAACCATTTGGTGTTATGAATTGAGAAGAACTTTGACAGGAAATACATGATGCGTTGTTTTCAAATCTCTGATCCATTGATTTGGTAGATTGGCTCTATCAGGTTTATTCCAATCAGAGTACTAAAGGGCCAGTATTAGATCAACGATAGTTTAGATCAACAGGAGCGACTGTGCCGTCAGCTTCTCATTTCCCGTTGGAATATAGATAACGTAAGAGGATGATCATCGAAGGGTGCTGATCAAGTTCAGAATCACCACAAAAAAGAGATGTCATTACAAGGGACAAGGTTATGATGTTATAGAATGTGATAGGAATGTGTGGCGCGGCAAGTGAATCAATTTGAAAATTTACGTGTCAAGTAAAACGATCGGCAATTCATACGACTAATATAATTGGCTGGTCACAACGTGTCGGTTGTTGGTGATCTGACCACCGAATGAAATATTTTTTTCAAACAAGAGGATAGTCCCTCGGAAACTTCGAATGCTAGGAGTCCCAAGCTTGCAAGAACTTCGAGGAAACCTACTCCCTTTGGAGAAATGCTACTCTTCATCACCTATAGTTGCAAGGACATTCCAGGGCGTACCACTGATTATACGCACTTAGTTGTTGCTAAATAGACATATCGTCACTTACCAGTTCATTGAGGGAACTTACTATGCTATTGGATAATTACTAAGTAATAGGATCATCGAGATATAAACTCCACAATCAAATTACTAACCTCAAAAGAAAGGTACTAACTACAGGCGCGGTGGTGATCATGAGGACCCCATGGGACTTATGACCATCAGAAAAAAATTTACGATGTACAGATACTATCGATTACATATAAAGAGAGAAAGTACTATATTAATGGAAAATTTCAAATTGATAGCTCCCGCAACTTAAGAATAATGAAGAGATGTTCGTGATGAAAGTTAATATCCATGGGTGCAGTATAACTTTCCAGGATTTCAGGTGATTTAAAATTGTTCAGTAATATTTACTGAAAAATTTTGTTATTTTTAAGTTTACTAACGACTAAGATCAACATACAGGTACAACCAAGATTACTTTCTGGCAATGAGCAAAGATTAACATACGATTATAACAGGAATATGTAGAGAAACATATAAGCAGTGCCGCAAACCTTTCTTGCTTCATCTATAAATTGCATGAAAAAAGTTTCAAATTACCCAAGTAAAGGGAAATGATGCTGGGAAAAATGAAATATGAATACAGTTATATAAGGAATATGTACACCAGAAGTCCTAAAACTTGTTGCAAAAGTATAATCAAGTTCCAAGACTCTTACAAAGTGTAATCGAATCTAAGAACCTGTCTGATAAGTGCAATTAAGTACTAAGGTTACTACCATCCAATTTGACAAACGAAAATGCTGATATGTCACTTATTAATATAATTTGACTACACACATCGGAGATACTTGAGCCAAACATGATGTCCCGTTCTAATTAATTGAAGTGTCCTGTGTGCACCCTCTCTCCATTTTCATATATGTTGAATCTGACATTAGAAATTGAACTGAATGCCATCTATTACTTCAACAACAACATAGATGTCTCGGGGCATCAGGAAACATATTATTAGAGATTCCTTCCTTAAAGATCTGCGTGCCAACACTACTTGGAGATTCCTTCCTTAAGATCCGCATGCCAACACTACTCCACTCCCCTATTCCTATTTTATCTGTTCACTCGCCGGCTCCATTCCTCAAACAAGCGTGGAAGAAATTTGCGTAAGAAATCTTTCCACTCCATTTCATAGATTGAAGTTGGATCTACTAATTGATTGTGTTCGAGCACAACCTTCAAATCATTATCCATTTGCTTGCATCTTAGCACATATCCCAACTTTTCCACGGTTCCACCCGACACTTTGAGTGTAAGGCTAAATTGTAAGCAATCCTCGTCAAATTCAAGAAAATCAACTGCTCCCTCCAACACTCCCCGCAATACATTTGTCTTGAGATATTGAATCCACATGTGACCCCAATCAAATGAACCGAGAGTTCCTGATAGCGCATTCCGTTTTTGGCCGTTAACATGGGGCACGATGTCAAAAAATATTTCCTTTTCTCCATCCTCTACACTGAAAACAACACAGAGAGCTAATCCCAAGAACTTATCATAAAAATCCTGTGAAACCATGAAAGATATGGTACCGCCTTCAACAAGGACGAACTCCTCTGGCATATCTCCTCTGGGAAAAGTATCTCTGTAGCAAGAAGGAATTGTGGAATAGCGATACTTCTGTTATACCAATAGATTGTTAGACATACTCAAGTTGATCATTAGTTCAAATTGAAGAGTTTAATTTGAGAATTTTTCTAGTAATTTAACCAAAGCTAGAGTTTTATAATAAAATATATCGATCCTTCCTTGCCTTATATGTAATACTCATGAAATGATTCACTTGCGAGTGTTGTAGCAACCCATATTACATGTAAGTGCAGAATCGTGCCCGACATACACTCCAACAAATCAACACATGCACTTATGAATGCGCGCGCACCCGGAGGGAGAGGGAGAGAGAGGGAGAGAGAGGGAGACCTCAACTGGGGAGTCAGCCATGATATCGCCGCATGGGAAGCCATCCATGATATCGTCATCTTTTTCTGTTTCATTCCTACGGTCTTCCTTTGAGCTTCTATTATCTTCAAGGTATAACCACCGCTATTACATATAGGTGCAAAATGACGATATATTAGCTTGTTTTGTTTGCTAGCATTTGTAGCTTTTGCATTATACAAACACAATGCACCCATATCAATCAAACACACACACACCACAATCACGGAGGGGAGAAGGGGGTGTTGGGTTGTTGGGGGGAGAGGGAGGGAGAGAGAGAGAGACCTCATATGCCAGATCTGAGAGATTGGCCAAACTTTCTTTCTCTGTGGTTGTTTCTTTATCGTCATGCCAAATCTCATAGAGCAAACCTAGATCCAGCAACTCGTCATCTCGATACAAAGCTTCCAAATCGTCTTCTAATGGCTTGCATATTAATCGAAATCCACACTTTTTTACAATTGCACCACCCATTGTGCTAACACATAACTGGAAAGAATTTGAGTCATTTTGACCCAAAGTGCTTGCATGCCATAGATCCTCTACTTCATAACAATAAAGCCACACATAATCCGAATGTGATGGACATGAAGGGATCGCATACGAAAGGGGGCAGGGTTTGCCATTAATGTATGGACAGACCTTAAATTTGGCATTTCGTTTCCCTTCCTTTACTCGAAATACAACGCAGATAGCTAATGCTAGGAACTTCTTACACAAGTCCTTTGAAGCCATGAAAGATATATAACCTTCTTTATTTGGGAGCAACCATTTTGGCATCTCTCCTCCACGTAGAAGAATATGGCAAAACTTACCGGAAGAAATTTGCTGTCATAGATGTAAATTGTTAGAACAGTATTTCGAATTTGAAACTTGGAAAAGAGGAGAGTTTAGCTACAGTTAGCAATACATATACACGACTCCGTATAATTAGAGGGGAGGAGAGAGAGTCTAACCTTATTATGGACCAGTGCATGAAATAATGACAAAATATCAGAGGAAATTTTACTTAGAGATTCACAATTCAATGCCAATAAACCCCGCAATTGGTCTGGAATCTTGCCAATCTCTTGTAGTTGTCCGCATCCCGAAACATCCAAATATAATAGCTTAGGAAAACATGAATGATTCTTTAGGAACTCTACTTCTAGTAGATCACATCCCACAAGCCTTAAGATGAGTAGCTTAGGAAATCCCGTCTTCCTATGCAAATCACTCAAATCCTCCTCCTCCTTTGGAAACTTGATTAGTTTTGAACAACCATTAAGCATCAAGCTCTCAAGATTTGGCAACTTGTAAATGCTAGATGGGAGGTTTGCCAATTTCTTGCAATTAATCAAACTCAAATTCTCCAAAGAAACAAGATTTTCTATGGACACGGGAAGTTCCTTTATCGAAGTTTCTTTTAAATAAAGTTCTTTCAAGCCTTTGATTTTATCCGGAATATCTGCGAATCTTTGCAACTTTGAGCAACCAGTAAGATTGAGAACTTGTTTTAGATTGGAGCACATCAGGAAAATGATGAAGGTTAGAGCACCCTTTTAGATTCAAATATTGTAATTTGGCGTGATATGCAATTGATTCGTGAGCATGCTCCAAATTTTTGCACCCATGGAGATCCAGTTCCTTGAGATTTGGAGTCAAATCAAAGTTCGGCATACAAACCACTGACGGACATTCACTGAAGTTAAGGAACTTCAAATTTTTAAAGTCCTGCAAGAAACGTCCATACAGAAAAAAAAAATGAAGATAAAAATGTTTAAAGAAAAACACTTGATCATCATTCAAGCCCTGTGTAATCAGAAATTAGTTGATCATATGGTGTACATAGAGCACTCCCTTTCCCTTTTCAAATATGAGTTTATTGAGCAATCCTTGGCCAAAAGAGAAGATAAAAAAAAAAAAAAAAAAGGAATAATACGCATTGGATCTCTATCAAGAGACATACGAGAGAAATCATTCCAATGCTAAGTGGCGTGGCCACTTCTCCTATGTGTACGTTCAGAAACAATACATGTAAAGAGAGAGGGTAACCTCATGTGGGAGCACATGAGCCACGGTCAAATCCTTTGCCAAGTAATTCATGACATGAATTTTAGCTAACATAGGTGGCACTTGATGGATCTACAATCTTATGCAGAGATACGCAACAACCATAAAGGTGGTGGAAGCTCAGGAATCTCTTGCGTCATCTCTTATTAGGTCATGTTGGTTGGTTGATCGATTTTCAAGAATCGCACATTTTGTATCATGTAGTAGTCCCTTGATGCATTACATGTTGCTGAACTTTATATTAGTGAAGTTGTGTGCCTACATGGCATTCCAAAGACAACCCCTTTTGTCGAGTTTATCAGTCACTTTTGGCATATTGACAAGAAATGCGGACTTAGTCTCAGTTTAGTTCTGCTAGCCATCTTTATAAGGAGTTTTATTAGAAAACATGTAAAACATTGGGATATGTTATTGGTTCAAGCCGAATTTGCATATAATAATTTGATGAGCTAAACTATTGGAAAATGTCAATTTGATGTTGTGTAGCGAAAGCATCTTTTAAGTCCTCTGGATCTTACACAATTATTCACTAATAATATGAAGAAAAATCTAAGACAGTCAATAAGTTACATGAGGAAGTGAAGAAGAGAAGTTCGAAGCAAACTGTCAAATATCCCAGTCAAGCAATAAAAACATAGAAAAGCCTGCTGTTTCTAAAGAAGGTGATCGTGTCTGGATTCATTTGAGAAGCGCTTTCTACCTAGTCGTCATGCAACAAGTCGTTCTTTTCTAGTTTTGGAACGCATCGACAATAATACCTACAAAAGTGAGCTTTGTGGAGAGATTGGTGTTTCCACTAGTTTCAATGTTGCTAATCTATCACTATGAAGTTGGCTCGAGGAGGAGTCTTTTCAAGATTTCAAGATTCTCTCATATGAATAGAATAATAAGGATAAAATATATT
Organism: Eucalyptus globulus; assembly: GCA_014182545.1. Taxonomy (NCBI): domain Eukaryota; kingdom Viridiplantae; phylum Streptophyta; class Magnoliopsida; order Myrtales; family Myrtaceae; genus Eucalyptus; species Eucalyptus globulus. The sequence continues at coordinate 20,324,883 of CM024724.1, forward strand.
TTCTTAATCTATGAGTCTGTTTAAACTTTTTAGGATTCCTTTATTCTCGATTACAATGTGATAATATTGTAGCCTATTTGAATTTTGTATTTTAGGTTCATTTTCTTTACTTGGAGGTTACTTAAAGGTATTTTAGGCTCCTACTTATAATTGTCCTCTCGGTCTCTTATAATAAACACAATTAATTTATTAGATGAAGTTTCATTCTATCTTTTTCTTTGTCTTTCTCTCTGTCCTTTTGGGTGATTCATGAGTGATCAAGAGAGTGCTGCATCCTTGGAGTGGCCTACTATGGTGGTGATTTGGCTAAGGGAGACCTTCTATCTCTAGTCTCTTCCTATCCTCCATAGTGGGGTTTTCCCACTTCGTTAAGATTGAAGACCCCCCTTTATTTATTTGTTCGTTCAACACATTCCGAAATCAGTGTGGCCGACATGCACGACGGCAAAATTGAAAGCCCATAAAGCTTGTCTCATGGGCGGGGTAGGAAGAGAAAAATATGAGTATGCACAAGAGTTGAAAAATTTGTAAAATAAGTAATTGACGACATTTTGGTGAAGAAATTAAATTAAAATCCTGTGGAAGGTCACCTTCACTTTGTACGGTAAATAAAAATATGAATACAAAAATGATACGTATACCAACATACGTACATATATAACTTTATCTTAGATTTAGGTTAAAATATACTTTAATTAGCGAAGAGAACCCTTACTCACTTCTCTTTAGAAAGCCTTATTAGTCATGCGTGAAAACTGTTACGCACTACTAGCGTGCTAGATGCAACGCCTTTAGAAAGTGAGACTCTTCTATGGAGTTGTACTCCACAAGCCTTGTTTAAAAGAGCTGGAGGAGGAATTGGATGGTTGGATGGTCAATATATATACATCTCTCCTACTGTACTACAGCTAGGCGAGCGGAACCCCAACATGAGGATGTGGAAAATTGCTTTCCATTCCGTGATTTCTTACTCAGGAAGAAATGGAGCAAAGGTGCTACCGAATGATTCGATTGAAAGCAATGAGAGATTTCTTGAGTAAATAATCCTAACTATTTTTAAAATGAATAGTTTATCCATAAAGATAAAAGAAAACTTTCTTCGAGTTCTGCTTCTTCCTCCTTCCAAATGTAAAGGACGTACTTCTGAAAAATCCCCGGTTAGGTTGGTACAACGAAAAAAGACAGGACTTTTGCGACTTACTTAAAGTGAAGACTAACTTCATTTATAGATCCTTTGCTACACAAATTTTAATATTTCTCTATTCATTATCAGCTGCATGCTATTGGAGAAAGAACAACAGGAGGTTCAATTAAAAGCATTTAGTGCGTATTCGCATCAATGATAAAGCAAATAAGTAAGAAAAATCTCTATCTATTTCCATATGCAATGTCAAAGAGTATAATAAGATTATCTCTGGTATTAAATATAGAATCTTTGATAACATTTTCGTTATCTATATTTGAAAGGCATACAAAATGAATCATCAGTTCATGTTAATTAGAATGCAAAGCATATTCATCATTCAATTATGTCACCAATAAGTCCAATTTTCGGTATTAAAGTTACTGACCTTATAAGTTCATTCTTCTTATAATTTCAGTGCTTGTAACATTTTGAAATTAAGGTGGGACCTTTTTAGTGAATGTTTTTTTTTATTCGAAGTAACTTTAAGGTTCACATTGGAAAGTGTTTTATACTCCCTAAAACGGAGACTCCACTTATGTTGTTTCATGCAGTAGATCGACATCTTGTATTTAATGCTTTAATCAAATATAAACAATTTAATAGATCAGATAAGCGAGCATCATCGGAGCTAGTAATTGTTGCATTCAGAGTTTTCAATATTTCATGTACATATCCATAATCATATGCATACAGATATAGATATATAAGAGATAAGTAAATAAAGACAATTAATTTCAAATGCGCACCTTGAATTGCTCCTTCACGACTTGGATGTTGGTTTTGTGCAGATCAAGCCCAACCAACTTATTACAAGAGGAGAATTCAGGAAACCAAGGACATTCAGGCCATTCAAACCATCTCAGTTCATTAGGAAGACAAATAGGACCTTGGAAAGAGTTATGCACATTAATCATGATGAGCAACCTCAATCTTCTCATCTTTGTGAAAGCATCGGGACCTATGTATATTGCTTCTGTCTCGGGTAAAACCAAAACTATGGCTTTTGTTGCATTTGTTCCCTGCATTTATAGAACTTGCATTGCAATTAGTATACTAAGTCAGAGAAGAAGAGAGTAAAATCAGTGTTTAAACCACCAAAACGTACCATATCCCCCGATAGAACATCACAAACATCTTCACAAAGCCATAATCTGCTTCGTTTTCCAGGATCATCACGACATTCTTGTTTAACAATATCCATGCCCATCAACTGAATCAAGTCATGCATTTGTATTGTCTCCTCTTCTTTAGTTATTAAGGACTTCTCAACAAGAACTTGTACTCCAATAGTTGTGTCAAAGTCACGACTATTAAGGACTTTCATGATGTACTCCATAGATCGTCCCTTGAAGAAACATGCAATATCAAGGAATATCTCCTTTGCATAGTCCTCTAGTCCATCGTAACTTAACTTGAGAACATCATTAATGGTTTTGTCAGGACTTTTAGCAAGTTTATTCAATGCGCTTTCCCACTCCTGTTCTCTTCTTCCACATAGGAAAGAGCCCAATACCTCAAGTGCTAAAGGAAGTCCGTTAGCATAATGCAAAGCACTATCCACAAAATCCTTCCTTATCACTATTTCCTTACTTCCTGGCAATATCTCGGATAACAATTTTTCTTGCAAATGAGCTAAATCCTTGGAATCTTTGGAAGTTTCCCGAACGTTTGGCAAAAAACATGAAGCCTCAAATTGTCCAAAAATATCATTGTAAAGAGCTTTAGCTAATGTTGTTTTTCCTATACCTCCCTGTCCCCATAACCCTATCATGAGAACATCATGAGACTCAAGATTTAACATTGATTCCAACTCTACAACCCGTGAACATAATCCAACCGGATGCTTGGCAACATATAAGGGCGTTTGGTCTAGCTACATAGAGATCTCCCGCACAATGCTCTTTATAGAATCTGCTTCATCTCTGATAAAATCGGGGAAAGGTACTTCACACATTAATTTCAAAGATAATTAACTTTCATGGGAAAAAAATGGAAGATGTATTCAGCACATAAAAATCAACAACAAAGCAGTGTAACATCAATCACTACTTAGTACTTACTTATTGTTCAAATCCCACCCGGATAAGCTACCGGCGTTATAAAGAGCCTTCTTCCATCCCTTCACTTTCTCTGAATCTCTCCCAAACTTGCTCTCATGCTTAACCATAGCTTTTTGGTAGCTCCCTCTTGGTGTTCTCACTTCTTTGGGCTCCACTTTGTAAAACAACGGAAACACTGTGAGTCCTCTTGCTCCTTGCATTCCATGATTTTCTCCACCTCTTCCAAACACCATGGTGAGGAAGCGTAGTCCTCGGAGAAAATGATGATTGCAATGCGTGAGTCCTCAATCGCCTTAATAAGTGCCGGTGTTATTTGTTCGCCTTTCCGAAGCTCCTCGCTATCAATGTAAGTGTAGATTCCTTTCTGATCAAGAGCTGCATAGAGATGACCGAGAAAGTTGTTTCGAACGTCCGTACCTCGGAAACTCAGGAAGACGTCATAACTCCCTTTCAGATTTGAAGAAGCAGCCATTAGAGGAGATGAAGGTTGATGTGCTTCCTCAGAATGCTTAGTGTCTGGTCGGGTTGCAGCTCTATCTCTCATGTGGATATCAATTTGTACTAATAAAGAAATAGAAATGAAAATCAAGATCATTCCTGTCGATAAGCATATATTCCACCAACTAATTTAACAGAAAGCAGCATTTTGCATAAGGTGCACCGAACCATCTTATATCGGTGCTTCTTGACTTCATTAATAAAAGAAATAGAAAAGCAAACTAGCAGTACTCCCATGCTCCGGGTGCTAGTATACATGAGTCAATCGCAAAACACCGCCTGTGGGAATATTATTTATAATGAATAATCTGACTTTTTTCTTTCAAAATGGCTTCTACAAAAGCAAATCCCAAAATAAATTTCCCTCACTTTTCAAACTAAATTTTTCCATACCATATCTTGCATTGAACGGAACAAATTCGAAGCAGTTCAGGCATTTCTTCAACCACGTAGTCGGCATCGAGTTGGAGAGTGAATATGGACCCACTCGGAGCTCGAGCTCACACTTAAACTCGAGAAATCAGCGAGCAACGTTCAAACTTAAGAAAAACCGACTCATTCAGATCCGACGCGAGTGAGGACTAAAGAAATCGAGCTTGCTTTGCTCTTTTAAAATCAAGCGGGACGAGGCAAAAAAAGAAGAAAAGAAAAGAAAGAACGAGCACTCAATCGCGGGGGCCCTACCTGGCTTGGCTGCCGCAGGCATCGTCGGCGGCGAAGGTTGAGAATAGCGACTCCAAACTCGTGTCTGGCTTCAGTCGACTCCACCGAGGTCAGGGACCACGACGATGAATGGCAGCAGGCGGACGATTTTCTGGAGGTGGCGGACGACGTAGATCGGCTGTAGCTCTGAGGTTTTGTGTGGGGCTTCAATGGCAACTGTTCACGTAGTAGAGAAAGACCAAGATGCTTCTTTTTTTTTTCTTCCGCTTTTTCGTGAGAGTAAAGAAGTAGGTGACAGTGAAGGAAGGAGTGAGGTAGGATTCCGGGAATGGAATGCGAGAGCACTCGCCGGCGGGAGGTAGTCGGACGGAGATGGTGGAGGTGGCTGGTCAGGTGAGTTCAGGAGAAAGGGTAGGGAATGCTTTTCTTTACTTTTCCAGAAAATGCTCCCTGAACATGGAGAACGCCCTGCTTTTTTTTTACGTGGGAAATTGTCTCTTTTAAGAGAGAGCGTGAGAGATCCCAAGAAAGAACTTCCCTCTCAGGTTCGAAGAATCGGCTATTATAGGAGATGAAAGCTGATGTGCTTCAGCAGAATGCTTACTGTCTGATTGGGTCTCATGTGTATGTCACTTTATTCTTTTTGACCTTACTTTCTCGAATCACGCGGCAGTGATAATGAAAGAAAGCTAATGGAAAAGAAAGTAAAGGTGAATTATTGCACGAGTACTTTCCACGGAAGGTGCATAAAATTTACGCGTGTCCTTTCTTTCTTTTCCTCTGTCGGCTTGATTTGCTTTTTCCACTGATAAAGAAATAGAAACAAAAACCAACGAATCATTTCTAGTGCTCCGAGTCGGCAAGCATATCATCCACCAAGTAATTTAATAAAAAGCAACATTTTGCAGAAGGGGGCATGGAACCATCCTATATAGTGCTTCTCGACTTGACTTGCCCTTTCCATAAATTAAAGAAATAGTAAAGAAAGCTAGCTATACTCCCGTGCTCTTGAGGTTAATATACATGAGTCAATCGCAAAAACATCACATGTTGAAATATTATTTATAATAAATAATCTAAGTTCAAATCTCAAAATAAATTTTCCTCACTTCTCATACTAAATTTTTTCATATCATATCTTGCCTAAAGATTATTGAGTCATCACCCTCTCAACCTAATCACTTTGATCTCACTCCTTAATTTTTTTTCAACATTTTACATTTATTTTATACTGTTAATGTCACATCTAGAATTTCTTAGCTAACAAGTTAGGAAAATGCTTGTGTTACCATGTAATGCAAAATGACAGTGGAACTATCAATAGACTAGCCACACATCCTTTTGGAGGAAACCAGTAGATTTACTAAATTGGTTTGAACTGGTTTAATCATTGAGTACCAGTTTTGTTCTTCTTCATTTTTTTTTTTTTTTTTTTTTACCTCTATGTTCCTTATGGCAGCCTCAAATTTCAGAGACAAAATCAAAAGGCCACATTGAATCATTTTTTTTTTTTTAAGATTGTGACTTTCATTTGTTTATTTAAATAAGGCAAGAAAATCGTTCTCTTCTTATGGCTTTTTATATGGCGAATGCATTTTTTTCTCTACTAATTGTTTTTAAATTCTCTACTAACTCATTATTCCTATTTTGATATTTTCTTTACTTCATTTTTTTATACATAATCAATATCAATTGTATTAATCTTAGTTCATTTGAGAGTCCTTCAAGAGCAATTTAGTTTAAGCAAAAGGAATGATGAGCAATTTCATTGCACAATAATTTTGTTATTAGTTGCAAAGTTAATGCTTTGAGTGTTTTTTCATTTTTTTTTTAAATTTAATGTATTTGCATAATGACATTGATGATTATTTTAGTAAGCTATAATTTTTTATTTGTAATTAATTATATTTTGGTATTTATTTTATTTTTCTTTCTTCATATTCAAGAAAATTGATTTCGTGAGCCTTTTTTCTGATTTTGTCTCTAAATTTGAGCTTGTTGTCGGTATTTAATTATTTGACGTAGAAGTAAAAAAAAAAAAAAAAACAAAAAAAAAGGAAACACGGGTCACAAATTAAAACCGGTTACCGTTTCCTCTAAAAAGGATTTGTGGCTAGCCGTTGACCATTCCATCATTATTCTGAAGTGGACGGTCATGCTAGCCACTCCCAAGCAGCCGGGAGAGGAAGTGGAACGGTCAACGGCTAGCCGTGAGAGGAGATGAAGGTTGAGAGGCTTCCGCAGAATGCTTAGGGGTTGCATGGAAACATTTCTATTCCCCTCTTCTTTTTATTCTTTTGCTCCGAAAATAAAAAAAAGAACAAAATCTATTTAGTAACATCAACAAATTTTTCTATTCCTAAAAATAGAAAAGTAGTCAAAGAATAGGTTTGGAACAAAAACAAAACTTAAAAAAAAAAAAGTAATTTCTTGTTCTTGAAAATAATTTCTTGAAATAAGTCTTTTTATTAATTTTCTCTTTGCCTTTTCTTCTTCTTCCTGGCCGCCCTCCATGGGCCACTATTTGTTGGTCGGCCGCCAACCGCTGCTGTCGTTGTTGACCGTCGACTGGTCATTCGCAAACCGTTGGTCATCAGCCATAGCCAACCATTGATCGGCCGCTCGTCACTACGGGTTGCTCACCACTGGCCATGCACGGCAACGGCAAAAGTAGCAATCGGCAACGATAGTCAAACGCCTTCTTATTCTTTTTGTGGATCGTACCAAACATATTCATATTCTTTTTCTATTCCAATAGTAAAATTTTTATATAATTACCAAACACATTATTTTACTCAAAATTATTCTCGGGAGTAAAAATAGAAAATAATTATTTTTAAAAAGAAATTATTTTCCAAAATAAAAATATTATCATTCGCACCCTTACTGTCTAGTTAGGTTGTAGCTTTATCTCTCATGTATATATCACTTTGTTCTTTTGACCATGACCTTCTCAAAACACGTAGTAGTAATACTCAAAGAAAGGGAAAATTTCAAATAAGGACCTGAAGTAAATCTATTTTCTCAAATAAAAACCCAAAGTGAACTTTGTGTCAAAGAAGGACCTGAAGTGAATTTTGTGTCAAATAAGGATTCGAAGTGATTAAGTTAATCTCTATTAAGGACCTTAGCTCATTGGCAGATATTTTCCATCGATTAAAATGGGGCCAATTTTGTCAGAAATTTGTGATTGGAAAAAAATGAAAAATTCTGAATTAATTAAGTTTAGATTATTCATTTAGATGTTTACGTTTTCTTCTTTCTTCTCCCTCACTGTTCCTCAACCAAATCACTGCCCAGTTGTTGTCGTTATTCGATTGTCATCGCTCCTCGTCTTGCTCAACCAACAGAGAATTTGGGTCTCTGCAAACAAACAAACAAAGAAGCATATGGTTTCCTTCTTGTTTTTTAATTCATGCCTCAATCGGCAGAGAATTTGGGTCTTCGACTTTGCAGAGAATGGGTACAAAGAATGGGGAGAACTTCGGTCTTTGACTTTGTAGAGGATGGGTATAAGGAGCGGAGAGGCCGTAGAAAACATAGGGGTTTTTTTTTTTTTTTTTTAGGATTTGTTAATTTTTCTTATATATATATATATATATTTTGGTTACCCAGGGAACCCCGTACAGCCCGGTGACCAGCGGGTAAACCACGGATGACGGGTGGGAGTCACCACCACCCTTGCTTGTTGAGTAAGTTGTGGGTTCCTTTCTTTCAAGGCAGACGATGCCATGGATCGAACACTGGACTTTTCGTGAGAGGAACCAGTGCCCAACCACCTACGCCACCATCACAGGTGGTTAATTTTCCTTATATTTTTTTTTTGGACAAATTTGCCAAAACTCTAGTCATCCGAAATGTCACATGCTTGATAGCCGGTGAATATTTGGCTAACCAACAAGCTCAGGTTCTTATTTGGAATTGATTCAACCCCTTCAGGTTCTTATTTGAGACAATGGATCCACTTTAAGTTTTTATTTGATACAAAGTTAATTTCGGGTCCTTATTTGAAAAAATTGGTCTACTTCAGATCTTTATTTAGAATTTTCCCTAAAAGAAAATCATCGAGAAGAGAAGTAAAGGTGAATTATTGCATGCGAAATTTCCGCAGAAGGTGCATAAAAATTTTCACGGGTCTTTTCTTTCTTTTCCTTTGTTGACTTGACTTTGCTTTTTCTACTTGCAAAGAAATAAAAATGAAAACTAACCATCATTCCTGATGCTCTAAGTCGATTAGCATATTTTCCGCTAATTAATTTAATAAAAAGCATGTAGAGATGGAAAAGAAAACCAAAGGACAATTAATGCACACGTCATTTTCAAGGTACATGGAACCAACCTATAGAGGTGCTTCTTGGCTTGACTTGACTTGACATGTCTTTAACATTAATAAAAGAAATCGAAAAGAAAACTAACAATACTCTTTAGGAGTATGCAACAGGAACCATTCCAATCAAGACCGAACTAGACAGGTAAATTTTGGGTGATCTTAGGGGATGCCGATCTGATCCCCGATTCTTATTTTTGGAACTTGTGGCTGGTCGGTCCGGTTCAAGGTGGGAACCAAACTAATAGGACATGACTGACCATTCATGTATTTTTTTTTTTTTTTTAAATTTAAAATTTGAATGACCATTCTAAAGCCAATTACTTTCCTAACTCTTTCCAATTTTGTCGTTACTTTCCCATTACTTTCTCATTATACCATTACCTTCCCATTCTACTATTACTTTCCCATCTCTTTCCCTTTTGCCGTTACTTTCCCCATTTTTTTCCCTTCCACTTCTCCTTCGCTAACCCTAGCAATGTGAAATCAACCCTTTCTTGGTTTCCCTCTTGCAGGCGCAACCTCACCTCACGCCTTGGTCCAAGTGAGTCTCTCCACTATCGTGGCCTCGCTTCCTACTCACTCGACGTCCTCTTGTGGCCTCACTTAAGTCTCCTTTCCCTTTCATGGCCTTGCCTTTTGCCTTGCTTGACATCCTCTCATGGCCTCGCCTCACACTTCGCTTGTCGACTTTTCCCTCTCACCTCACAGCTCGCCTGTCAATGTAATGACAATAAGTGATTTGGCCCATTGGAACTAGACCAAACCACTGATCACCCCTAATACTCCCATGCTCTTGGTGCTAATATACATGAGTCAATTGCAAAACATCGCCCATTTAATTATTATTAATAATGAACAATCTGACTTTTTCAGTTTCAGAAGGGATTCTTATGACGTCCCGACAGTGTCACATACTAAGTGCAAGCAAAAACTATATAGATTATCGTCATGACAGCACCTGTTTAATTCAATTATCACACTTAAGTATCCTAACCTAATTAGTTAGCATGTATAACATGGATATCTTATGATCTGAAATCATTCTAATACATGATCATCCTATATCGGTCCTGTCACATAGCATTAGACAATCCAATCAAGAGCACATATGAAGGTCATAAAAGGGCTTTATTAGCTTTCTTTAAGAATTCGTTCGAGCTTACATACGTCGATCTAGATTACTTACAAGATTTGCAACTATGTACAACATATATTTACAAGTTCACAAACAAAAATGTAAGTAATCAGCCAGGGAAAATGGTAAGAGGGGTTAATAACTTCACTACCCCCATACTAACCCACGCCCATTAAAAAAAAAAAAAAAAGATGTCTTCTTTAGCTACATCATGATTAGGTGCCTATGCACCACCTATCCCAACTCTAGGTCCTCTAGAGTTAAATTGAAGAGGCCAAAGAGCTCCCCTTCAAGGTTAATGAACCATGCAACAAACCTCATCAGATCTAGTATATCCTGACATCGTCCATCCATAATGTAGTCTCATATTATCTCGATATTGAGGTCATATACGTCGTAAAATGAAACATCAATGTATGCTATCACCTTGTATCGTGCGATCGGTGGCACATCCATACTAATGATATGAAAAATAGAAAGGAATGAATAATGCCCAGTAAAGAAATAATAAAACCCTAAACTAGACAATCCACAATCGCTAAAGAAAATAGGAGAATATAACCAAATAGCGCATATATTCTAAGATAGAATCATTATGAGTATTACTAAGTGAACACTAAGATATCACATGAATAATCACTTTATATCAAACACACTAAATATGCATATATGCTTCCTGATTCTAACCAGAACTAAGATGAAATGCAATAATAGATGAACTCATACACCAAGTGCAATTATATAATACTATGTATATCAAATTCACCCTCGATCGATTTACCCACCAAAACTCAAGCCAGCCCGATCAAGTCACTTCCGGAATCCCACATCTAGATTTCCACAATATTGCTATCATGGGCATTTCACTCTTAGGCATCCTAGTATCATACAACTGAGGCATTTCAAGATCACACAGCATGGGGCATCTCACTCCAAGGTATCCCGGTATCCCACAACTGAGGCATCCCTGATCACACACATGGGCATCTCAACTTGAAGGCATTCTGGTATCTCGCTCAACGAAGGCATCCAAGATCACACAGCATGAGCATTTCACTCCCTGAAGCATCACCAATATCTTAGTATCGATGGAAATCTCTTACTCATGTAATTCACACATTTCACACATCACACTTTCAAATTATATCACATCACAGCGTGCATATGACCTCAAGAAAACACGATCACTTCAAGTAGCACTCAGTGCTCACACAACATTTCATTAATGTCTCACTCATTGCACACATAAACCACAATTAGTGACCATACAATGACCACACTTTGGATTATGGAAGAGACATGCTCATGCACAATCTAGCTACTATTACAAAATCATTAGACTCCCTATATGCCATGAAAATTAGGTAAAAGAAGAGTAGCATCTATTGCTCAATCTTGAATCAAGGCAAAATAAAAGCTGACATGAGTAGTTTTAATCATAGAAGCAGAAAGTGCATCAAATCTCATCAAAATTCTATGAAATTTTAATATATTATAGAAGAGACGTAGACTAACATTTTCCGTGAAGAAACTAAGCCTATTTCTTATTGTATAAAGAGCAGTAACTTGCTACATAGACCTTTATAATTCTGCAGCAACTTCCAGCTTATGCACCTACTAAAGAAAATTCATTTCGCTATTCGAACATTGACCGTTTGTTCTCAAATTTTGATATATTGTTCCTAAAGATGTGTTCTACAACTTTCTTGAGGGTTTAAGGTCCAACTACGTCTAGAAAAATACATAAAATTCATAGAACAACCCAAGGTTTTGCTGGTTTTTACAAGTTAGTTTGCTATTCTAAGGAAAATAATGTTCACACATGTTAATTCCCACAAGAAAACTCTAATAACCAGCACGTCAAAGCTTAAAATTGTTGGTGCGCTCTTAAGAAAATTAGTTCTTTCCATCGATAACATGTCTAAACCCAAAAGTAAAGTATAAACCTGCAAATATCGTCCCTGTTTCTCTTGAACCCGTACCCTTGCCTCCATCTACGACGACATCAGGTTGTTTAATTGGTCTACAACTCCGTTTTGAAACTAGACATCGCAGCACAAAACCCAAAAAATGACCTCGGCAACTCATAGACTTCATGCAACTAATGTATTGTGCATCCCAAACCCAAACTCACCTCTCAACTGCTCAAAACCAACATGCAACACTCATTCATCACTTACCAGTTGTCTACTCTACCATTTCGACCAACATAGCTCCCACACGCACGGTTCTTTGCCCATTCGAGCCCTGACCATCACATGCAAGGTCAAGGACTCCATTGAAGTACTCATCTAGCCTATTCCAGCCCAAAATAGAAGCATCGAGACTCAATTATCCACTATCCAGCATGCTCCGCATGTTTCCTCGACAAATAGTAGATAACTTCTAGTTTAGAGCCTTATCATTTCCTTACCTGTGGTTCAGCTTGTCGGTGGCTCGCTGCTCTTCGAAAATCTACCCTCAAACCCGCGCAAGAAGAAGAAGAACCTAGGGTCGTCGGGGTTCACTACTGTGCAAGTCACAAAAGAGAGAAAAGAGAGGAAATGGAGAGAGAATTTGGGTATGTTCTTGGGGAAGAAAATGGCATGAATATTGAGGAGACCCAACTTTGAGTGTGTAGATTTTATTTTAAATCCCAAGAAGAGAAGCAATCATTAGAAAGGAATAATGATGGTGTCTCCCATGCACGCTGCAGATTGAGAGAAACCGAGAGAGAAGATTAAGGTCATGGCTCCCATGCATGCATTCTTCTTCATGGTCGACACTTGACGCTCGAGGATGGGTTAGAGTTAAGCTTTAATCCGCGTCGTTAATTAATCTATTTGTTTCTATCTTCTTCCACTTAATTTCGTTCCGAACTCAGAAAATTTTTGGTCCATTGCTAGCTATATGGGTCCATGAGTATGCATAAATCGAATTGACATGTCAATGTCTCGGCACTAATCTACAATCACAACAAAGAATAATCACAAGAAATTACTAAAGTTAGTGTTTGATAACAAAATTACAATCGCTTATAAATTTTAATAAAATCCTAATTAAATCTCTTACAAGGTTAACCTATAATCTTAATTCGAAAAATTAAGCACTCCAGCCTAAATACCCATCTCCAGCCCACCAGGCTCATCCCACGGCATTTCATGGCCCACTAGACTTAATTCATAACTTTAACGAATTCAACTCTTGGCCTATTCCATATTAGCCCAAGTCCAATAGCCCATCCTTTGGTCCATTGAGCCCATGCTTGATACCTTCATGCAGCCCACTAACTTCTTAAGCCCAAAATTTTCTCACGGCCCATTGGGCTTGTCATCCAGCCCGATTTAAACAATGCAAGCCCATAATAATTTGATTACACTTATAGGGTTGGAAAATTTAGGATGTCACTATTCTAAATAAGCAAATCCCAAAATAAATTTTCCTCACTCTTCAAACTAAACTTTTTCATACCATTTCTTGCCTAAAAATTACCAAGTCATTACTCCCTTACCAAGTCACTTTGATCTCACTCCTTAAATTATTTTTGTTTTCAACATTTTACATTTATTTTTTACTTTTAATGTCACATTTAGAATTTCTTAGCTGAAGGGTTATCCATGATCGAATAACTATTTAGGAAATATTTTTTTTCCTTTTTATTTCATTTTTGTTGAACCTTTTATTCCGTCTCAACAATCTTTGTTTTCTTAATTTCTTAGTAAAAATGATCACTTATTCATCTGAAGGTGTTTGTCATTAGTGATCAGATATTATGAATGGAGCTTTACTACTTTGAATAGTAATGACGTATAGAGGATTCATGAAATGGGATTTTCTACTTCAATGTCTCAGTGATATTATTTAGTGGATGTGCCATTGCTTTTTGGTGACGCTCTTATGTAGGAGCTTGTGGACACTTCTTTCCGATAAAAGGATCACAAAAGGCTAAGATTTTTATTTTGCATGGGTTATAGTTTGATTGGGGGAAAAGTATCTGAAAAGTTATAAATCTATGGCATTGGTACCAATTAAGTTCTAATATTTCAATTGAACCAATGTAGTCATAAATATTTTCATATTAGTATCAATTTAGCTATCTCGGCCAATTTTAGCTAGTCGATATTGACATAAATGCCAGCTAGTGCCATCAGGCCGGCGAACGCTAACGTGGCAATCTTTGAAAAAAATTTCGAATTTTTTTATTAATTTTTTCTATTTTATTATATTTTTATTATATTTTTAATATATTTTTTATTTGTTTTTCCTTTTTCCTTTTTCTTTTCTTTTTCCTCTCCTTCCTCTTGGCCTTCTTCTCCTACAATGGCCAACGAGCCTTTAGGCGAGGGCTATGAGCCCTCACCGCCCATTGGGGAGGGTCGAGGTCCTCGCTTGTGGCCGTGGAGGAGGTTGCCTTGCCCGCGGCTAGGCCATGGTGAGTCTGGCCTCGCCCACAGCTTTGGGCAGCAACCCTTGCTATCAGCTGGCAAGTTGCCGGAGGCTTGCCGACCACTGTAGGAGAAGAAGGCCAAGAAGGAAAAGAGGGGAAAAAAGGAAGAGGAAAAGAAAAAGGAAAAATTCAAAAAGATAGAAATAAATTATTAAAAATTACCACATTAGCATTTATCATCGACCAACATTCACATTAGTAGTAGCCAACCAAATTAGTTGGATAGACTGAATTGATACCAATATAATAATATTTAATATTAAATTGGTCCGATTGAAAGGCTTAATATTGAATTGGTACCAATACCATAGATTTAAGACATTTTTTGTACTTTTCTGTTTGATTGGTAAATGATGTTGTGAGAACTTGCAATCTATGAGTATTTCGATTGTTTTTCTTTCCTCCTTTCATATCAGATGAATTACTAAATCATTTGATATAAAGTTTGTGCATTCTGTCTTGGGTTGACTAATTGAATTCATCTACTACTATTATAGTAATTTGGTGCTTTGTAAAGGGCGTTATGGAGAGTTCACATATGGCTCATTTGATGGTTACCGCCTCACTTTCATTTGCTTTAATTTGTTCATCTTTTTTTCTCTTAATTTCCAAGAAATAACTTATTAACTATAAAGCATACTTTATCTAAATGTGAATGTTCAATGCATGTGGGGAAAAGTATCAAAAAAGTCATAAACCTATTGTATTAATACTAGTTTAGTTCTAATATTTTCAATTTGACCAATCTAATATAAACATTTTCACATCAGTACAAATTTAGTCCATTCAACTAATTTAGGTAGAAAATTACTGACTTAAATGCCGAAAATCTTACTTGACAAGCTGGTATTGATGTGGACACTTTTTTTTTTTTTTTTTAATATCTTTTCAATTTTTATTGACTTTTTGTTCTCTTTTCATTTTTTTTTTCCTTTCCTTTTTGTCTTTTCTTTTTCCTTATATCCCTCCATCACTAGTCACCACCTCCCTAAGGGTTGGTGGAGATGGCCAACAGCTAGGGAGGGTAAGGGTTGAGACACCTTGCATGTAGGCCTTTTGGCAAGGCCAGTGAGTGCTAGGACACCATCGTAGGCCTTGCCTAGGTGAGAGCCCTTGCCACCGCCAGAGGCCTACAAGACTACCTCTTGGTAGCCTCTAGTGATGGTCAAGCAAGGTTCCCTTCGCCAAATTTGGTGTAGGACAACTTCCTAACCCTGGCCAAAGGCCAGCGAGGGCATCTCGACCCTTGCTCTCATCAGCGAAATAAGGGAAAAAGAAAAAGAGAAAGGAAAGGGGGAAAAAAGAGAAGAAAAAGGGGAAAAAATAAAAATATAAAAGTCCATGTTAACATCAGTCATACCATATAGGACAATTGGCGTTCATATCAATAATTTCAAGCTTCAATTGGCTGGATGAATTCAATTGGTACTTATATGAAAATATTTATGACTAAATTGATTCAATTGAAAAACTTAAGAATGAATTGATATCAATACAATAGGTTTATGAATTTTTGGTATTTTTCCCCCTTTTGAAGATTTGTCAATTGAATCATAAACCTATTATTTGGATAATTGATTGAAAGGTTACATTAGCAAATCTTTGTTTTCTTAATTTGTTAGTAAAAATTAT
Source organism: Eucalyptus globulus (assembly GCA_014182545.1). Classification (NCBI taxonomy): domain Eukaryota; kingdom Viridiplantae; phylum Streptophyta; class Magnoliopsida; order Myrtales; family Myrtaceae; genus Eucalyptus; species Eucalyptus globulus. Next base: position 20,340,813 of record CM024724.1, read on the forward strand.
CACTTATTCATCTGAAGGTGTTTGTCATTAGTGATCGAATATTATGAATGGAGCTTTATGACTTTGAATAGCAATGACGTATAGAAAATTCATGAAATAGGATTTTCTACTTCAATGTCTCAACGATATTATTTAGTGTATGTACAACTGCTTTTCGGTGATATTCTTATGTAGGAGCTTTTGGATACTTCTTGTCGATAAAAGGATCGCGAAAGGCTGAGATTTTTATTTTGCATGGGTTATAGTTTGATTGGGGGAAAAGTATCAAAAAATTCATAAACCTATGATATTGGTACCAATTTAGTTCTAAACCTTTCAATTGAACCAATGTAGTCGTAAACCTTTTTACATTTGTATAAATTAAGCTATCTGGCCAATTTTGGCTTGTCGATGTTGACATAAATGCCAACCGATGCTAGTAGGCCGGCACGCGGTAATTTATATATATATATATATATATGTATGTATTTTCGATTTTTTACTAATTTTTTTTCCTTTTTCTTTTCTTTTTCCTCTCCTTCCTCTTGGCTTTCTTCTCCTACAATGGTTGACGAGCCTTTGGGCAAGGGCTATGAAGCCCTCACCGCCCGTTGGTGAGGGTCAAGGCCCTCGCCCACGGCCGTGGGGGAGGCTACCTCGCCTGCGGCTAAGCCATGGCAAGGCTGGCCTTGCCTGTGGCTTTGGGCGAGGCCAGGTGAGGGATGTGAAGCCCTTGGTAGCAACCGGCAAGTCATTAGAGGCTTGCCAACCATTATGGGAGAAGAAGGCCAAGAGGAAAAAGAAGGAAAAAAAAGAAAAAAAGGAAAAATTCCAAAAGATAAAAAAATTATTTAAAAATTGTCACATCGAGATTTGCCATCTGGCTAGTGTCCACATTAGCGTTGGCCAGTCAAAATTAGTCGGATAGACTGAATTTGTACCAATATAAGAATATTTAAGATTAAATTGGTCCAATTAAAAGGCTTAAGATTGAATTGGTACCAATACCATAGATTCAAGACTTTTGTTTGTACTTTTCCCTTTGATTGGTGAATGATGTTGTGAGAACTTGCCATCTATGAGTGATTTCGATTGTTTTTTTTTTCTCCTTTCATATCAAATGAGAATTACTGAATCATTTGATATAACGTTCGTGCATTCTATCTTGGTTGGATGATTGAATGCATCCAGTTCTATTATAGTAATTTGGCGCTTCGTAGAGGACGTTATGGAGAGTTCACATGTGGCTCATTTGATGGTTGCTGCCTCACTTTCGTTTGCTTTAATTTGTTCATCCTTTTTTTCTCTTCATTTACAAGAAATAACTTATTAACTATAAAGAGTACTTTATCTAAATGTGAATGATCAATGCATGTGGGGAAAAGTATCAAAAAAGTTATAAACTTATTGCATTAATACTAGTTTAGTTCTAATATTTTCAATTTAACCAATCTAATATAAACATTTTCACATTGGTATAAATTTAGTCCATTCGACCAATTTAGGTAGAAAATTACTAACTTAAATGCCGAAAGTCCTACTTGACAAGCTGGCATTGATGTGGACACTTTTTTTTTTTAAAGTATCTTTTAATCTTGTATTGATTTTTTGTTCCCTTTTCATTTTTTGTTCCCTTTCCTTTCTCTCTTTCTTTTTCTTATTTCCCTCCATAGCTGGTCACCACCTCCATGAGGGTTGGTGGAGATCGCCAACGGCTAGGTAGAGTAAGGGCTGAGACACCTTGCATGCAGGACTTTTGGCAAGGTCAGCGAGGGCTAGGACACCATCGTAGGCAAGTATCGTAGGCTTTGCCTGGGTGAGAGCCCTTGCCACCGCCAAAGCCCTAGAAGGCTGCCCCTTAGCAGCCTCTAGTGATGGTCAAGCAAGGTTCCCTTTGCCAAAATTGGTGTAGGACAACTTCCCAACCCTGGCCGATGCCTAGGGAGGGCATCTCGGCCCTTGCTCTTGTCATCGATCAGGGATCTCCACTGGCCACCATCAAGGTGGCAATTGACAATGGAGGGAAATAAGGAAAAAAGAAAGAAGAGAAAGGAAAGGAAAAAAAAAAAAAGAGAAGAAAAAGGGAAAAAAAAATTTGTCCATGTTAACATCCGTTGTACCATATAGGATAATCGGCGTTCAGATCAATAATTTTTAGCCTAAATTGGCCAAATGAATTCAATTGGTACTGATATGAAAATGTTTATGACTAAATTGATTCAATCGAAAAGTTTAAGAATGAATTGATATCTATACAATAGGTTTATGACTTTTTTGGTATTTTTCCCGCTTTTAAAGATTTGTCCATTGAATCCTAAATGTATTATTTGGATAATTGGTCGGAATGTTACATTAGCAAATCGTCAAAAAATTTAGGATTAGGCAAATTGTTAAGGAATTTTTGACTAAATTGACATAATTAAAAGGTTTGGAACTAAACTAATAAATGTCAAATGGTTTAGAATTAAATTGACACAAGTGAAAGATTTAGAACTTAATTGGTCGCTGTGTAATAAATTTAAGGCTTTTTGGACAATTTTCTCGATATGGAACAACGATATCACTTTAATAATGTATCTTTGCCTTAAAGAAGCACCCATGGCAACGATAAAATAACGTACAACGCTAATTTCATCAGTAATTTAGAAACCCTTAAAAAGTTCATGTGTCTTTTTGTCGGAAACAAAACTATTTAATTTCATCAAGGTTGAGCTCAGTGACTACTAAAGGGCTTCGGCACATACAAGATTCCAAAGGGTTTCGGGAGGGTTAAAGACCCAATTGTAGGGCAGAGATTTGCATCTGTTGGCCTTAACAATCTAGCTGCCACTTGATTAACATTCGTATTACAATGGGCCAAAAGAACATTAAGAAAATGGGCCAGCGGAGGCTGCATTCAGTAATAAACAAAGTGGCTTCCCACGGAGAAGTATCTAAGACAATTTATCAAAGTCGTCGGATTAGAGCAAGTACTTCATTTTGTCTTCTTCCTTTGAGCATAAAGTAGCTTCAGAGTTTCAAGGCAAGCTAGGGTTTCAACATTCATAGCTGAACTTTCCCTCGCCAATTTAACGAACCCATCCAATCCTGCCCGAGAAGTCACAGCAAACACCGGCGATGGCGCCTCTCGTCAAGCCATTAGGCTAATCAAAGAGTGTTTACACGTTACAGTCTTACAGAGACCCTCCTAAACCAAGTTTATAGCTAGTTACGCATGATTGCTATCATATGTTCAAATATGTGGGTTCTGGAAGGTAATGTTACGGAACCTCCCAGGTATATTATTCACCATAGTTTATAATAGAGTAGCAACAAACTTTAGTATAATCACTACTATTTAAGAAGTGTATATAATATATTGAATTTTTTTTATCCAAAAGGAATTTTGCTTGGAGTGACTTGATCTTATTATGATGGCTGAAAGCATCCTTTTCGAATGTTGGGTAAAATTTTTCAAGATCAACGTCTTCTTTTCCTCTTTTTGTTCTTTTTCAATATCTATGCTCTTTTTTTCCTGGAAAGATCTTCTGCTAACTTATCGAAGTCACCATCAAATTTGTTAATTCATATCAAGATACATTGATGCCACACCCTTATTTTGTGCAATAAAGCAAGATTTGTGCTCCACCCACTGCACATCCCAAATTTTATCTCCTCCCAAATATTCTCCCCCAATTTCTACTTACTTTTAGGCCCAATGATAAATCCTAGATAGATCAAGTAAAGAACATGGGAAAACCTCTTTTAAAAAGAAATCATATTGGCCAAGGTTGAATAAAGAACAGAAAAATTAAAGCAAATATCGTTGGTGTAAATTTTGTTCACAAGTGATCTTATCCCACTTCCGCTAATGTGAGGAGGGTCAGTGAGATAATAAAAAATTACAATCCCCAAATTAATGATGGATAAAATCATTTGTCGAATTATTTTTTAACACCGATGATGTATATTATGATTAATTATTGGGCCTTATTAATTTTACGAAAAAGTTTGTGCATACACATGTATCATGATTGGACAAAAATTTGCAATCAAACCATAAGCATGCTCTATCCTTGAACCATAAGGATTACCGACACAAACAAATATCATTGATGTCCACCGTTGGATTTTCAAACTCGATTACATGCATGCAAATCGCTTTCGGTCATCGTTTTTTTGCTTCTTTCTTTTTTCTTGATTTCTTTTAGCTTGAGAAATTCCTCAACTCACAATTATTATTCGATTTTAAGAGCTTAATGACTTGTTTTTACTCTCGTCTGTCATCTTTTTTGCTTCTCCCATTGTCTTATGAAATGGATTTAACTTTGATCCCCCCTAATTAACTCCCCCAGAAAGAAAAGCCATGAGACTTCGAGAATATAAGTCCACGCGGCGCCACGCAATTGGCGTTGGGAATCACACAGAGAAAAGGTTGAAAGTTAGGACCCTTTTCTCTTTCATGCACGCAAGAAATGCCAGACGAGAAAAAACGTGAGTGGTCGTAGTCAAAGCCAAGAAGGCGAAGGACAGAGAGAAAAGAAAACGGTTGTCGTTTTCGTGGGGTGTTTCTGCGTGGGGGGTGGTACGTGGTAGCTTCAATCGGCATGTTAAAGAAGACTGGAGAGAGACTGGTCAAGTCCCCGGTCAGAACTTACATTTTCTTCTCTTCTTGAAATGAGCCCATCACGATGTTAAAATTACATACGCCTTTATTACACTGCTCGTTGATGCGATAGCCGAGAGAGCGATAGAAGTAAATGTTTGTCGAGCGACTTCTTACAGCAATCTTTCATCATTCTCATCTCTCTTTTCATTCTCTTTCTCTCGTGGGATTTGTGCGTTTTTCCTAGTTCCCACGCATCTTCTGTCTTCTCGACTAGTGCATACGTCACTTCTCAACACATCTCTTCCCGACCCCTATGTTCTTGTGCCTGCCTCTCCCAAGGTTTGAAGCCTTCTGCATGCCGTGGAAGATTGGAATAGAAATGGATACAGACTAACAATCACATGAGTATTGCAATTTCTTTCTAAAAATCTTTTTTTTTTTTTTGTAATCTTTTTATCGTCTTCAGAGGAATGAACACCAACAGTTTTAAAATATGCTAGAGGCAGCCTGAAATGATCTCGACGAGATCATAGTTTTAATTAAGTTGCATGGAGTTTTGGTTGCTGAATACATTAGATGAGGAAGAGATATTCTCATTATTAATGCTGACAAGCTTTAAAGATAGAGGTAACCTCGACCGCGATGAAACATCTTGTTCAATACTATAAAAACAATTATGGTCATTGTTTTTGAGATCCTTTTTGCCAATGTTTTTACTGTATAAATTCTCCTGACGAGGTAGACCCTCTTGCAAGACCTCCACCTCGACGAAAAAAGCCAAAGGACAAGGTGTACCAAAGGTATTTAGACGGAGATTCCTCCGTCGATACTCTTGGTGAGTGTGATAAATACCAGTTTATGATTTCTTATGCACCACCTCCACCACCAGAGTTCAATCCTATATCCCAACTCTTATCAGATCCACCAAAATCACCTCCACCTTCTCCTCCTCAGAAAAAGCAAGCTCTCTCTCTATTTATAAGCCAATCCTCAAATGGGCTAAGAAACATTCTTACCCGCTTGAAGTCCCAGCAGAATCATCACCCACTTCTTCTATTGCCATGTTCCAAGAAACTGACTTTCCTCCTCTTGTTAAGGAAAGTTCTAAACTCTCATTTCCTGCTTCAGAAGAGTTTATTGATCCACATGGCAGATACCGTCATGTTCCCAAAATTTCTACCCCCACTAATGTGGATGAACATGGGAGACAAAAAAAAAAAAAAAAAACCCTGCGGCTGAAGCTGTTCTAAACTGGCAATCAGAGACTCTGTTAGCACAAAACAATGCTTTCAAGGCAATTGATTCCAAGATTGAAATGTGCAACAGGATCTTCGAAGGTATGATGAAAGTACCAAAAAGATACTTTCTGAGTTCTAGAAAAGGCTTCACGCCTTGGAATCAAGACAACATCTTGGGTATCATTATCTTGAAAGCCCAAAGCCAGAAATAGAAAAGCTCAAGAAGCAAATCCAACTTCTTGAAGAAGGAAGGTTCATACCCTTTGATCCATTAGCACCCCCTGTTAGAACTGGGTATTTACCCCCACATCCACAGACGTCTATTTTTGCCACTATCCCAGAAGATCCCTACAGAAGAGAACCAGATATGGCAGAAATACGAAATTGCCTCAAGACCCTGCAGAAGGAAAAAGGAAAAGAAAAAAGCTCACCTACGGAATCAAGTTCGATTGTTATAAGATACAGGCCAAAATAGATGATGTTATCAAATCCATTAGAATCTTTTCTAAAGGATTTGGGTACTCAGGAACCTAATCCTATTATCTAGCAGCCTAAGCCTGATCCTGCCATCCCAGAAAAGCAAATTCTGTTTCTAGCTGAACAAAATCCTCATACTACATCAGATTCAGCATCTCTTTCTTCTTCTTCATCCTTCTCAATTCCTACAATTGATTCCCCCCCCATTGAGCCATTAACTTCACAAATATTTATGGCCAATTCTCAAGATTATGAAATGGAATCAAACTATTCGATCCATAAATTGGTCGACCAGTAATTCCACTAGGAATAATCCTACGAGGCATGTGTCTATGGTATCAAAACAATTCTTCACCATTGACGATATTCCTTATCCAAAATGGCCAGAAAGACTTGAAGAATTTCAAACTTGGTTAAACACATAGTCCATCACCAACCATGATATGAATGATGTCCTTTACAACTTTGTTACAAGGTTCACAGGAAGCCTTAAACTCTAGTGGCAATCAATTTCAGAACAAGATTAGATTTTGTTTCTAATGTCACCCAATTTCAGCCATGCCATTACTCTCTTATATCATGTTTTTGTGGGAAAACCCGGAGATCTCATCGAGATAAAAACAAGAGAATTTTTCGAGAGAAGATGCTGCTCCCTTCAGGAAAAGCATCTTGATAAGCATTATCGATTAATGCTTCAGCTTTTTTACCAAATTGGAGCAGATCCAAATCTGAAGCATGTCTTCCTCACATCCATCCCTAAAGAGCTATCCCAGATGGTTGAAAGATCCTTCTTTGGAAAACAAAGAAGAGTACAAGATATTCCCTTGGGAGAAATACAACAGGAAATCCATCTATGCCTTGAAGAATTATGCTTGAAATGCTAGATGGTCCGTACCTACATCACATATGACAAGCGCCTTGAATCAGCTTGTTCTCGCCAGAAGTTAAAAATCAAATGCTCCAAGCAAGATTGTGATGGTACTTGTGGCCAGTATTCCAAGAAGAAAAAGCACTACAAGAAGTACTCGATAAAGAAATCCAAACATGACTCCAAGCATTTCCGGAAAAAGAAGAAATGGCAATACTTACGCAAAAGAAAGGATCGCACAAGGCATAAGAAATCAAATCGTTGCTACATTTGCAACAAGAAAGGACATTTTGCCAAAAATTGTCCTCAAGCAAAAAAAGGTCAGAATCATATAATCCATCAAATTGAGAACATAAACAGGTATTCTCTTGAAAATGATGATATTGAATCCTTATTCTCTGCCGACGAAGAACCATCGACCAAACACTTTGTGTCATTCCTCTTACCAAACTTCCAGTGAAACTGGGTCGGACTCAAAATCTGAAGACATTTTTCACATATTCCCCATATCTTTAGAACCGAATCTTGACATATTTTCAAGTCAAACTCACTGTCCCCATTTCCCTATAAAAATCCTCACCTCAAAGTTTGTCAAACCCATCAATGTTATTGCTCTCATTGACACAGGAGCAAGTTGTTCAATATTAAACACCAAAGTTCTTCCTGAAGAATTCTGGACTCCTTACATCCGATACTTCAATTCTGCTTTAAGAGATACTTTCTCCACGAATGTTAGAACCACTCCAATCACTGTCCAGTTTTTTCCTCAGTGTTCCATAACCACAAAGATTTTTGGATCAAGCCTCCCCAATAAAGACTTGATACTTGGGTGGGATATCATGACTCAAATCTCTCAACTTCGAATCATTCCTGGAAAAGATCTTAGATATAAAGATCAATTCTCTGAGTTCGTCAATATTCAGAGACTCTTTTCCATTCAAATGAGTTTATTAGATCCAATCATGCAAAAGTTGCTAGAATCTTGTTCAGAATCCCATTCAGAATTCGCTCAAAAATGTTCTTATCCTTTATGGGAAAATCCTGAGTTCTTTGTTCGCCTTCCCTTAAAAAAAAAATGAAGACATAAATCCGACCAGGGCGAGTCATATGGGAATGAAGCTAGAACACTTGGCTTTAGCTCAAAGGGAATGCTCAGAACTATTACAGCAATGCCTTATTGAAATCTCCAATTCCTAATGGGCTTCTGAAGCCTTTTATGTCAATAAGCATGCTGAGCAAAACAAAGGAAAAATGAGACTGATAATCAACTATTAATCTCTCAACCTTTTTCTCCAAGATGACAAGTTCCCCTTACCATCCATAGATTCTCTCTTTACTGGTTTAACTAAGGCCCATATTTATTCCAAATTCGACCTTAAAGCCGGATTTTGGCAATTGGGCATCCATCCTGAAGACAGATCCAAAATAGGATTCTGTATCCCCAACCAGCACTTCCAGTGGAAAGTTCTTCCTTTTGGTCTAAAGGTAGCACCATCCCTTTTCCAAAAGGTTATGTGTCGTATTTTCCAACCAATTTTGTCAAGTGCAGCAGTGTACATCGACGATATTCTGCTCTACAGTCTTGATGAACAGTCACACTGTCAACTCCTTGAGCAATTTGCAGAAATCGTCAAAAAGCATGGTATTATGCTTTCTCAAAGGAAAATGAATATTGCCCAAACAGAAATTGAATTCCTTGGTATGCACCTCAACAAAGGTACATACTATCCAGGGCCACATATCGCTCAAGAACTATTGAAGTTTCTTGAAGATAACTTCACGACAAAACAAGTTCAGCAATTTCTTGGGATAATCAATTATCTTAGAGATTTTGTCCCAACTATTGCAAAGCTCCTGATTCCTTTGCAATCTATGCTGAAGAAGAATCCCTTACCTTGGGGAAAAACTCAGACCAAAGCAGTCGCTGAGCTTAAGGAGATTATGCATAATCTCCCACCATTGCAAATACCATCAACATGCAAAAGAATTCTTCAAACTGACGCTAGTGACGAATACTCGGCAGCCATCCTCTTTGAAGAAATTGATGGTAAGAAGCACCTTTGTGCTCACAAAAGTGAAAATTTTTCTCAAGCTGAAATGCATTACCATTCCACTTTCAAAGAAATCCTAGCAGTAAAAAATGGAATAAAAAAATTTAAATTTCATCTCATCGGCCATCACTTTCTAGTAGAATTAGACATGGCATCTTTTCCTCAGATGACCAAGTTTAAACAAAAACAGATTCCAAACTCCCAACTGCTTCGATGGGCTGAATGGTTCTCAAAATACTATTTTGAAACCAAACATATTCATGGAAAAAAGAATGTGCTTGCTGACTTTTTGTCAAGATCCAAAGCACCAGCCGAAATCAACATGTACATCAAGAGACCTGCTTTCCATATGCTCAATCATGGCGTGAAATACAAGATAGAGAAGATCAAAGACTTGCCAAGCTGGAAATTTCCCCAGGAGATTATTCAGCAAATCCCGAACGGCAGTTTTTGCGAGAACCTAGAAAACCTCATGTGGCAATGCCACACGGACCTATTCGAGATTCAACGGAGGTTCGATTCTTTATCCTTTCGGGTTAAATTTGAACTATCCTTTCATTCATCCTCTGATCTGGAAGGAAGATGATTTCCCTGACCAGCTCAAAATGTTGTTATGGTACTTAACCAATAAGTACTTAATAGACATTAAAATTCCCACCAGAAGATTCATTGCCAACCTCACAAGGATATTCATGCTCGGGAGAAACATCGAAAAAGAAAGTGATAAGAATCTCTTAGACTTTCTTAATTGGTTCTATCATCCTACATGTTGGAAACAAGACTTAGAAAAAGAACTGAGAACCATGACACCAAATCCTGAGGTCCACACCATCCTGTTTTTCAGACGTCCATGGAATTTTTGCAGAAATAATGGTAGTACTCTTGATGCACCACTCGAAATAGGAACCACATCCTATAAACCTCACTTGAACAGCCGAGAAGCCCGGATTCACAAATCTTATCCAAGATCTGTTAGATTTTGTGAAAACGAGTACTGAGAACTCCATAGAATCCTATGCCAAGAAAACAAAACCATCCCTAAAGATATTTGGAATAATGAACCAACTACGTGGGATCATTATGACCTAGCACCAGAAGCTAATGAAGCACTCAGGCAATACAGACAAGCTGCATCGTCCCAAGAGCATGAAATGACAAGCGAAGATGACATTGTCCAGTCCACTCAAGACCCCTATGCACGCTTTGGAGGTCCTCTGTCCCAGAATCCCTACGAACAGGGACCTTCGTCCCCATTTCAAGACATGGACACATCTTACTATGCACAGCCATCCAATTGGCCTCAGCCGAGTTTTCCTGCCAACACTACAAGCGAAAATACAAACTGGGCAGAAGAAGAAGCATCATATTGAGCTCATGAACAAGCATCATCATCAAGAAGGCTAAATCAAATCATCTCACCTAAAGATCTTGAAGCCCTCCAACAAAAGTATGAAGCACATCTCCTAGAAGACAGCTCGGATGATTCAGTATGTAGCTACAATGCTCGTGACGGACGAAACCGTTGAGTCCGTACAATTTCACTGTAGCAAATCACTGTTCACTTTTACTGTAGCACTAGGCTAGGGAATGTACAGTTCATAGTACAGTTACTGTTCATAGTGTGCGAATAATTCCTTCTCGAAAGTTTCGGGTGCCTCTGTTTGTATTTGGACCCATGAGCTTGGTCCTTGTTTATTTTCCTGTCTCCTCTTGTCTATATAAGGCAAGGTTTGTGTAATGTTCTAGGTAGAGTCCCCTGACGTAAAGAGTGTGCTTTGTGAAAATCCTCTCCATGGCTTTCTAAATTCCTCTTCTTCTCTAGCCTGGTATGATCCTTCGAGAAATGCAGCTTGGGTAGGTTAGAAACGTCTTCATCCTGGCATCTTTGAGTGTCTCTAGGCTCTAAACTAAAGGGCTGAGTGGTGTTTTGCTAAGAGGCTGTCCCTGAAGGGCTTGAACAGGAGTTGTTCGCTCAATGTGGTATGCACACATGCAGGAAATTTACTCTCATTCACTGGTTTTAAGTCTAGGTCCATTCATGGTATCAGGAGCTGGACTCCTCGCTCATGGAGACCAACTAAGGGTGCATGATAATCAAAATTTCTGTTTGAAATAATTTTTCTATTCCGCACTGTTTACGGAATAGAAACCCGTTTGATAAACCTACTTAGTTTTTCTATTTCTGGAATAGATTTTTATTTCAGAAATTGATTTGGAAGAAATCGAAATAGAAATTTTCTACTTCCGATTTACGGAAGAAAATCATAAATAATTTCTCCCACTAAACCCTAATTTCGGTGAGTCCTCCCTCATCTCCTCTACGTCTCTGTTTCCTCCACCTCCTCCGCCTCTCCTCATTTTATTAAAAATAAAAATAAAAATATTCATTTTATTCATTTAAAAATAAAAATAAACTTATTAAAAATAATTTATTTATGATAAATAAAAATAAATTATTTTTATTTAAAATAAATTTATTTTTATTTGCCTTGAGTGTTTTGCCAAATAAATTTTTTTATTCATTTTAAAGTAAATTTATTCGTAAAATAAAATAAAATAGAATAAATAAAATAAATTTATTTTTAAGGATATATTTATTTTAAAATAAAATAATATTTTTATTTTATTTTTTATGATTTATTTTATTTTATTTTATTCTTTATTTTTTTGTTACTAAATCATTTTTATTTTTATTTTTTATATTAAAGGTCGTCGGTCGTTACATGCCACCGGTCCGAAAGAAAGAAATTTTGCATCGTTATCAAACGAATTTCTATTTTTAGAGTAAAAATTTGGTGTCGTTATCAAACGGTTATTTTTGCTTAGAAACTCTTTTAGAAATAGAAATAGAAAAATATATTTACTGTTCCGAAACTATTTCTGGAATGTAGAATGGTTGTCATGCGCGCCCTAACTTTCAGTTTCCAGCCGAGTCATATTTCTTTTGGTCATATCGGCCTAGTTAGGCAAAGGCATATTTATCTTTTAAGAAAAGAGATCAGTCTATGTTAGTTTCTGTTCCAATCCTTGGACGACATGCGGAAGGCTTTGAACCTTTGGCGGAGGTGGGCAGCCCGCTCCATGGGTGGTTGAGAAGAGACATGTTGAGAAAAGAAGTATGCACCAATGTGTTAAGGCCTTGTTTATCCAGTGAAAAAGCTATCAATCTACTCGGTTTGCTAAATCCGAATTACTTGATTAGACGTTTCTTCACTCACATTTCATTTTAAATTGTAATATTTTTTTTTCCTATCTCAATATTCTTTACTAAGGCAATTTTCTTTTTCTTTCGGGAGAGGGGAGGGGGGTTGAAGGCGCTTTGGTTTGCTTGCCTATGCAAGAGCTCCTTTTCTGCGTGAACAAGTTCTTCACGAGCAAGACTCAGTTGTTCATCAAATTTACGAAATTATCGCACAAGTTACGCTCTTCAGTTAAGTATACTGCCATTATTCCATTATTTCTGTTTACTGGGCCAAGATCTTTACAAATCGAAGCGAGGGATGAACAAATTGCTCACCCTTCTGGGGAAGGTTTGCTCTCAGTTTCCTATTTTGGCTTCTCTTAGCCTTCTATAGCTTCTCCTTAACTGTCTTCAATGCCGCATATGAAAATCTCAGCCTCAGTGGCTCTAAGATTCACTCCTTTATGTTTGGATTCTGATAGAACATATTCTGTGAATGCAGGCACCCACCATCGCAGCTGCTGCAAACTTGAGAATGGCGAGAAGGTCTCCAGTTCTCCCATCTACCAGATGGCATCTAGTAATCTTTCTCATGCAGAGAAATTTTCTACACATGCTGGATCCATTGCAAGTGTTTTCCATGTCTTATGCTTCTGTCTAATTAATGTTTCTTATCGGAGGTGAAAATAGAAGAAGGGAAAATTATTGATTGGAGGGACGAACCCCAACCCTCAGTTGGCAGGGGTGCTAGACACCCGCTTCATATTGCATGCTGAACATGAAATGAATTGCTCAACCGTGCTGCTAGGCATCTTGCATTGAGGAATTCCACTTTCAATGCCGTAGGTGACAAGCCCCACAAGCTAAGCGGCGACGCATTTGCTGACATAACCAACGACGAGTTTAAGGACCGCTAGGACTGGTAAAAATGCTTTGTTCAGGTACGAGAATGCGAATGCGGTGCCCACGGCCCTGGAATGGAGGAAGAAAGGAGCTGTCATGGGCATCAAGGACCGAGAAAGTCATTGTAAGGAAAATAAAATTGATGTTTTGATCCTACGAATATTCACGTTTACGTGTGTAATCAATGCATATTGCTATTATGTTCTAGGTCCAACACACATGATCGAATGATCGTAGCTACGTGTAGTTAGTACATTCTGAATTTTCCAATAGCATTTACACTCTCTTTATTTTGCGAAATATAAATAATTAGAAAAGTATTTTAAAAAAATTATCGCTTGAAATAATGAGTTAATGGAAAAGGTATTCATCATGCACAATAATTTATGTCTAACTACTTTTATGAATGGTGAAAATTTTACTTTCTATTTTATTTATATAAGCTTTATAAACTATCATTTTTAAGAAAATCTTTTTATAATTATTTATGTTTTACTAAACAAAATGAGTCTCGGATTAGTTATGGCATGTGTGATTATGCTGCCTCTCAATTAATCAAATTGGAACTTGTTGGCCTTTCTCAACCGTGGCAGCCACCGAGGGCATCCGCCAGCTACAAAGGGGGCAAGCTAACCTCCCTGTCGGGGCAAGAACTCGTAGACTACGATGTTAACGGCAGGGACCAAGGTTGCGAAGGTGGCCTCATGCGATATGGTTTTTAATTCATCATAAACAGTGGAGGCTCACTATCGAGGCTAATTATTCCTACGTCAAAATAGACGGAACTTGCAAGACCGCGAAAGAAGCCTCCCACATGGCTGAAGACCACGGGCAACAAAGTCATGCCCGCCAACAACGAGGCCACGCTGTTGAAGCCCGGGGCATATCATCCGGTGTTGGTGTCCATTGATGTCGGAGGGTGTAATTTCCAATTCTACTCCACCGCCGTCTCAAGACCGCGAGATCAATTTAAATCACGCCATAATGGTGGTCGGCTATGGTACGACAATGGCTGTTGAAGAACTAGCATAATTAAGTTGGTGATGTGTTTTATGGGCCAAGCCATGTTGTGACATAGTTGCATAGTAAGTAAAATCTATGGAGACATAGTAAGTAAAATCCGTCAAGGCCCAAGCTTGTAATGTGTTTTATGGGCCAAGAAATGTTGTCTTATATGGGTTGAGGCCCATACCTCTGTTTTGTGTTTTTGTAGCGCAAGGCCATCGTTTCTACGCAATTCCACTGTCTATTTCTAGTTCCACATCTCCAACTAGGGTTGAAGGGGATGTTGGCGATTTAAGTTCAGTTACCTTGAAACAGAAAAATATCTAAATTAAAAGGGAGCTGACCTAATATTGAGCTCATGCGTAAAAGGGACGAAAATGTCATTAAGAATCTTAAAAGAAAGTAGGCCAAGCAACTTGACAAGCAAATGTCTTTTAGCCTTGGCTGCACAAGTCAATGGTTTTTCTTCGGTTCAACTTCGCGGTGGTTTTTAACCACCGCCCGCAACAGCGCAGCTGGCTTGGTTATGGATTCTTATGAGGCAAATACTCCTCACAAAGGGGAGGAGTTCGAATCCCAGATGCATCGTTAGGGATTCTTACCTGGAGTATTGTGGTAATGGGTCCTGCAGTCGTCTCATGACCTAAAAGACTTTTTCTTCAACAGGGGTTTAGTGCAATCAGCTTGTAATTCAGTCCAATGTGGCTAGGACCCTTATGAGGCAAATACTATACAAATTGTTTATTATGAATAAAACTGGCGTTGTACTGCAAACTTTGGCATCATCATAAGGGAATTGGAGAATACTCAATTCATTTAAACAAAGAATAAACTCCGACTTACCAATTATCTCAGATTTGAGATAAATAAATATAATGTTCATTCATAATTGTCGTTCTGTGCTAATTCTCGTAGAGAGACTACAGGAGCCATCTTTGGCAGTCTTGAAACAACCATCCACCTAATTTAAGCATGCTTCGGCTTACACTAAATGAAGGGGAAGAAGGGATGCGTTCTCTGCGAATTTTTGCCGCCAACATTTTCGCTCGATGAATTTGTGCCATGTCAGTAGCATGATAAGGTAGCCTGCATTTCACAGTGATTTTTACTTGTTATCAAATGATGCAAGCATGCAATGACTTGAAAGTTCAACTAGAAATGAGGGCAAAAGATGAACAGAAAAGGAAGGCATGGTGAGTAAAATCTACTGGTCAGCAGACCTCATAGTTGCTCCCTCAATTAAGTTGTGATCAATTCGACAGCAAGAGTTGCAAGTTGAAACTGGCATAGTTTTTGGTGCCATAGAACTCGGGGCCACAGTAGTCATGGTTCCGATGCCTTCTAGGAGCATGAGCTTATAATTTTCCTCTGATAGTGTTTGACTATCGGTGACTCTATCCATCTGACCATCTTGCTGTACAAGCTGATCATCTTGATCCAGATCTATTTGACTTGGACCATCTTCCTGTGTAAGTGTATTCACTTCCTCTGAATCTGTTTGATCATCCTCCTCTGAGTTTGTGCTGGTTCAAGACAATCCTGATAAACCAAATTTAACACCAGTGACTGTTTGTCATGAAGCAAAGACCCCCGGATCATCCTCTTGTTGCTTGCATACTAGTCTGAACCCCGAGTTTTTTACTGTTCAATTTGACGCTTCAAGACTACCCGAAAATGACTCCAATCATTTCATAGGAGCTTTCTACTTCCCACACCGTACTACATGGGGGATGCTTGAGCCGCACATGGTCCATTCCTAATGAATAGAGGCATCCTATGTACCAAATCACCTTTCGGAAGAACTTGCAAGAGAGGCTGAGCTTAACTCCCCTCTCCAATCCAAAAACAAGATGGACTGCTAATCCTAGAATTCTTCACACATGTCCTGGGGTATCATGAAAGATATCGAATCCTCTTTACCATAGAGCCATCATTCCGGCATCTATCTTCCAGCAATTACAATGCGCGCTTTTCCCATGTTATTGAATTCCTGGTTTGCAGGTAACATGCATATCAAGATAAAAATAAGGTGGAGGGAGGGAGGTATGGAGGGAGAGACTAACCTCATGTAACGACACATCTTCCACGTTCAACCCTATGTGGAGTGGCTTGATAAATCTAGGACTTTTTTGGCAGAGATTCGCAGCTAGCCGCTTTTAGAATACATGTACTTGATGGAAGCTGCAGGATTTCCAGTAGTTGCTCGCATTTTCACGCTCGCGATTCCTATAAATAATCATGCTCACTGTCGCACGTTGGAAAGCTAGGAAGATTGTTTCCACTTCCCAGATACATATGAACATTCCTAGTTGGAGATAACAGGAAAGGTTCTGGAGAAACCTTAATCCAGACATAACACAGCCCCGGGTCCAACCAATTCAAATTCTAATGTCCAATGTCCATATGTGGTCAGTTAAATCCCCTTGCTTGCTATGGAAACTCGAAAGGATTAGAGCAACCTTGTGGAGTCGGGTACTCGATGTATCGCAACTTACGAACTTGTGCATTTGTAGCCCTTTCTCTTCACCTGTTAAGGACTTACTGACAGCAAGAAGATGTACTTCAATGACCGTATGAATATTGCAGCAATTAAGAACTTTCTTAATGTAATCAATAGTCTGCCCCTTGAGGAAATTGACTATATCGAGAAAAATCTCCTTTGCGTATTCCTCCAGCCAGGCCATCTTAAGCACATCATTGATGCTTTTTTCAGGAGTTCTGATAAGTTTATTCAGTGCCCGTCCCATTCACCTTCTCTTCTACTGCCCAAAACGGAGCCTAGACACCTCGAGTGCAAAAGGAAGGCTTTTAGCATTATGCAAAATGGTATCCCTTGAGATTCCTCTTTATTTCAAGGTTCTCACCGCTTAGAAAAGCATGCTTACTAAAAGGTTCAAGGCCTATCATCTATAAGAGCTTCAACCAAATTGATTCATCCCAACCTGTAAGCAAGATGATCCTTTTTCCTTCTACCAAACCACTCACATGTTGCAACTAAATCATTTCATCATTTCATCATTTCATGCTATCGACATAGGGAAGAGTATACATCTAAATAATATGCCTATGTGGAGTATAGATTATTTCATTAGTATGCATCTAAAAAATTCAATTAATTTATGATAACATCACCGTATCTATCGGCTGTCCTAATTATGTACATAATCAGTTACTTCTTTGATTGGAAAATCACCGATAAAGAAAGAGATAAGATGAAAATATTTTCTTTATGCTTGCCATTCTAAAAATTAATTGATAAAATAGAAAAACCGATCCTAGATAAATATCGTAAAATTTCACATTAAAAAAAACTAAAAAACTAAACGAATTATCTTTAATATCACATCTAGGAACCATCTAATTTGAAAATATGATTCGTACAATTATAGTAAATTTTCAATAAGTCAAGATAATTATTTGTGATAATCGTGGCGCAACCGATTGATAAAACTTGGATATACATCAGGTCCTAAAATTGGCGGCAGCATTGGCGCCGTTGCCACCGCAGGGTCAGCCACTAAAATATCTGTTTTCTCGAGCAAACATATAAAAGAAGAGTGTAAGATCATCTTCCTTCGTGTGTGCTGTCCGCTCTCGACGGTTTCTCCGATCTTCCATGGAAAATAGAGAACCTCCCTCTCTCTCTGTGACGGCCCGAGCAACGGTCTTCGGACGTGTGCAAGGAAGGAGTCCCTCTCTTGTCCCACATTGCCTAGGGAGGGAGTCTTGGACTAGCTTATAAGAGTTCTGGGTCCCTCTAATCTGTGTAACGCGTTTTAAAGCCATGAGGGAAAATACCGTGGCTGGGACGGCGATTCGTCCGCGCTAGGGTGGGTGACCCAAAGCGGACAATATTACACAGTGGGGCTCGGGATATTACACTCTCTCCTCTCTCACGCCTTTGCTCCACCACTTGTCCGGTTCACCGGTCGGCTTCAATTTCTGCGAATCAGGCTTCCAGTCCCTAAATCACCCACCAAAGGCGCTCTCACGGCCAAATCCCATGCCGGTTCGCTCTCTCCCTCTCTCTCTCTCTCGTTTTGTGTTTCTAGTACTTGGCACCTGCAATCGGTTTGGAATCTCTTGATGTTGTTTGTGCTTCGTGATTCTTCGGTGGAATGTATTTGTAATCTCTCTTACTAGCGCTGTGCTTGTGATGTGCAACCTCGGATGAGTTTGAGCTGCTAGCGTTTGTTGGGAAGTCGATTCTCTTGTTGCGGTTATGATCATATGACGTTGCATTCCAGGGGATTAGCGAGTCTCTCTCGTTTAGCAATCGGAAAAAGTTGCTTCCTTTAGTTCATTGAGCATTGCAAATGACTATATTAAGGGCCTATTTGGTAACCATCTAAACAGTGCGATTCTAATTTTTTGTTTCCAGAATCAATTTGGGACGAGAATCGCGTTTGGTGAAAATTTTGTTTCCGGGACCAAATTTGTTCCCGGGAACAGATTGAGGAGAGAATCAAGAATAATAAAAAAAAAAAAATTTGATTCTTGTTCCGGGAACAAAATTGAGAATCAAAACTCTTCTTCTTCTCTTTTCTTCTTCTTCATTGACCGCCATCCCGTGACCGCTGCCCACCGCCATCCGCCGCCACCACCCGTCGTCGTTTGCGGCAAGTCGCAACTAGTCCGAATGAGCTCACCGGGTCACCGATCACCGGCTAAAAAAAAAAAAAAAGCCGGAGGCTCTCATTTGGCCTGAAAAAAAAAAAAAAGAATAGGAGAAAAAAAAGAAAAAAAAAAAAGAAGAAAAGAAGAAGAATAGAAAAAAAAAAAAGAAAAAAAAAAAAAAAAGAAAAATAAATAAAATAAAATACTAAAAATAATAAAGGAAAAATAATAAAAATAATAAAAAAAAAAAAAAAAGGAAAAAAATAAAAGAAAAAAAAAAATAAAAAAAAAAAAAAAAAAAAGGAAAAAATTATAAAAATTGATTTGGAACAAAATCAATGAACATGGTACCAAACGCAATTCTATTCCAGAATTAGAAATTTTGTACGATTACCAAACACGTTCTTTTACTTAGAATCGAGATCCCCTGGGAACAGAATAAAAAATAATAATTTCTTATCAAAATTTGTTCCCGGAAATAGAATCGTTACCAAAAGTGCACTAAGTTTCTCTTTCTATAATTTGCTAGGATTGCAAGCTTTTCACTCTGAAATATGGTCAGCTTTCATGGATGAGCGCCACCCCCTCCCCCTCTCTTTTAGAGCTGATTTAGTGGCTATATCAAGATGTTCTCCTCCTCTGGTAAATGTTGTCTTCAGTTGCTGTGTCGGGATGGCTTTAGCAGCTGGGGGCAGGCATATTCATATGTTGTAGATTGGAGCACAAATAGAACAATAAGCTACATTTGATTAATGTATACTTTGTGATCAACTCTGGAGCTTTTTGCAGCATGTTTTGATACAGCACCAGAGTTTATGCCTATTTTTTTCTTGGAAAAGGAACTGAATCAGTTGAACACATGAGTATATAAGTAGCAGAATTTCGGACTATCCCCAAGCAGATCTTGAGAATGATTGAGCTGCCTAGCTTGCACATTTTTGCTAGAAATCAGTTATTGGATGCTTTGGTCCAGGGATTCAATCGATCATGTACATAACACGCTTGGATTAGGTATTCCTTTTTTTCGGTTCCTGTGATCAAGATGGAGGATGTTGTGTCTGCATTTCTTTTATGATATTATCCCTGAGATTCTTCAAGGTATACAATTGTTCTGCTTGTACCATCTTTGGAAACATAGATTGTGCATGACATCTTGTTACCGAGAAATCTACTTCTGATTGGTTTGTTATTTTAGAGCCCCATTGCTCTTAACTTTGGCTTATTAACTGGAGTCGTATCTACAAACCTGCCAGGCATCAGTCAAGTTGGGTTTCTATTCCTTTGGCTGTGGGAACTCGGTAGAACTACTATAGCACCCTGCACAGAGGATCAATGCAGAACTTTAAAAAGTTGAAAAAAAAAAATTGGAATATAGTTTTCAAAACACACAGTTACCTATTAAAGAAAGAAAGTTTTCGAAAGCACACATCTTCCAAAGGGGCATCTTGGACTATATATCTTTAGCTTTCCCATAATGACCTTCAGAGTTTCATAGAACTAGTTCATTTGTGCCGTTCTGTGGTGGGAGAAACTATGAAAACAGGAGAGACAGAGAAATCTTCCAGCTTCCTATAGCTTTTAACATTTGCTAATCTTCTGTACCATAATTCCATTTTCATCTTTGATGGTTACTAATGTATGATTAAAGGCACTACCGTGCCTGTCAATCTACCTTGTGAGTTGTGACATGGGAACAGAAGTTCCACGAGTAGGTGAACATAGTGAACGAGCCTTTACCTGTTCTTAATCAGGACCCTGATCGCTTTTGTTGGTTGCCCCATCGGTCCGGAGTTTTCACTGTTGCTTCGGCTTGGGATGTTATTTGGCCCGAGAGGTCAATCCATGGTTTGGGCCCCTCTTATTTGGAGTAGCTCAATAATTCCCCGGCACCGATTCCTCTTGTGGTTGATTTCCAGAAATAGACTGCCCACTCAGGTTTTGCTTCTTACTTATGGTAGGATTTCCGATGCTAAATGTGCTTTTTGCTCTTGTCGTCCTAATTCTGTGGATAACCTTTTCTTTGGGTGTCATATTACTGGGGCTTTGGCTCTTTTTTGGGCAGCTAGAAGCAATCTTCCTTGGCGAAACAACTTGTGGAGGGATAATCTCCAATGGGCCATCAAGTATTTATTTGGTGATTCCTTTCACATTACCATCTCTCGGTTCGCTCTTGCAGCTTTATGTGATATTATTTGGAATGAAAGGAATAATATCCTTTTCCGTGATCGGACTCTCTACGTGCCTACTATGAAGAAACGGCTTGATAAGGTTGTTAGGGATAGGCTTTGAAAATTATAGCAGAGCTGGAGCCTCAATCCGTCTATCTTCTCGGATTGATCTGTTTCCTTCTTTGTGCTTTGTCTTTGTTTTGCGGAGGGTGTTTTCCTTCTTTTGTGCTTCATTGGGTTACCATGACACCCTTACACCCCTCTTGACAACCCTCTTGTCATATTGGGTGCAAGGCCTCCTTGGGTCTCCTTTCTTTCATATATTCCCGCTTTTTTGGGTGAAAGTTAATATACACGTTACCTTTACTCAAAAAAAAAAAAAAAAAAAACTTTTTTAAGGGCTTCTAAATTATTGATGAAATTAGCACTATACGTAATTTCATCATTGTTGCATGGGTGTTTCTTCAAGGCAAAGATCATTATTAATTTAACATGAGTGTTCCATATCGAGAAAATTATCTAAAAAGATTTGAACTTATTGTACAGAGATCAATTTGATTTTAAATCTTTCAATTGTACCAATTTAATCCTAAATTTAAACCTTTTGATATTTGCTAGTTTAGTTCTAAACCTTTTAATTATGTTAATTTAGTAAAAAAATTTACAACGATTTGCTAGCCCTAAATCTTTTGACGATTTGCCAATGTAATCCTTCCAACCAATTATATAAATAATAGGTTTAGGATTGAATAGACAAA
Source organism: Eucalyptus globulus (assembly GCA_014182545.1). Classification (NCBI taxonomy): domain Eukaryota; kingdom Viridiplantae; phylum Streptophyta; class Magnoliopsida; order Myrtales; family Myrtaceae; genus Eucalyptus; species Eucalyptus globulus. The sequence continues at coordinate 20,362,646 of CM024724.1, forward strand.
TCTTCAAAAGGGGGAAAAGTACCAAAAAAACCCTAAATCTATTACATCAGTACCAATTCACTCTTATATCTTTCGATTGGATCAATTTAGCTTTAGACCTTTTCGTATCGATATCAATTGAATTCATCCAGTCAATTTAGGCTAGTAATTATTGACTTGGACGCCGGTTGTCCTATATGGTTGTCATATATGGCACAGTTGATACATGAATAATTTTTTTTATTTACTTTTTTTATCATATTTTTTATCAATGTTTTTTTATTCTTTTTTCTTCTTTTTCTCTTCCATTTCCTTTCTCTTTTCTCTGTTTCCCTTAATTTTTGCTCCACTAGTGGCCAATGGAAATCCCTAATTGTCAACAAGGGCAAGGGTCGAGATGCCTTTGCCAGCCTTTGGCCAAGGTTGGAGAAGCTGTCTCACACCAAATCTAGCGAAGGGGACTATGTTTGACCATCGTTAGAGGCTGACGAGGGGCAACCTTGCAGTCCTCTGGCGATGGCGAGGGCTCTCACCCAGGCAAGGCCTATGATGGTGTCTTAGTCCTTGGTGACCCTCATTGAAAGGCCCGCGAGGTGTCTTGGCCCTTGCCCTCCCCAGTGGCTGGCTTTCTTCGTTAACCCTCATGCTTGAGGCTCTATAGCCTCTACCCCACCTGTTTTGCAGACCTTGTGTATAGTCGACTAGTATTGTATATGACTGGATTTGATATGTATAAAGGTGTGATGTGGTTTTTGAAAAATTATGGCTTTACTTTTCTATCCCATCTTTGTATTGTTTGGCTTTCTTCGTTAACCCTCATGCTTGAGGCTCTATAGCCTCTACCCCACCTATGCAGACCTTTTGTATAGTCGACTAGTATTGTATATGATTGGATTTGATATGTATAAAGGTGTGATGTGGTTTTTGAAAAATTATGGCCTTACTTTTCTATCCCATCTTTCTATTGTTTGGGAATTAATTATTCGCTTCCGTACTTACCAAAAAAAAAAAAAATATTATTCGCTTCCGCATGCGAATTAAAATGAATGGGTCGGCGACGCGTCCTGGGACGTCGCTTTTTAATCGACCACAGAAGGATGGGCACGCGCTCGGAGGATCGAGGCATGACAATTCCCCTCTGCTTCTACCAAATAAAAAGGGACCAAAGACCACAATCGCTAAGGGAAGGCCATTAGCATAGCCCAAAATACATCTATGAGATCCCTGCTTATGTCTTGTATCTGGTTTTTTGGAAAAGCATATGAACTTAGAAATTCAAAAGCTTCACCTTGATCTTATGCTTTAACTTCATATACCTGGTCTATCCCGTAAGAAGTTAGTACATATTTATCTCTAATCGTAATAATGATCCCGCTACCTTTTCCAAATCATTTACATTCTCTAGCTAATGCATTTAACTGGTCCCCATGATCCACATCATCATGCACAAGCAGAATCTTCCTGTAGCAAAGTCCATCTCATATCAGGTTAACGCCTCCATCCACTTAAGACCACCAAATTTTCTTTCAACAATATCTCAGAGTGTTTTTTGCAAATAAACCAGGCCATCAGGTCTACTGGAAGTTTCTCTAACATTTGCAAGAAAGCTGCACTCATCAAACTGACTAGTGATACTGTCATGGACAGCTTTAGCGATGGTGGTCTTCCCTATACCTCCCGCTTCCCTTATTCCTATCATCCGAACCTCATCCAAGCACGTACTTAACAATGATATAACTTTCTCTACCCGGCAGCCTACACCAAGCGGGATGCTTGGCAACACTCAAGGGTACTTGTCCTACTATAATGGAGATCTTTGTGATGATGCTCAAGACCTCGCTGTTGATGTAGGCGTTGATGATGCCGCTGTGAAGCAGAGTCCAGTGGAGGTCAGCGAGGAAGCCGTGGCAGACGTCCCCGCCTCTGAAGTTGAGGAAGATGTCCAACGGCCATTTTTTGCTTTGGAAGAAGGAGAAGACGACATGGGAAGACATAATCGAACAGTCCGTTTCTTTTAACTTTATTCAGCTTTTAATTTTGGATAATAACCACAAAATAAAAAATCGACACGTTTATTCCAATTTTTTTTTATGATATAAAAAATCTCCTAAAAACAACGTACATTTGTCATCCTTTAAAATTATTTTTCCTTTTATCCCTCCTCTTCCATCTTTACCGCTGCGATTTCCGTCATCATTGCCACTATCATCATCTTGCCAAACCCAAGAAGAAAACGAAGGAGGAAATTTAAGAAAAGAAAAAAAGAAAACGAAAAAAAATACATACAGAGGAGATTTCACATGATTTTGACTAGTGGTGGTTTAATTTATAAATTTCCTCCCTAAGTATTGGTTTTGTTGTAACTGTAGTTTGGGGCTCCTGGGAAGAGGTTATTCTTTTTCCTTTTATCTTTTTTGACAAGAAATGCACTAAGCATTTATGCACACAACTTCTTGCAATTGATGAAAGGCGTGTAAGGTCCAAAATGCACCTAAGCTCCATCTACAAGGATCAGAATGCAATCCACTTGCTGTTGGAGATGACCCATAAATTACTTATGCTAGCTCTTCCATTCCAATTGATGCAGATTTCTAAGATTAAACAACTTTGACTAACAATTATCTTTGGTTATTTTGGCAAAAAAACATGTCATAGAGATCTTTTGTTGGTTGTCATTAATTGTTATATCATCGTAACATTGGGAGAAATATCAGAAAAATTTTAAATATATTGCAATTGTATTAATTCTGTCTTAAACTTTTTTCCCAATTCAAACCTAAAACTTTTGCATTTACACTTGTTCAGTCCATTTGGTCAATTTTGCCCAACTAGCGTCAACTTGGTACTTTTTAAATAATATTTTAATCATATTTTAATAATTTTTGAAAATTTTTGTAATTTTCTTTTTCTTTTCTTTTCTTTAATGTTGTCCTCTTCTCCTTTACTTAGGGCCTTGCTGCCTCGCTTGCCCAAATCAAGCGAGGTTGTTGCAGCCCTCGCCTTGTTTGGGTGAGGGCTGTAGTGTCCTCGCTAGGCCAAATCTGGCAAGGGTGTCATGGCCCTTGCTAGATCTAAGCGAGGGACAGCACACTCACGCCCTAGCTAGCGAGGGTTGGTTGGCGACCCTCACCGACCCTAAGAGAAGGGGAAGGGGAGATTTAATAAATAAATAAATAAATAAATAAAAGATAAAAATTCAAAGAATTCAAAAATTATCTAAAAAGTGTCATGTTAGTGCCGATTGGCTAAAATTGGTAGGATGGACAAAATTGACACAAATGAAAAAGATCTAGGACTGAATTGATAAAAAAAAGTTTAGGGTTAAACTTGCATTATTATAGAAACAGAAAGTAGCTTGTGAGGAAGCGTCACCTTTCCAAGCTGAGAAGATTTCAAGATTCAGCAATTATGGAGCGACATTCGATATCTTGGAGCCAAAAGCTTCAAAGTGTTTCTGTTTCTGTTGCCTTATCTAAATGGAGTCGCTCTAAATTTGGGAATGCTCAAACCCAGATTTCTCATCTTAAGAACCAGCTTCAGTCTCTTACTAATCGGCCTCATTTTCACTCAACTTCTGATGAGATCTCAGGCCTGAAAGTTAAAATATATGAGTTATGGCAGCAGGAGGAAAAATTTTGGGCAATGCGATCTCGGGTTAACTGGCTTAAATGGGGAGATAGGAATACTAAATTTTTTCATGCCACTACGGTCAATAGACGCCAACATAACAAGCTCAGGATGCTTCAGGATGGTCAGCAAAACTGGATTCGTGACCCTCCTGCTCTTAAAGATATGACTTTCAATTATTTTCAACAGTTATATGCATCTTCAGGACATAGAGATTATGGTCCAACTCTACAGCTTTGTAATCAAATTGTGACAGAGGAGATAAATGAATCTTTAACGGCAACAATTACCTGTGAGGAGGTCCATGATGCAGTATTCCAGTTAGGTGAAACAAAAGCTCCCGGTCCAGATGGCTTGAATGGTCAGTTTTATCGCGCCCATTGGGATATCCTGCAAGAGGATATAACACTAGCTGTGAAGCAGTTCTTTCATACAGGGATTTTATTACCGGAGTATAATCGCACTGCTATTTCCCTTATTCCTAAGACTCCCCACCCAGAACGTTTAGATCAGCTTCGCCCTATTAGCCTCTGCAATTTTATTTATAAGATTATCTCTAAGATTCTGGCGAACCGACTTAAACCCTGGCTGCCACAATTGATAGCACCAGAACAAACTGCATTTGTTGGCGGTCGCCAAATACAGGATAATATCACTGTGGTTCATGAAGTCTTACATTAGCTTCGAATCAGAAAACGTGTCAAGAAATTTCATGCAGTGCTGAAACTAGACATGCAGAAGGCTTATGACCGAGTGGAATGGGATTTTCTCTGTGATTACCTCCTAAAACTTGGTTTTCATGCTAAATGGGTTAGTTGGATATTTCAATGCATCTCTACAGTGTCTTACAGCATCAAATTAAATGGAGAATTTCTACCTTTCTTCCATCCTACCAGAGGCCTTAGACAGGGAGATCCGTTATCACCGTACCTGTTCATCCTGATGACTAATGCTTTAACATCTCTTATCAAGAATGCAGTGGATAATGGCAATCTTAAAGGTATCACATTTAATCGATGGTGTCCTACTCTCTCCCATCTATTTTTCGCTGATGATGCCATGTTTTTCCTTGACGCCAAACTCATTGAATGTCAGAATCTATCTGCTGTTCTTAATGAATATTGTTGACACCTAATTTTTCCCATTTTTCATTTAGGATTTAATTGTCTACAGAATTAGGAATTAGTCATTTAAGAAAAATGATAAAAAAAAGAGCAAAAAAAAAAAAAGAACAACAAAGCAAACAAAAGATAAAAAAAAAAACAAAAAACAACAAAAAATAGAAAAAAAAAAGAGACATGGAAGGGGCCGGGCCGAATCTCGCCTTGGCCCGGCCCATGCCGCCTTCTCTCTTCCTCTCGTGCATGAAACCTAGCGAGGAGGGAGGGAGGGTTCGAAAAAAAAAGAGGAGAAGAAGGCGGAGGGGGCGGACAGCAAGAGGAGGAAAAAGAAAACACGGGGAAAGAACGAAAAGAAAAGGAGAGTTTGAAGGAAGAACAAAAAGGCAGAAAGGGAGAGAGGAAAAAGAGAGAAGGAAAACCGAAGGAAGGGGGTGGTGGCGGCAGCGTCGCCGCCGCCACCGTTGCCGTTCGATCGACCTCCCCCTGTCCGAGTGCCGCCCGTCGACCTCGCGACGCCTCGGCCCAAGCATTCGCCGTTCTGCTGCGTCTCCACGAGCAACCGCGCGCCTCCGCCGGACACCGCTGCTCCAAGCCCCCTCACCGGTGTCGCTTCCTCAAGTCGTGCCTCCATCGGCAACACCGGTCTCCGCGCGCTTCCCCGAAACCCAAATCTGGAGAAGCCGAGGGAGCAGCTTGCCGCCAAAGCCACCTGCAAGTCTGCCCTTTCTCCTCGAAGCTAAGCCGCCGTTCTCTCGCACCTCGAGCGACGCCCACGCCTTCGCGCCGTTGCTGCCCAAAGCGCGGACGTGCCCGGCACCGTCGGCAGCAGCTCGAGCCACCGCCGTGCCTCCGCCCGCGACGACCTGGCGTGCTCGCTCGCGGACCGACAGCACCCCCGCCCACAGCTGCTCCCGACGCCGAACCAGCCGGAAACGAACCAGATCTGGGAGTTGATCGAACTCCGCTGCACCACCAGGCCGACCGCCGCCGCCGTCCCGCTCTAGTCGCCGTCCGAACCCCCTCGCTGCAAACCGGTGCCGTCGCTCACCCATCATTGCCCTCAACCCGATGCTGTCCGAGCCGCCTCGCCATCCACCGCCGAGCGAGCCCCACACCGGTCCTCGCCACTCCCCACCCTCTGCCCGCGTCTCCGCACTGATCCACCGCCGTGCCGACGCGACGCCGCGTCGCCGCCGATGTTGCCGTCCCGAATCACCTTCGCCGCCGCCGCCAACGCCGCCGAGAAACCCTAGGGTTTCGGCCATGAACCGGGTCGCACATGTCGGGCGCGGGTCGCAAACCGGGTAGGGTTTTGATCCAGCCGGGCCGGGCCTACGTGCGTAGGCTGATTTCTCTCTGGGCTGGAGCAAGGTCATTGGGCCGGGTTAGTATTAGATTTTTTTATTGGGTGTTGGGTCAAGCTTTAGTTTATTTAGGTTTCTTTTTGTGGACTGGATTGGGCCCACAGTTCAGGCCCAGTCCCGCTAGGGCCCGCGATCTTCGTCGAGGAGGGTTGGGCCCGTCGGTCGGCCCCAACCCCAAATCGGGCGAGGCCCGACCAATTCTGGTCTAGGCCCCGGCCAGTCTGTCGGAGACCGGACCCGACCGCGGCAAGACCGGGTCGAACCGGGCAATGACCCAACCGGGTCGAACCGGTCCAGTTTTAATATTCGGAAAAAAAATTTCCGAGAAATCCAACCGGGTCGGGTCAAATCGGATCCGACCCGGTTCACCCATTTTTAATTAAAAATTAATATTATTTTTTTAAAAAAAAAATTAATTAAAAAAATTTTAAAAAATTAAAAAAATTATTTTAAAAAAATTTTAAAAAAAAAAAATTTCGAAAATTCAAAAAATGATGGGGTTTGATTAGGATCTGCTATGTATTGCCATTTTAACGTAATTAGACTTTTATGTGCTCGTATATTAATTATGTTGCATGTTTTATTTGCATATCTAATTATGTTTGATGGCATGTGCTTAATTTCATGGCAATTAGGATCTTGGTAGTTGTAATTATTACTTTAATGATTGCGCACCCGCATGATCACCTCACATGTTAGTGGATAAGTATAAAATCAATTCAAACCGCCTGCCAAAAATCATTTTGTTAAAATGAACAAGATTAGGTACCGAAAGGGCACTAATTAGTCAATTAGTGTAATCAAGTCCCCGATCCTAGACTCTCTGGTTGCGTAGGAAGTGAGACACGCTCCCATGTCTCACTTGGTTTCTAGCCGACCCCAATAGGCTAGTGGCGACTCCTTTTGTACAAAATTTCTTAAGAATATCCCAACGTCACGCGGGGTATGGGCTTGGGAGAGCCACGCCTAATCATGGGCCTTAGGCCCGTCCTTTAGGCAATACCCTAAACCTGTTCCCTCCCCGAGGGTAGGTCGCGACAGCTTGGCGACTCCAGGGGACTTGGTTTCGAACCTTAGAGGACTTAGGCCAAAATTAATCTTGTTCAAAAAAAATATTTTTGTTTGGCAGCGAGGATTCCGGTATGTCTCTAACATTAAAGGTGTTAAATGTTTTTAGGATGGGAGGTATAAGGGGAAGTATTTGCTCACCTTTGTCTTGCAGGGAAAGATGTAGGAATGTATGGTTTATTTTTATGTATGAAGTGTTGATTGCCTATAAATTGTCATGCCTGCATTTTCTGCATTGCACTACACCATAGCACACACTACCTGCCGCCGGACCTGGGCCGCATAGGATTACTTAGGATGGTGTTGAGATGGATACCACTCCGACTACAAGCATGTAGTACGAGTCGCCCATCTCAACCCCGAAATTTCTTTCTTCACGTCGAAGGTACCCACCCTGGTCTGCGAGCACGCGACACGGGTCGGTTCTTTGACGAAGCCGGAGTCATGGGTAACACGACCTAGCCACGAGCTTGTTGGTTCAGTCCTGTGATCCTATGGCTCCATTTTGGGCCGTATAGAGTAGAAATCGAACCACATTCCATATGCATGTCTATGTGATTGAAAAAAAAAAGAGAGGCAAACACAAAGGTCGGCACCCATTGTAAGTATAATTTTCTTTTTATTTGCTCATTTTGTATTGCTTTTTCATCTTGAAATTTGCGGAAATCAATCGAATGCCCTCGGTGATGAAAGCTTATGATTGAAAAATTGACAATCACTTTTGACAAGTGAGCATTTTGAATGCAAGTTCTACATATTTTGATTTGGCCTTGTTGAACACATGGTTTTGTTTAAATTTCTATTTAGGGGCTCAAAATCATTTCAAAAAAAGAAAAAAAAATTTCAAGTTGTGATTATATTGGGACACAAATTGAAATTGCATTTTTATCAAATTTTTTCATTCTCACATTTTGGGACTATAACGCAAATCATTTTGTGTACAAATTTCTCAAAATAGAAGTCACTTCATTTTTCTATGAGTAAAATCACAAATCAATCTTTCAAAAATCAATGACACTTTTGCATACGAAACTTTTGGAATAAAAGTGGGCATTCGATTAATGGCCGTGGATTGATAATTTTAATGATGTCTTCTCTTATGATAAAATCTTGGCGAAATACTAAAATCCCTAACAAGGACTGTGGGGTATATACTAAGATCGCCTCGATTTTATTGTAAGAAGCGATCTCATTGAGATATCATTTTCTCTCATTCACGTACTGACATTGTTGTCTATTTGCAGGTTATGCGTGATGCTCATTGACATTCTCGTGTTGGACCACATAGAGAAGTGAATTTTAGAGTTTGAATAGGAGTTGATTTTTACCATTAATCTATACAAGAGTTTCTTGTATTTTATCAATCTTTATTTTTGTTAAGAACCATGTTTTTCTTTTTGAGTTTTGATTGCGAATCCGATTGTTGTTTTTGTAAATCGCGCAACTCAAATTTTTAATGATGTAATTCAATTTCATGTAAATCATCATTTAAAAAAAAACAAAAGATAAAAACAAAAACAAAAACAAAAACAAAAAAAAGAGCAAATTCAAAAGTGTTTTAAGTGAACCTATACGTTTACCTTCCAAAATGAATTTCAAGAAAACGTTGCTTAATGCCCTCTCTTCACTTAGTCGTTTTCCTAGGCTCATCGAACTCGCAGAGCAAGCATGTGTTGAGGTTTCGTCGGCACCAATTTTCCATAGAGGCGGAACGAAGTTGAATTCCATTCTGAGAAGTTTTGTTATTCGCAAATGCCTTAGATGCCAAAATAACCCATCGATCTCGTTCACTTTCACATGATGAGACAATTGAAAGGAGTTGTCAAATATCCAAAATGGCAAATTCAAAGGAAAAGTAAACTGTATCGATTTCAATTATTCATTTCTGATACCGTTTCTGACTTGATTTTCTTTTCATTGTCAAGGAGACATCAAGAGTACCAAGTTTTGTAATGTTTCAACAAATGCGATGGAGCATTATTAAGTCATGTTCATCCTAACCAAAGAATGATTCAAATGAAACGGATGCGCAATATTATTCCTTCCTCCATGAGAGATACATTGGGATGTTGATCACTCGACTTTGTAAAGGATGTAACTCGTTCCTAAACTTGATTTCTCTTCGGTATAAAAAACTAACATATCATTTTCTTTGGTACAGGACAGACTCGAACGGAACATAGGTTTGTCATATAAAGAGTGGAAGAACAACGTTTGATTTAAAGAAAAATCTCTCATTCATCCATCAATGAAGTGTGCTGGAACAACATTGCCAAATTCATCAAAAAGGATGTATCGTTCCTCATTTGAACCTAACTAAGAATGGAGATAACTTGTTTCATCTCTCCTTCTTACAGGGTGATATATAAAAAAGTTGCACCTTGACCATAGAAGCAGCACCTTCCACCAAGGAATTAGGAAGACATCAAGCACTTAAAGGCGAATGCAAGGGAGTGGTATTGTCGAGTTACCAAATATCCACGAATGTGAATCCAAGAGATGTTAGTGCTCAAAAGATGAAAGCGAATGAAGGGTAATAATGTATCGTTTCCAACATTTCATTCCCTAAATATTTTTGCACTAACATATTCTTTCACATTCTTTACAGGGTTACGGGTCACTATGCCGCAGGTAAGTACCCTTCTTCTCAATAATTTTCTTTTTTTTTTTTCTTTTCATAAAAAAAAAAAAGAAAAAAAATGGAGAATTTCCATTACAAAAAGAACCTTTTGCGCTATCCTAGAGACAAAAAAAAAATGAAATGAATAATTGAGAAAAAAATTACAAACCTTTTGAGCATCCTTTTTATCCCAAAATTGTTTTCTCATTTTGTGAATTATTCATTTTGAATCAAATTTCCCTATGGAGATTGATCTATTCAAATGATCTCGATAGTGAGATGAAGACGTTAACCATGCCAAACAAGAAGTGCTTAAGATGAAGAAAGGCAAGCCCATTTCCAAACACGTCCTTTAAACACTTTTGAGAGTTGAGTGAAAACTTTTTGAGTTGATATTCTCTTAGGACGAAAGATTCATTCGCGTTGAGCACAAAGATCGAAATGACAAAAGTGTTTCATTCATCAATCCCAAGTACCAAGCTGACATCTTGTTACCCTTTTGAGCCGAATAAAGATGATCCTTCAAAGTACCCCTATTGAGAATGACCCTACATTAGGGCAACATAGGAGGTTATGGTCGTGTTGTAAAGCGAAAGGTTGAAAAAGATTCTATTACTTTCACTTGCATCAATCTTCTGGTGATAGCTTCAAATGAATTCTCACTAGATCTCGACTTATCCTAAAGTGAAGAAGAGCATTTCCTTCTCTACCCAAACACTGATATCCATTGCTTTAACCAATTTGTGCATGATTATTCATTTCTAAACCCCGAGCGGTGATCATCTCCCTTCATTGGGGCAAGGCATGAGAATTGACCAAATACAATTGAGAGTCACGAGAAAATGTGAAAAGCATCTCGAAAGTCATAAGAGCTCTGAGAGTTCAAAGAGCAAAAAGTTCTACAAACTAGGGGCATGAAAAAGCAGTGTGCCTGGTAAAAGCAAGGCCAATGCCCGTTAAGAAAAAAAAAAAAAAGAAGCCAAAAGTTGCATCTTATGTGGAAAAAAGTTAATAAGGTCCAAGTGCTTGTGCAAAAAAAAAAAAAAAAAAAAAAAAAAAAAAATCATCACAAGAGCAAAGGACATTAGAGAAAGGAGCAAAGCTCCCATGCATAAAAGATTAGTTAAGGGACTTTCGAGATGCGTTGTATTTCAAAAGCCAAATGATTTCGAAAGGTCAAGTGACCTGGTCATGATGTCATGATGATCACCAACTCTTAAAAACCCTCTTGAAAATTTTAAGCCTTTCAAGCCTCTCCTAAGCCAACATTACAACCCTCTTCCGAAGTCTCTTCGATTGGGATGGTTTGAGTGAAAATGAGAATGCCACCAAAAGCTACCGCTTGAAGGAGTGGAAGTAATTCTATCTTGTCTCATCTTCCAAGCTCTCAACTTGTAAAGCTGTTGAAGATAGTGACAAATGTTCCTTTATTGGCCTCAAAGCAATAATTTCTTTGTGTAAGCCCTAACCGAGCCTATATTGCAGTCCTTTCAAAAAACCCTTTTGATTGATTAGATTGTGCTCATTGCGAATGTTTCTGGAAGCCTTCGATGTAGGTTATGTGAGATACCTTCAGCAACCAATTATCTCCCACATGAATGGATGGGATCAAGTAGCCATTTTATTGAGAGTGCGTGAGAAACCCTTTCGACTAAGAAGCTTTAGTTTGGCATGCTTAATGAACATTTTCTCGAGTCGTAGCCGTTCTGATAAGAACTTGTATCCTAGAAAATTTGATGATTAATGATATATCCATGAGCAAGATGACAATTTTCGTCACATGAGGTTGACGAACATCGAATGTTTTCTAAAGCGGTCGGACTTAGCTTGATTATTTTGTTCAACTATTGCTGCAATTTGCCAATACATCTCTTGATGACGTCTCTAATGACATTTGCTTAAGTTGAGTTTGACAGATTCATCGGTGAAGCCATGCAGTTTTCTAAGGGGTTAGCGAGTGCTTCCCTAAAAACCAAAGGTTCATGGTCAGCCTTAAACCATGCCATCTCAAAAGGTTTATGGTTAACCTTAAACCATGTCATTTCCAAGATTGGTGGGTTCATCTGTAAACCATACTTGTCTGCCTCTTAATCGAAATCCGTTCGTACACGGTGAGACTATCATTCGATCGAAACCCATTCGTACACGGTGAAACCTACCTCTCAGTCGAAACCCGTTCGTACAAGATGAGACTATTATACCCAATCAAAACTCGCTTTTACACGATGAGACCTCAGTCATTCCTCACTTCTCATGACCCGGAGAGCTTTGTATCCTGGAGTCTTCCTCACTTCTTATGACCCGGAGAGCTTTGTATCATGGAGTTTTCCTCATTTCTTATGACCCGGAGAGCCTTGTATCCTGGAGTCTTTCTCACTTCTTATGACCCGGAGAGCCTTGTATCCTGGAGTCTTTTTCACTTCTTATGACCCGGAGAGCTTTGTATCCTGGAGTTTTCCTCACTTCTTATTACCCGGAGAGCTTTGTATCCTAGAGTCTTCCTCACTTCTCATGACCCGGAGAGCCTTGTATCCTGGAGTCTTCCTCACTTCTCATGACCTGGAGAGCCTTGTATCCTGAAGTCTTCCTCACTTCTCATGACCCGGAGAGCATTGTATCCTGGAGTCCTCCTCACTTCTCATGACCCGGAGAGCCTTGTATCCTGGAGTCTTCCTCACTTCTCATGACCCGGAGAGCCTTGTATCCTGGAGTCTTCCTCACTTCTCATGACCCGGAGAGCCTTGTATCCTGGAGTCTTCCACCCTTCTTATGACCCGAGAGCCTTGTATCCTGGTATTCCTCACTTCTTATGACCCGGAGAGCATTGTATCCTGGAGTTTTCCTCACTTCTCATGACCCGGAGAGCCTTGTATCCTGGAGTCTTCCTCACTTCTCATGACCTGGAGAGCATTGTATCCCCGGAGTCTTCCTCACTTCTCATGACCCGGAGAGCATTGTATCCTGGAGTCTTCCTCACTTCTCATGACCCGGAGAGCCTTGTATCCTGGAGTCTTCCTCACTTCTCATGACCCGGAGAGCCTTGTATCCTGGAGTCTTCCACCCTTCTCATGACCCGGAGAGCCTTGTATCCACGGAGTCTTCCTCACTTCTTATGACCCGGGAGAGCATTGTATCCACGGAGTCTTCCTCACTTCTCATGACCCGGAGAGCCTTGTATCCTGGAGTCTTTCCTCATTTCTCATGACCCGGAGAGCCTTGTATCCTGGAGTCTTCCTCACTTCTCATGACCCGGAGAGCCTTGTATCCTGGAGTCTTCCACCCTTCTTATGACCCTGAGAGCCTTGTATCCTGGAGTCTTCCTCACTTTTTATGACTCGGTGGGCTTTTGCAGCCCGAAGTCTTTCTTCACCTTATTGACAAGATGCACTTCCATAATTATGAGTCATTTCCGTCGACCTGATACGTGCCTATGCACCTAGGGTCTTTCTATCGTCAAAATAATTTAGGTGTCCTCTATCTTTGAATGCAACCTCTTCGAGCTCCCATTCAAAGAGGGGCAGCTGTTGACACCTAATTTTTCCCATTTTTCATTTAGGATTTAATTGTCTACAGAATTAGGAATTAGTCGTTTAAGAAAAATGATAAAAAAAAAGAGAAAAAAAAAAGAACAACAAAGCAAACAAAAGATAAAAAGAAACAAAAAAACAACAAAAAAATAGAAAAAAAAAAAAGAGACATGGAAGGGGCCGGGCCGAATCTCGCCTTGGCCCGGCCCATGCCGCCTTCTCTCTTCCTCTCGTGCATGAAACCCTAGCAGAGGAGGGAGGGTTCGAAAAAAAAAACAGAGGAGAAGAAGGCGGAGGGGGCAGACCTGCAAGAGGAGGAAAAAGAAAACACAGGGGAAAGAACGAAAAAGAAAAGGAGAGTTTGAAGGAAGAACAAAAAAGGCGAGAAGGGAGAGAGGAAAAGAGAGAAGGAAAACCAGAAGGAAGGGTGGTGGCGGCGGCGTCGCCGCCGCCACCGTTGCCGTTCGATCGACCTCCCCTCTGTCCGAGTGCCGCCCGTCGACCTCGCGACGCCTCGGCCCAAGCATTCGCCGTTCTGTTGCGTCTCCACGAGCAACCGCGCGCCTTCGCCGGACACCGCTGCTCCAAGCCCCCTCACCGGTGTCGCTTCCTCAAGTCGTGCCTCCATCGGCAACACCGGTCTCCGCGTGCTTCCCAGAAACCCAAATCTGCAGAAGCCGAGGGAGCCGGCTTGCCGCCAAAGCCACACAAGTCTGCCCCTCCTCGAAGCTAAGCCGCCGTTCTCACGCACCTCGGCGACGCCCACGCCTTCGCGCCGTTGCTGCCCCTAAGCGCCGGACGTCCGCCAGCACCGTCAGTAGCAGCTCGAGCCACCGCCGTGCCTCCGCCCGCGCGACTGACACCGACGTGCTCCTCGCGGACCGACGGCACCCGCCGCCGCTGCTCCCGACGCCGAACCAGCCGGAAACGAACCAGATGCGGGAGTTGATCGAACTCCGCCGCACCCACCAGGCCGACCGCCGCCGCCGTCCCGCTCTAGTCGCCGTCCGAACCCCCTCGCTGCAACCGGTGCCGTCGCTCACCCATCATTGCCCTCAACCCGACGCTGTCCGAGCCGCCTCGCCAGTCACCGCCGAGCGAGCCCCACACCGGTCCTCACCACTCGCTGCCACTCCTGCCCGCGTCTCCGCCAGTCACCGCCGTGCCGACGCCGCCGCCCGTCGTACCGCCGATGTTGCCGTCCGAATCACCTTCGCCGCCGCCGCCAACGCCACCGAGAAACCCTAGGGTTTCGGCCATGAACCAGGTCGCACAAGTCGGGCGCGGGTCGCAAACCGGGTAGGGTTTTGATCCAGCCCGGGCCGGGCTGCGTGCGTAGGCTGATTTCTCTCTAGGCCGGAGCAAGGTCATTGGGCCGGGTTAGTATTAGATTTTTATTGGGTGTTGGGTCGGCTTTAGTTTATTTAGGTTTCTTTTTGTGGGCCTGGATTGGGCCACAAGCCCCGATCCCCGCTAGGGCCCGCGATCTTCGTCGAGGAGGGTTGGGCCTGTCGGTCGGCCCCAACCCCAAATCGGGCGGGGCCCGACCAATTCTTGTCTAGGCCCGGCCGGGTCCGGTCGGAGACCGGACCCAACTTGCGGCAAGACCGGGTCGGGTCGAGCCGGAACCGACCCGACCGGGTCGAACCCGGGCCGGTTCGGACCGGGCCGATCCGAAAAAACCCGGGTCGGGTCAAATCGGATCCGACCCGGTTCACCCATTTTTAATTAAAAATTAATATTATTTTTTTAAAAAAAATTAATTAAAAAAATTAAAAAAAAATTAAAAAAAATTATTTTAAAAAATTATTTTAAAAAAAAAAATTTCGAAAATTCAAAAAATGATGGGGTTTGATTAGGATCTGCTATGTATTGCCATTTTAACGTAATTAGACTTTTATGTGCTCGTATATTAATTATGTTGCATGTTTTATTTGCATATCTAATTATGTTTGATGGCATGTGCTTAATTTCATGGCAATTAGGATCTTGGTAGTTGTAATTATTACTTTAATGACTGCGCACCCGCATGATCACCTCACATGTTAGTGGATAAGTATAAAATCAATTCAAACCGCCTGCCAAAAATCATTTTGTTAAAATGAACAAGATTAGGTACCAAAAGGGCACTAATTAGTCAATTAGTGTAATCAAGTCCCCGATCCTAGACTCTCTGGTTGCGTAGGAAGTGAGGCACGCTCCCATGTCTCACTTGGTTTCTAGCCGACCCCAATAGGCTAGTGGCGACTCCTTTTGTACAAAATTTCTTAAGAATATCCCAACGTCACGCGGGGTATGGGCTTGGGAGAGCCCACGCCTAATCATGGGCCTTAGGCCCGTCCTTTAGGCAATACCCCTAAACCTGTTCCCTCCCCCCGAGGGTAGGTCGCGACAAATATTGTCTAGCTACAGGACAGTCTATAAACCGAAATAAATCAGGGTTGTTTTGTAGCCCAGACTGTCCTATTGCCTTGAAAGAAAACCTAGCTACGGCCCTTAGAGTTCCTGTATTACATCACACAGGCAGATATCTAGGAATTCCTTCAGATTGGGGTAAATCTAAGAAGGAGTTATTTTCTTGGCTAATGAGTAGAGTGCATTCAAAACTTGAAGGCTGGAAGGAAAAGCTTATTTCTAAAGGGGGCAAAGAGATCCTAATAAAATCTGTTGTGCAAGCTATACCCCATTATGCCATGTCAAGTTTTAAAATCCCTGCAACTATTTGTCAAGCAATCGATCAAAAAGTAGCCAAATTCTGGTGGCAGTCTGATTATAGTAAGAGAGGCATACATTGGATGAGATGGGAGTGCATTAAGAGGAGAAAAGATGAAGGGGGATTAGGATTTCGTGATCTTATGGTGTTTAATAGAGCTCTCCTGGGTAAACAAGCTTGGCGTCTAGCCCAAAATCCAAATTCATTGTACAACAGGCTTCTTAAAGGTCTATATTTTCACGACAAAGATTTCTGGCATGCTACTAAAGGTGCTAGACCCTCTTGGGGTTGGAAGAGCATTTTATTAGGTCGGGAATCTATTGCTGATAAAGTCTTATGGTCTGTTGGTGATGGTACTCAGATCAAAGTTCGTGAGGATCCCTGGTTACCTAGTGGTGTTATTGGAGGTCCTGCTCCTAAGGATGAACCTGTCTGGGTTGCTGGTTTTATATTATCTGAGTCTAATTCATGGGATACTTCTCTGTTGTCTCAACACTTTGATATCCGAGTAGTTGAGGAAACTTTATCCATTTCTATTCGATCTACTTGCACCCAGGATAAATTAATATGGAGAGGAAGGCAGGATGGTATTTTCACAGTCAAAAACTGCTACAATCAACTCAGAACACAGCAATACAATTCTATTTCTAACCAGGCCTCATCCTCCTTTCAGCCACCCCGCAGACTCTGGAATGCAATCTGGAAAATCCGAACTATGCCTAAAATAAGGGCATTTCTCTGGTCTATTTGTAACAATGCATTAGCGACTAGAGAAAACCTATACAAGCGCCATATTTTGACAGAGCCAACATGTCATCTATGTGATCACCATGTACCTGAAACCCCATAACACCTTTTCTTATTATGTCCTTGGACCTATGATGTATGGAGGAATCCAGCTCTAGATATCAAATTTTCTACATCAGCGGTTCATCGCATTGAAGACTGGCTATTGCAGTTTATTGACAGTAAGAATGACTTACCGGACTTGGGTGCAGTTGCGATCATTCTCTGGCATATCTGGAAAGCCCGCAATGATGCCCTATTCCGTCATAAAAAGCTGGATGCTGAAAAAGTCGTGATGCTGGCCATCACGGAGACTCATTCCAGACGTATTTTCATCTCCTCGAAGCCGTGCCCTTCCCTGCAGCCATGCCCTGTTTCAAATCAACATACTGTCAACCATCGATGGCGTCCACCAGATCCTGGAGTTATGAAACTTAACGTTGATGCGTCTTACCTTTCACCGACTGACGAAGCTTCGGTAGCTGGAGTGTGTCGGGACTCGATGGGCCATTTGATTGATGGTTTTGCCTCCTTGATTCGTGCTTCCTCTGCCCTGCAAGCCGAGGCGATCGCCTTGAACTCTGCGTTGGAATTTCTTCTCCAGAGAGGTCTTGAGATGGATCGGATCATTGTGGAATCGGATAGCTTGGTCTGCGTGGAAGCGATTTGTCACTCTGGAAAACGCCTGTGGGAGCTCCGACCTATCCTCGACGAAACCCTCAGATTGAAGCTTCGGTGCCCTAATCTCCAGATTATTCACTGTCATAGAGAAGCAAATGCTTTAGCGGACTGTCTTGCAAAGGCCCATTGGGCCTCTTTACTTCCGCGGAATTGGGTCTTTCGAATACCCATTTTCTTGCAAGATCTTGTATTATCTGAACTTCCTGTAAACCCTTTGCTATGTGCTTAATATATGGTAGTTTTCGACCCAAAAAAAAAAAAAAAAGCTTGCATTATTATAATAAATTTATGATTTTTTTAGTAATTTTCCCTCGTGACATCATTTAGACGAATTATAGTCTCCAAAGCTCTTAAGTGATGGATAATTTGTAGACACGATGAGCATCTGCGAAGTTTTAGCAGTAGATTTTCCAGTTCTCCCACAATTTAAATCCCGAATTTTTCCTCATTGTTTTTGGGGAATTGCATCGTGGGAGATGGAGCTTGTCCAGTCCTCAAGAGTCACAACAATCTTATGGCTTCATCATTGCATCCACAAGGGAGAGAGGAGGAAGTCTATAACTCGGGCTTCGCTCTAGAGCAATTTATGAGGTTACTTATCATAATTTTTTTTTGGCTTGCCTCAAACATAAATCCTTTTATTCTCTATTAGCAAAAACATAGACCGGATGTTAGTATAAGGCTATCCTTTGTCTTCAAAGACTGGTACCTTATTAAGTGCCAAATTAGGCTCCTAACGGGAAAGTCCATGGGCCATTCGGCATTCGTCTCCATCTTCTTCGCTGGCCAATCCTCACTCCGGTTCGAATCGCCGCGACTCTCTGGCGCTCGAGTGCCGTCTCGCAGCGGCAAATCTCTACCTCGCTCGATCATCTCCGGCGGCATTGATTGTCTTTTGGCTAAATTCTTGGTTGGAGTGTTCGTCAGTGGTTGTTTGCAGAATCAGAGTAGACGTGAATGTGGGATGCGTTCATGAACAGGTCAAAAAGCAGGTGAAGCCAGCGGATGACATGCAGTTTAGAGCTCACGTGATGCTCTGAGCCTGAAAATTGTCCGGATGACTGCAGAAGGGAATTGCTTTTTCGGGTCTGTGTTCCTTGTTAGAAAAAATCGCCGACTTGTTTTCATGATTTTTTTTTTTGGAATGTTGCCGGGAATAGGTTTGTCTTGTAAAATGACAGTAATCCCCTCTGTTTTAGAAGGTGAATGGTTTCCTCATCGCATTACCGCTCTGTCGTCAGAACACAACACGCATTGCATTTTATGGTGCACCGGTTCTGGAATACTATCATCGATGTACTAGAAATTCCTCCGCTGGAAAAACTATTGCGTTTACGTATCATGTATCATTCTGCCTGAGACACTGCATCTGGAATTGGAAACATATCTTGAAGAAGACCTCTCTTTAGTCTCGAGGATATCAGATTGACCCTTCTGAGATCCAACTAAGTTTGTAAAATTTCATGCCTATTGTACAACGTCCTAGACAAAAAACCCATCTTCCTCATTCCCGTTTTCATTCCAGGTATTTGAATTATCCAGCCTCCAGGTGATCTTGCTGCCTTGTATGGAGCTTTTGGTTATAGAAATGCCTTTGCTATGGTTGGAATTTTCATAGTTGTCCGCCCTTGTTAATCAGGGCCCTTGCAGATCAGTTGGAAGGCAATGAAGATGAACATGGAAAGTACCGGAGTATGGTTGTTCAGTACATATTGGTATGTGGAGTGCTGATTTCTCTTTTTCAAGTTGTAGAAATTATGTCTGTAAGGGTTTTTTTTTTTTTTTTACATGGTGATGTTGTCCTGTTAAAATATGATCCATTTTGTGAAAAATCTAGAACTCCCTAGACTACTCTACGTATGAAGGAAGAAAGCCAGCTGGAAATTAGTTGAAAAGTCAACAAAAGTGGCTGGGAGTTGCAAAGAATAGAATAATGCAGAAAAATTGAGAAGAGACCAGATTCTTCGGGAGAAGCCGCAACATGCAGAGACAAAGAAGCAAGCTGAATTTTTTATTATTTTTTGTACTAGATGTCGGTGGAGGAAGGCGGTGCTCACGCCTATAAATAGGAGTTGGATGTTTGATGTTTGTTGTTCCTTGTAGCCGAGAAAAACCACACACACTCCTTCCAAAACACTCCTTTGTAATAAAACACTTTCTAAATAAAAGCCTTTTTTTTCCCATTCTCCCCTTGCCTTGTGTTCCATTTTTTTACATAACACTTGCACACACACACACACGCTTCCGCACAAAAACACCAACATGTCCTCATTTGTATTAGTGCTCAGCGATCCGAATCAGAACTTTTATTCGGTGCATTTTGTTCTTGAACTTTTTTGTAAGTATTGATGGATTTCTCACTTATATAGACACCGAAATAGCATGCCTTCGGAAGAAAGAAACAAGTTAAAATGGGTATTTTATATTGAAGCTTACATTTCTGCTGCCAATGGTTATTTCTGATGATTTTCAGTTCACAGTCACAGTTGCATAGAGCTATACCAACACAAGGATCACCTGAGCTATTTGACATTCTTATTTTACTAGGGAGGAAAACCTGTTGAGTGTTAACTGTGATTTGGATGGTCTATCTTGGCCTAAACTAACAGCTGTAGGAGGAAGCTGGACTCCATAGTTATCCGCATTGTTGTAGCTGACAGGAAAGTGTGATTGCTACTTTAGGGTGGCAATATTATGCAAATCGACATATTTTTTGAAGGAGATTTGACAAAATTAAAAAATGAGAGGATTGATACTAACGTAATCAACTTTTTAGCATGCATGATAAAACTTTAATGTTTGCAATGGCACAAATTTATAGTTTTGCTTGTTTCAAGTTTCAACAGAATCCTTTATTCTCATTGGTTTTTTCTCAAAGTGATGTATTAAGGAAATAAAATCCTTGTTTGAAGAATGGACCTGATATGTGCATCTAAGATGGGAATTGTTAATGACAGAAAAATCGTGAAATGTCCGAACCATTTATTGAGGATGATGTGCCATTCAAGGAGTATTGCAAAACCATGGACAATGATGGCACATGGGCTGGTCATATGGAATTGCAAGCAGCTTCTCTTGTTACACGGAGTAACATTTGCATTCATCAGGTAAGACTGACAGTGAAGTTATCAACCATCACCTACATGAAGTTTTGTTGGTTACGGTCTTTTCAGTCCTTCAGGGGAAACAGCCAGACTAAATAAGGATGTCATTAGACTCGTCAATTGTTAGCCTTGCTACTGGGTTTGAAGTTTTAGCTGTTTAAGCACGCATCCTAGAATTTGATGACCATTGAAGAACCCATGATTGTTGGTTTCCTGACTCATTCTTCACTTAATCATATAACGGCTTTCTTCCTCAATATGGCCCTCTTTTATCTGAGAAGTTATTCCCCATCATTGTTTAGATCAAAAGAACACTTAGGATGTTGTTCTCATAATGGTTATAGCTTGTTCTTTTCTGTCTTGTTATAATTTGTTACTCTTTAGACTGAAAAATTGACTCATCTGAAGCGCAATGATATCTGGCATGTCTAGCGATGTCTATTGTGGCAACAGCGTGTGGAAGGACCATTGATGGTGATGTGCAAAAGATTTTTTCAGAGATATATTGCACCTTTTAGCACAAGGAGTTCTGACGGTTGCATATAATCCTAATTCAAAGAAGACTTAATATATCGAACTTGTTACAACAATGCTGGCACATTGAGTGTTCTATATGTCCTTGATGAATCTACACAGCACTAATTAGTTTTGATACATGCCGTGCATACAAATATCTGTTCATTGATGCCAAATGGAACAATTTATCTCACTCCTTACTTGATGCAGAACATGTCACCTCGGTGGTACATAAGCAATTTTGATCAGCCTGGTGCTCGTATGATCCATTTGTGAGTTTTCTGAATCTAGATACTGATGTTCTTTGCTAAGGGAGTGCTCAAATACTGGGATGAGATCTGTTTGTATACACTTGAATAAATGACCTTTTCTTACATTGTATTTTCCCTCAGAAGATTTGAACATAAAACAATGTTTTTATTTTTTAAGAGATTATGAAAAGATTATGCTTGTTTATTTTTAAAAGGTTTTAAGTGTTTCGAGTTTCATAAATGTCAAATTGCAAGAGTTGCAAGATTTTTTTATTTTTCTTTTAAACACGAAAAGCTATAAGTACAAGTCGTCCAAATAAACTGGCTCATTACACGAAAGAAGGTACTGCAGCTTGTTCAGGGAGACTGCTGATTTCTGAAACAATTTTGGCATGCAAGGACAACATCGCATAAGTTGCAGATATGAGCGTAGTTGTGGTGTAGTTAGATTTAACCATGGAAGTTCTTTTGCTAGTTTGAGAGATGTTAGCTGTGGTGTAGTTAGATTTAACCATGGAAGTTCTTCTGCTAGTTTGAGAGATGTTTTGGTGTGGTCACAGGGGGATAAGTTACTGGCTAAGCAAATGTGGTAGGAGACCGTAATGTCACTTTAGCTTTTGTTTCTTCAATAAATTATTTTATTGAAATTCCCATTCGTATTCCTTCAATGAATGGCATCCCTGGATATTCTAAGTTAAGATGGATTGGATCTGTCTAGGTAGCCATCTTGACTTTGGATTGTCATGAGAATCATGAAATTTAGTGGATATAGGATATTCCACACTTTACTATCTTCAATAAGTGTCATCATGCGAAGCCAGTAAGCATAAAAAATGTGCATTGTGCCATTATTGTTTTGTGGATAGGGAAAGTCTTATAGTTTTTTTGTACTGATGGTGTTTCATTATTTGAACTTATATATTTTGCTTTGCTTTATTAGATCTTATCATGACGAGGAACATTACAACAGTGTGAGGTTGAAAGAAGACACCAGAGATGGGCCAGCTAGGCCAATTACAATCAAGGTTGCTACTGGAATTTAATTTTAGTTTACTAAGTTAGTACAGAAGTTGGACAAATTGTGAATTTAAGTATGTGATTTGATAATTTCTTTTGCTGAAAGGCCGATTCTAATCTCTCATTGTCCTCTTGCCAAGCAATAGCTGGGTCAAACAAATCTAAATCGGGAGCTGGTAAGGATATTACTGATGCAGGATCCATCAAGCTAGTCATGGCTGGAAGTGGTTGTGAGAACATTGAGAAAGTTGAGCAGGTTATGTCCTCTCTTCTTCTGCTTGCTTGTTTGCATTAAATATTTACCTCTCATTTTCTGGGTGAATCTAGAATTAGAATGCAGTGTTTTGAACCTTTTTTTTTATTTCTGTATAACATGTGATACTTTTACAGACATTGCTGCAAATGGATGGGGATGTTGATGCCGCCATAGAGTATTTGATAGCAGAACAAGGCATTAAAATTTTGCAGAGGAAACTGTCCAGTCTCCCTGCAACACAGATGCTTCTCATGGTAATGGCTGGTCGGTATTTATCTCTCTAGATTTTCTTTAATAATATAACTTTGCAGATTCAGAGATACTGTGTTAGGCTTCATAAGAAGCTTTGTTGCAGTCATTTCGATGTAACTGGTAGGATTAGCATACTTTGTCTTGTCATCCATGGATTTTTGGGGTAGTCAAACATGCTATAACCAAAACTATTTCATAATTCTGTTGTATTTAGGTGATGATGCCAATGGAAATTCTGAGGAACAGAGAAAGGAACCTGTGGAAGAGACCTATAAAGAGAATCCACCTGGCAGTAGTGCTAAACGGACTCATGATGGTGGCAGTGCCCAGCGAGAAGACAAGGTTTCCACAAACGATGATTATTTTATGTCTTTTACCATATTGGTTAAGCTCAAACATGAGAACTATCAGCGATGCGCCTCTTCATTTATATTTGTTTTTTTTTTTTTTTTTTTTTTTTTTTTTGGAAATGCAGAAAATCCCAAGAAATGAGGCTTGTCCATGTGGTTCAAAAAAGAAATACAGGTCCTGTTGCGGGTCGGGGACAGGGAAAATCTCTGCAATTTCCAAGTATTTCTCGTTCTCTGTGCTTTATATGTCAAGTGATAGTTTAAGCTTGTCTTTTGTTGGAAGTATTTTTCCTGTTTCCCTGTGATTGGAGTTGATACTTATCTTGAAAGTTTATGGCTTATGTATCCAACATGGTATCAATTACCTTCCTTAAATTCAAGTCTGGAACATTTTGTCACCCCTGTGCTTTGTTGAATAATGTGTACACTTTGGAAAAAAGTTCATACATGAGTAATTTAAATTTATACTTACAAAAACAAAGACAGCAGTGAAGATTTCTCCTTTTTTATGTCTAAATGTTGTTTTGCAGTGATCAAGCTCTTGAATCCAGAAAAAGTAGAAAGGAAAAGAAGTGAGGCAAGAGAGGGTCTGACACATCCGCACTTTCTATTGGATCTGATGGAGGGCCACCTGATGTTGGGGCTCTTTGTATCCGATCTTTTGCCAGTGTGTGTGCACAATCATCTATTGAATTCAGATATCAGTATGGGTGCAGTCTTTCAAATATTAGGTTAGATTAGACACAATTTTTTTTATCTATATTTGCATGTATTTGATGCATGCATTTCTTCTTCGATTTTGGGATAAGTGCACTTTCTAGTTATCCACCTGTTACCAAATTTAGAAAGATCTACAGTTACAAGATTTTTCAATGGTGTCACTTTTATTGGATAGTTTGCCTGTCTGGTGCACATAATTCATGCGCATGCACGTAACACCTACCCCAGTAGATTTGTTGGCACAGGTGTAGGTCAGTTTCGTCAGCAACCAAAGGGGGAAGAAGATAAGGAAATTTAGTTATTGGATTGCTGTCGCGGGGCTAAACCTTTTCATGAATATAAAAGAGACGTTCACATGGATTTGACAAGTGATGGTTTAATTTTTAAATTCCCTTCCAAGGTATTGGTTTTGCTGTATTGGTAGTTTGGGGTTCCTGTGAAGATGTTTTTTTTTTCTTTATATTTCTTTGATAAGAAATACACTAAGCATTTACGCACACAACTTCTTGTAATTGATGAAAGATTTGTAGATCCAAAATACACTTCAAGCTCCATCTATAAGGATCCGAATGCAATCCTTTTGCAGTTGGAGATGACACAGATATCACATATGCTACCTCCTCCATTCAAATTGGTGCAGATTTCTAAGATTAAATAACTTTGTTATTTTGGCAAATAAATGTGTCTTAGAGATCTTTTGTTGGTTGTCATTAGTTATTATATCATCATAACATCATTTAGACCAATTATTGTCTCCAAAGCCCATAAGTGATGGATAATGTGTAGATATCATGAGCATCGGCAAAGTTTTAGCAGTAGATTTTCCAGTTATCCCACAATTTAAATTCTGAATTTTTTCTCATTGTTTTTGGGAATTGCATTGTGTCAGATGTGGCTTGTCCAATCCTCAAGAATCAAAACAATCTTGCGGCTTCATCATTGCATCCACGATGGAGTGGGGAGAGAGTTGAATCGTGAGCAGAAAACTGATGCTGATAGAATTCTATAACTTGAGCTTCTCCCTAGAGCGACTTATTAGGTTACTTACTATTTTTTGTTGGCTTGCCTAAAAAATAAATCATTTCATTCTCTATTAGCTGCATCGTAGAGCACACGTTAGTCTGAGGTTATCCTGTCTTCAAAGACGTTCACCTTTATTATTCTTGTATACTACTTTCTCCTAAAATGGGGATATAAAAAATCTGTACATTTTCATCTAAAAGCTTAATAAGCTTCAAATCTTGCATGGCGATGCTGCTCTAATAATTTAGGGAGTTAAGCGATCGGTTGAGCTAATAAAACTCCACGTATAGATTAATTAATTCCACGTAACAAGTCAAATACACTTGATACTTTTGCAAGATAGCAACGTGTGCCTTGTGAGCCCCATTTTCATTCAAATGGGGATCCAACATATGGGAGGGCATAAGTGCTAAATGATATGGGAGAATGAAGACATCACGAGAACTTTAATGCGATAAAAGCATCTTCAGCTTGGCCTTCGCTGTGATGTTCTGTGGATGTCTAGGCCGGTAAGTGGACTTTTCCCATCATGTGCCGTTGTCGAACAAGTTTGTTCAACCTGCTTCTTCATTGTCCTTGAGAAGATGGTCTCCAAACGCCAGTTGACCAAACCTAGGTCCCTTCCATGAGATAAGTTTACCTAGCCACTAACTCAGTGTCTAGTATAACAGACTTTCTTATTAAATACTTCGATAAAGTTCTGATTTACAATAATCCATATAGTTGTTAGCCATGTATTTAAGGTCTATCTTGTGGTTATGTTCAAACTTTTTGTATTATGAATTGAGAACTTGAACAGTAAATACATGATGCGTTGTTTTTAAATCTCTGGTCCATTGATTTTGTAGATTGGCTCCGCCGGGTTCATTCCAATATGAGTATCGAAGGGCCAGTATTAGATCAACGATAGTTTAGTTGAAATATAGATAGTGTAAGAGGATGATCATTGAGGAGTGCTAATCAAGTTTAGAATCACCCCAAAAAAGAGGTGTGTTAGTACAAGGGACAAAGTCTTGATGTTATACGATGCGGTAGGGACGTGCGGTGCAGCAAGCAAATCAATTTCAAAATTTAAGCATCAAGTAAGACGACTGGCATTTTATCATATTGATATAATTGGCCAGTCATATTATGTTAGTTGTTAGCAACGTGACTATTGAATAAAATATTTTTCTCAAACAAGGGGATAGTCTCTTGAAAGGTTTTCGAATGCTATAACTTGCAAGCTTGTGAGAACTTTGAGGAAACCTACTCCCTTTGAAGAAATGCTACTCATCATCATCTAAAGTTGCAAGGACTTTCTAGCAAGTATCACTGTTGATATGCGGGAGAATTACCAAAAAAGTCCTAAACCTATTGCAATTGTGCCAATTCAGTCCTAAACTTTTTTTTTTGGCCAATTTAGTCCTAAACCTTTTATAATTGTGCCAATTCAGTCCTTCCGGCCAAAATTGGCCAGTCGGAGCTGACGTGGACGCCGGCCGGAGGCAGCTAGCCGGCGAACAATTTTTTAAATTTTTTTTCGAATTTTTATTTTATTTTTTACCTCCTTCTTCCTCTGGCCGGCCGGCGCCTTTCGCCGGGCGAGGGCGCGAGGCTAACCTCGCCGGCCACTGGCGAGCTTGCCCCCGCCGACCACGGCGCGGCGAGCCTCGCCCAACGACGGCGAGGCCGCCGTCGCCCAGCCATGGCGAGGTCGAGCCTCGCCGGATCAGCGACGGCGGCCTCGTTGTCGCTGGGCGAGGCTCACCTTCGCCAGGGGCGAGGGCGAACCTCGCCCGGCGGCGGCGAGGCCGTCGTCGCCCAGCCAAGGCGAGGCTCGGCCTCACCCAGCCATGGCGGCGAGCCTCGCCCAACCATGGCGAGCTCGCCTCGCCGGATCTGCGACGGCGGCCTCGGCTGCCACTAGCGAGGCCGTAACCCGATCTGGCGAGGCTCGCCTTCGCCAGTGGCCGGCGGGGGTGAGCCTCGCCAGTGGCCGGCGAGGTCAGCCTCGCCGGCCCTCGCCGCCGGCCGGCCAGAGGAAGAAGAAGGAGGTAAAAAAAAAAAAAAAATCGAAAAAAAAATCGAAAAAAAAATTAAAAATTCGAATTTTTTTATAAAAAAAATTAAAAACTTCGAATTTTTTTAAAAATTATTAAAAAATTGTTCGCCGGCAAGCTGTCTCCGGCCGGCGTCCACGTCAGCTTCGGCCGGCCAATTTTGGCCGGAAGGACTGAATTGGCACAATTATAAAAGGTTTAGGACTAAATTGGCCAAAAAAAAAAGTTTAGGACTGAATTGGCACAATTGCAATAGGTTTAGGACTTTTTTGGTGATTCTCCCGTTGATATGCACGTAGTAGTTACTAAATATCCATACCATCTCTTACGAAGAAGGAAATTACTATTCTATTGGATAATTTCTAAGTGGTAGGATCATCAAGATATAAACTCTACAATCAAATTACTAACCTTAAAAGAAAGTTACTAACTATAGACGTAGCGATGATCATGAGGACTCCAAGGGACTTATGACCGTCGGAAAAATAATTACAATGTACAAATACTATCAGTTACAAATAAAGAGGGAAACTGCTGTATCAATGGAGAATTGCAAAATGATAACACCCTCAACTTAAGAATAATGAATAGATGCTCACGATGGAAAGTTAATAATCATAGGCGCAGCATTACTTTCGAGGATTTCAGGTGATTTACAATTGTTCTAGAATATTTACTGAGAAATGTTGTCATTTATTACGACTATTTGATGAAATTTACTATATTAAGTTGAAGTTTACTAACGACAAAGATTAACATTTGGGCATAACAAAGATTATTCTTTGGCAAAGGGCAAAGATCAACATATGGGTCTAACAGGAATATGTATAAAAACACGTAAGTAGTGCCGCAAGCCTTTTCTGCTTCTCCTATAAACTGCATGAAAAAACCTTGAAATTGCCCAAGCAAGGGGAAATGATCCTGGGAAATAAAATATTAAGACGATTTCAAAAGGGATAGAGCATAGTAGAAGTCCTAAAATTTACTGTAAAAATGGAATCAAGTCTTACAAATTCAAAAAAAAATTACAATCAAGTCCAAAAACTTATCTAATTAGTACAATAAAAAGCTTCCGTCAACTCCGTCCAATTTGAGCATCAGAAAATACTAGCATGTCATCTTTTGATATGTTTTGAGTACACATGCCGGAGATACTCGAGCTAGACGAGGTGCCCCGTTCTAATGAATTGAAGTGTCTTGTTTGCCAATTCACCCTCTATCCCTTCACATTAATTTGAATAGGGCATGAGAGATTGAATTGATCGCCATCCGTTACTCCATCAACAAGACAGCTGTCCAGTTCCTAATTTGTTTCGCTGGTTTCTTAATGACAGCTTTCCTTAAGAGCTGCGAGCCAATACTACTCCACTTGCCTCTTCCCGATTGATCTTTTATATGCCTCCAGTTCCTCCATTCGACGCGGGAGAAATTTGTGTAAGAACTCTCTATACTCTAATTCACAAAGTGAAGCTGGATCTACTAATTGATTGTCTTCAAGCACAGCCTTCAATTCATCATCCAGTTGCTTGCATCTTAGCACATATCCCAACTTTTCCATGGTTCCACCCGACACTATGAGTGTAAGGCTAAATCGTAA
This sequence comes from Eucalyptus globulus, assembly GCA_014182545.1. Classification (NCBI taxonomy): domain Eukaryota; kingdom Viridiplantae; phylum Streptophyta; class Magnoliopsida; order Myrtales; family Myrtaceae; genus Eucalyptus; species Eucalyptus globulus. The sequence goes on from CM024724.1 coordinate 20,391,260, forward strand.
GTAATCCTCGTCAAATTCAAGAAAATCAACTGCTCCCTCCAACATTCCCCACAATACATTTGGTTTGAGATACTGAATCCATATGTGACCCGAATTAAATGAACCAAGAGTTCCTGATAGCACATTCCGCCTTTGGCCGTTAATTTGGGGCACAATGTTGAAAAATATTTCCTTTTCTCCGTTTTCTACATTGAAAACAACACAGAGAACCAATCCCAAGAACTTATCATAAAAGTCCTGTGAAATCATGAAAGATATGGTACCGCCTTCAACAGAGACGAACTCCTCTGGCATATCTCCTACGGGAATAATATTTTTGTAGGAAGTACAAATTCCGGAATAGCGATACTTCTGCTATAACGGTAAATTGTTAGATGTACTCAAATTGATAATGAGTTTAAATAGAAGAGTTTGATTTGAGAATTTTTCTTGTAATTTAACTAAAGCTAGAGTTTTATAATAAATAAACATGTTAGATCCTTCCTTGCCTTATATGTAATACTCATGAAATCATTCACTTGCGAGTATTGTAGCACCTGTATTACATGTAAGTGTAGAATCACTTTATGTTAAATTTGCTTGTTTCTACAGAATTTTCAGTTTTTGCATTATACAAACACAGTGCGCCCCCCATCCGCTCCAACAAATCAACACATGCACTTATGAATGCGCGCGCATCTGGACGGGGAGAGAGAGAGAGAGAGAGATACCTCAACTGAAAAGTCAGCCATGATATCGGCGGGTTTGGGTACATCCCGGGTAGCGTCGTCTTCTTCTATACTTATACGGTCTTCCTCTTCTATTTCACTTTCACGGTCTTCCTCTGACCATGTTTTTCTGTTATCTTCATGGTTCAGCCACCGCTATTACATATAGGTGCAAAATCACAATAAATTAGCTTGTTTTGTTTACCTGCATTTGCAGCTTTTGCATTATACAAACTCAATGCACCCATATCAATCAAACACACACACACACCACAATCGCGGGAAGGGAGGGAGGGAGGAGGGAGGGAAACCTGAAGTGAGAGATGGGCCGAACTTTCTTCCTCTGTGGTCGTTTCTTTATTGTCATGCCAAATCTCATAAAGCAAAAGTCTCCAAATCGTCCTCTAGCGGCTTGCATAGTAATCGAAATCCGCACTTTTTCACAATTGTACCACCCAATGCTTTAACACCAAACTGGAAAGAACTCAAGTCATTTGGACCAAAAGGGTCTACTCCCCATAACTTCTCTATTTCAAGATACGAAATTTCTACATGATCTGAATACCATCGACAATATATGCCTCCGATTGTAGGCTTTCTTTTGCCATTAACGTAGTGATAGAAATCCAAATCGCCATGTCGTTCGCCTCGCTTTGCTTGATATACAACGCCGATCGCTAATACCAAGAACTTCTTATACAAGTCCTTTGAAGCCATGAAAGATAGATAACCCTCTTTATTCGGGAGCAACCATTGCGGCATCACTCCTCCAGTTAGAAAAGTATGGCAAAAAGATTTGGAAAAGGGCTGTCAAAGATGTAAATTGTTAAGACAGTATTTTGAATTTGGCACTTGAAAATGAGAAGTTTCAATGAGTTAACTGGATTGACGAGTTTAGAAATGGTTAACAATATATGTAAATGACTCTGCATTAATCCCCTGCTGGGGGTGGGGGGGTGTGGAGGGGAGGAGAGAGAGAGAGAGTACCTTCGGAAAGACCCAGTCATGACATGATAAGTCAATATGGTTAGCAGGCCATATGTCAATTTTACTTAGAGATTCACAATTCCCTGCGTCCAAACTCCCCAATTGCCCTGGCATCTTACCAATCTCTTGTAGCTGTCGGCATTCTGAAACATCCAATATGCGTAATTTATGTAGCTGCCTGCATGTTGGAAGCTTAGCAAAATTGTTTTTGGACAAATACAATTGTGATAAGTACGGAAAACATGAATTATTCTCTAGGAACTCTACTTCTAGTAGATTGCATCCTTCAAGCCCTAAGATCAGTAGCTTAGGAAATCCTGTCTTGCCATGCAAAACACTAAAATCCCCCTCCTTTGGAAACTTGATTAGTTTTGAACAACCATGAAGTATCAAGCTCTCAAGATTTGGCAACTTGTAAATGCTAGATGGGAGGTTTGCTAGTTTCTTGCAATTAATTAAACTCAAGTACTCCAAAGAGACAAGATTTTCTATGGAAGTAGGAAGTTCCTCAATTGAAGTCCCTTTTAAATAAAGTTCTTTCAAGCCTTCGATTTTATCCGGAATATCAGGGAATCTTTGCAACTTTGAGCAACCAGTAAGATTGAGAATTTCAAGATTCTTGGATTGGAGCACATTAGGGAGCTGATGAAGGTTAGAGCACCCTTTTAAATTCAACAATCGTAACTTGGCGTGATATGCAACTGATTCGTGAGCACGCTCCAAATTTTTGCATCCATGGAGATCTAGTTCCTTGAGATTTGGAGTCAAATTGAGGTCCGGAATACAAACCACCGATGGACATTCACTGAAATTAAGGTACTTCAAATTTCCAAAGTCCTACAAGAAACAAAATGGAAAAAAAAATGAAGATAGAAATATTTAATGAAAAACATTTTGGATCATCATTCAAGCCCAGTGTGATCAGAAATTAGTTGATCCTATGACGTATATAGAGCACTCCCTCTCCCTTTTTACATGAGTTTATTGAGCGATCCTTGACCAAAAGAGAAGATAAAACAAGAATAACACTCGTAATTCCAGTACACGCTAGATGATCTTTATGAGGAGCTTTAGTAGAAAACATCTAAAACATTGGGATATGTTATTGGTTCAAGCCGAAGTTGCATATAATAATTCGACGAGTCAAACTATTGGAAAATGCCTATTTGATGTTGTGTAACGAAAGCATCTATTAAGTCCTTTGGATCTTACACCATTGTCCAACTATAATATGAAGAAAGAGCTAAGACAAAAAGTTACATGAGGAAGTAAGGATCCCAGTCAAGCAAAAAGAAACACAGAAAAGCCTGCTGTTTTTGAAGAAGGTGATCTTGTCCGGAATTCATTTGAGGAGCACTTTCCACCTAGTCATCGTGCTACGGATCGTTCTTTTCTAGTTTTGGAAAGCATCGACAATAATGCCCCCAAAAGTGAGCTTTGTGGAGTGAATGGTGTTTCCGCTAGTTTCAATGTTGTTAATCTATCTCTATGAAGTTGGCCTTGAGGAGAAGTCTTTTCAAGATTTCAAGATTCTCTCTTGTGAATAGAATAATAGGGATAAAATATATTTTCTTGATCTATGAGACTGTTTATACTTTTTAGGATTGCTTTAGTCTCGATTACAATGTGATAATATTGTAACTTGTTTGAATTTCATAATTTAGGTTCATTTTTCTTTACTTGGAGGTTACTCAAAGTATCTTAGGCTCCTAGTTATAAGTGCCCTCTTAGTATCTCATTGTAAACAATGAATTTATTAGGACTCCATTTATTTCGCAAAAATAATTGATTTGGAAAACATTTTTATAAAATGATCGCTTATATCGCTTACAAAAATGAATGAAGTAAGTTGAAAAACCCTTTTATTTATTTGTTCGTTCAACACATTCCAACGTCAATGTGGCCGACAAGCACGACAGCACAATTGAAAGCCCACAAGGTCTGTCTCATAGGAGGCATAGGAAGAGAAAAAATATAAGAGTATGCACAAGATTTGAAAAAATTGATGTTTGAAAAATTGAGCAAAATCACCAAATTTTCAATATTTTATGGAAATCAATTGTTGGTAAATACACAATATATAAGCGTAGAATATATGTAAAAAATTTCAAGATTAAAATTTGCAATAAGAAATTTGTTGTAGGATAGAAAAGATTAATATTTAGATTGTGAAACATGTGAGAGTTCAAATAAATTACTCATTTACGCACCTCTCTGTAAGTACAATATTTGTAAAATCAGTAATCGAGACATTTTGGGGAAAAAAATAAATTGAAATCCTGTGGAAGGTCACCTTTACTTTGTACAGTACTATAAATATGAATATAAACATAATACATACATAACTTTAGATTAGAATTAGGTTTAAATATATTTAAATTAGCAAAGTGAGGCACTTTTTTACTTCTCTTTAGAAAGCCTTATTAGTCTTGCGTGAAAGCCATTACGCGCTACCAGCGTCCTAGATGTGGTGCGCTAGCGCCTCTATAAAGTAAGACTCTTCCATAGAATTGTACCCGACAAGCCTTAATTTTAAAAAGCAGGAGAAGGAATGGCTGGTCAATCTATCTACCTTGAGAGTTGCTTTTCGTCCTGTGATTTCTTACGTAGGAATAAATGGAGTAAGGGCGCAACCGAATGGCCGGATTGAAAGGAAAGGAGGGGAACATTTTACACACTTGAAAGGAGAAGGAGAAACTCCCAGTTATATTTGAAAATAAATATTTTATCCATAAAGATGAAGATAGCTTTCTTGGAGTTCGCTTAATCCTCCTCCTAAAAATAAAGAAGTACCTGCTAGAAATCTCTGGTTAGGTCGGTACGATAAAAAGAGACAGCACTTTTGGGGTTGACTTACAGTAAAGACTCAACTCCTTTATAGATCCTTTACTACACGATTTCTACATCTCTCTTTTCATTATCGGTTGCATTCTATCATAGAAACAACAACGGGAGGTTCAATCAAAAGTACTTAGTGTGCATTTGCTTCATTGATAAAGCAAATAAGGAGGTTGGGACACCGAGTGCCATAACTTGGCATAGAAGGACACTTAAGTACCATAACTTTAAAATGGTACACTTAACTGCCAATATCGGAGTAAATGAGACACTTAAGTGCCACTCCGGCGAAAATCCGGCCAAATGGCTGACGTGGCAATTTTTCAGCAAGTTTGGTCCAAAACGGCGTCGTTTTGCACGCTGACGTGGCGGAGAAACGCGAACGACGCCGCCGTTTCGCGTCTACGTGTAAATAATAATATAAGAATTAATTAAATTATAAAATATTCAAAAAAAAAGAAAAAATTTTGAAATTTTAAAAATTAAGAAATTTTTTTTTTTTAAAAAAAAAAAGGTGGGGGAAGGTCGAATGGGGCGGCTGAGGGCTGACCCCGCCGCCGCCGCCTCCCCCGTCGCCGGGAAGGGTCGACGACGGAGGGGGAGGGCTGGCCGGTCGCGCCGCCGCTGGCCGACCCGACGGCGAGGGCTGCGAGCCCTCGCCAAATCGCGGCGAGGGCCACGACCCTCGCCCCCATCTAGGTGAGGGCTCGCGGGCCCTCGCCTGCCCGGCCGGCCCGCCGACCCCGGCCGACCCTCCCCACTACGTCGCCGACCCTTCCGGCGGTGGCGGGAGGCGGCTTGGCCCGCGAGCCCTCGCCGAATTTGGGCGAGAGCTGCAACCTCGCCCTAGATCTAGGCGCGGGCCGCGACCCTCGCCCCGGATCTCGGCGACGGAGTGGGAGGGTCGGCCGGGGTCGCCGGACCCGGCCGGCCGAGCCCTCGCCCGGATCTTGGGCGAGGGTCGCGGCCCTCGCTGCGATCCGGCGAGGGTCGCGGCCCTCGCTGCGATCCGGCGAGGGCTCGCAGCCCTCGTCGTCGGTCGACTCGGGCCGGCGACCCCAGCCCGACCCTCCCCTCCGTCGCCAGCCCTTCCCGACGACGGCGGGGGGCGGCGGCGGCGAGGGCTTAGCCCTCGCCGCCCGTTCGACCTCCCCCACCATTTTTTTTTTAATTTTTTAAAATTTTAAAATTTTTCTTAATTTTTTAAAATTTTAAAATTTTTCTTAATTTTTAAAATTTTAAAATTTTTCTTATTTTTTTAAAATTTTTTGAATATTTTAAATCTAATTTAATTAATTTTTATATTATTATTTACACGTAGACACGAAACGGCGTCGTTTTGCGTTTCTCGCACGTCGCCGTGCAAAACGACGCCGTTTTGAACCAAACTCGCCGAAAGTCGCCACGTAAGCCATTTGGCCGGATCTTCGCGGAGTAGCACTTAAGTGTCCCATTTAACTTCAAAACTAGCACTCAAGTGTACCATTTTAAAGTTATGCACTTAAGTGTCCCATTTAACTTCAAAACTAGCACTCAAGTGTACCATTTTAAAGTTATGGCACTTAAGTGTTCCTCGGTGCCAAGTTATGGCACTTGGGCTGTACTTCTGCCAGCAAATAAGCAAGAAAAATCTCATTCTATTTTCATATGCAATTTCGAGAAGAATCTAGCAAGCTCATCTCTTATATAAAATATAGAATCTTTGATAGCATTTTCAGTATCTATCGTTTCAAAGGCACGCAAATTGAATCCTCCATTCATGTTTATTAAAATACTAAGCACGTTCATCATTCAATTGTTAAATTAGGTCACCAATAAGTTCTTGTCCCAATTTTCAGTATTAAAGTTACTGACCATATAAGTCAATTCTTCTTATAATTTTAGTACTTCTAACATTTGAAAATGAGATTGATTTTTTTTTTTTTAGAAGTATCTTTTGTTCGAATAGACAATAAAATTCACGTAGAAAAGTTTTTAATACTCCCTAAAACGGGAAGAATCCACTTATGTTGGTTCATGCAGTAGATTGACATCTTCTTTTTAATGCTTTAACCAATTATAAACAATTTAATAGATGCAGATGTTTCTAAAGCACAGTTAACGAGCATCATCAGAGTTAATAATTGTTGCATCCAAAGTTTTCAATAAGACATATGCATATATACAATCATAATCATATGCATACATATATAGATATGTAAGAGATAAGTAGATAAGGACAATTCCTTTGAATGCGAACCTTAAATTGGTCCACCACGACTTGAATGTTGCTTTTGCACATATCAATTCTGACTAACTTCTTTGGGCCAAGGGGAAATTTGAGAAATGAAGAAGGACATTCAGGCCATTGAAAACATCTCAGTCCATTAGGAAGACAGATAGGACCTTGGAAAGAGTTATGCACATTAATCATGACGAGTAACCTCAATCTTCTCATTTTTGTGAAAGCATTGGGACCTATGTATATTGCTTCTGTCTTGGGTAAATCCAAAACTATGGCTTTTACTGTATCTGTTCCCTGCATTTATAGAACTTGCATTGCAATTAGCATACGAAGTCAGAGAAGAAGAGAGCAAAATCAGTGTTTAAACCACCAAAACTTACCATTTCCCCTGATAGAACTTCACAGACATCTTCAAAAAGCCATATCCTGCTGCGTCTTCCAGGATCATCGTGACATTCTTGTTTAACAATATCCATGCCCATTAACTGAATCAAGTCATGCATCTGTACTGTCCTCCATTCTTTAGTTATTAAGGACTTCTCAACAAGGACTTGCACTCCAATAGTCGTGTCAAAGTCGCAATTGTTAAGGACTTCTATAATGTACTCTATAGATCGCCCCTTGAAGAAACATGCAATATCAAGGAAAATCTCCTTTGCATAGTCCTCTAGTCCATCATAACTTAACTTGAGAACACCATTGATGGTTTTGTCAGGACTTTTAGCAAGTTTATTCAATGCGCTTTCCCACTCCTGTTCTCTTCTACCACATAGGAAAGAGCCCAATACCTCAAGAGCTAAAGGAAGTCCATTAGCATAACGCAAAGCACTATCCACAAGATCCCTCCTTATCACTTTTTCCTTACTTCTAAGAAAAGCATGTTTATTGAAAAGTTCAAGAGCTTCCCAATACCATAGAGTTTTAACTTCATAGATATGATCTTCATCTATCCCATGGACAGTTAATAGATGGTTATCTCTCGTAGTAATGATGATTCTGCTTCCTTTACCAAACCATTCACGCCCTCCAGCTAAAGCATTTAATTGTTTTACGTCATCGACATCGTCGAGAACAAGGAGGACTCTTTTGCAGCAAAGTCTATGTTGCATCAAATTAATACCTCCATCAACACTAAACATTGTTAATTCTTTTCCAACTAATATCTCGGACAACAATTCTTCTTGCAAATGAACTAAATCCTTGGAATCTTTTGAAGTTTCACGAATGTTTGCCAAAAAACATGAAGCCTCAAATCCTTTGAATATATCATTGTAAACAGCTTTGGCTAATGTTGTTTTTCCTACGCCTCCTTGTCCCCATAATCCTATCATGAGAACATCATCACGAGACTCAAGATTTAACATAGATTCCAGCTTTACCACTTGTCGATGTATTCCAACCGGATGCTTGGCAACGTGTAACGGTTTTCGGTCCAGCTGCATAGAGATCTCCCGCACAATTCTGTTGATAAGATCTGCTTCATCTCTGACAAAATCCGGAAAGGTACTAGATACATCAATTTCCAAAGATAATTAACTTTCATGGAAAAAGAAGAAGAGATTCAGCATATAAAAAAGAAAAAACAAAGCAGTGTCACTTCAATCACTACTTAGTACTTACTTATCCTTCAAATCCCACCCAGACAAGCTACTCGCATCAAGGAGAGCCTTTTTCCATCTCTTCACTTTCTCCGAATCTCTCCCAAACTTTCTCTCATGCTTAACCATAGATTTTCGGTAGCTCTTTCTTGGTGTTCTCACTTCTCTAGGATCCACTTTGTAAAACACCGGAAATACCGTGAGTCCTCTTTGCTCCTTGCACTGCATGATTTTCTCCACCTCTTCCAAACACCACCGTGAGGAAACATAGTCCTCGGAGAAAATGATGATCGCGATACATGACTCCTCAATCGCCTTCATAAGTGCCGGCTTTATACAGTCGCCTTTCCGAAGCTCCTCGCTATCAACATAACTGTAGATTCCTTTTTGGGCAAGCGCCGCATAGAAATGACTGAGGAAGCTCTTTCGAACGTCTGTACCTCTGAAACTCAGGAAGACGTCATAATTCCCTTTCAGATCTGAAGAAGCAGCCATTAGAGGAGATGAAGTTTGATGTGCTTCCTCAGAATGCTTAGTGTCTGGTCGGGTTGCAGCTGTCTCTCTCATGTGGATATCACTTTGTACTACCAAAGAAATAGAAACGAAAACCAAGATCATTTCTGATGCTCCGAGTCGATAAGCATATACTCCACCAACTAATTTAACAGAAAGCAGCATTTTGCATAAGGTGCACGGAACCATCCTATATAGGTGCTTCCGGACTTGACTTGCCTTTTCCATTAATAAAAGAAATAGAAAAGAAAACTAGCAGTACTCCCATGCTCTTGGTGCTAATATACATTAGTCACTCGCAAAACATCGCCTGTTGGAATATTCTTTATAATGAAAAATCTGCCTTTTTTTTTTTCTTTTTCGAAAGGGCTTCTACAAAAGCAAATCCCAAAATAAATTTCCCTCACTTTTCAAACTAAAATTTTCCATATCATGTCTTGCATTAAACGGAACAAATTCGAAGCAGTTCAGGCATTTCTTCAACCACGTAGTGGGCAGCCAGTTGGAGAGCGAATATGGACCTATTCGGAGCTCGAGCTCACACTTAAACTCAAGAGAAATCAGCGAGCAACGTTCAAACTTAAGAAAAACCGACTCCTTCAGATCCGACGCGAGTGGAGACTAAAGAAATCGAGCTTGCTTTGCTCTTTCAAAATCAAGCAGGACGAGGCAAAAAAAAAAAAAAAAAAAAACAAAGAAGGAACGAGAACTCAATCGCGGGGGCCCTACCTGACTTGGATTCCGTGGGCATCGTCGGCAGCGAAGGTTGAGAATAGCGACTCCAACCTCGTGTCAGGCTTCAGTCGACTCCACCGAGGTCAGGGACCGCGACGACGAATGGCAGCGGGCGAACGACGTAGATCGGCTGTGGCTCCGAGGTTTTGTGTGGGGCTTCAACGGCGACCGTTCCCGGCGTAGAGAAAGACCAAGATGCCTCCCCCCCAACACCTTTTTCGTGAGAGTAAAGAAGTAGGTGACGGTGAAGGAGTGAGGTAGGATTCCGGGAATGGAATGCGAGAGCAGTCGCCGGCAGGAGGTAGTCGGACGGAGATGGTGGAGGTGGCTGTGTCAGGTGAGTTCAGGAGAAAGGGTGGGGAATGCTTTTTTTTTTGTTCTTTTCCAGAAAAATGCTGCCTGAAGATGGTGGTCTCCCCTTCCTCCCTTTTCGTGAACGCCCTGCCTTTTTTTTTTTTTTTCTTTTTTATGGGAATTGTGTCTCTTATAAGAGAGAGCGTACGAGATCCTAGAAAGAACTTCCCTTTCAGATTCGAAGAGGCGGCTATTAGAGGAGATGAAAGTTGATGTGCCGCCGCAGGATGCCTACTATTTGGTCGGGTTGCAGCTTTACCTATGTGTATATCGCTTCGTTCTTGAAAATCACTTTCTCGAATCATGTGGCAGCCACAATCAAAGAAAGCCATAAAAAGGAAAACCAAAGTTATTGCGCGCGTAATTTCCGCATCCTTATTTTTTTTATTTTCCTTTCTTGTATTGACTTGCTTTCTCTACTGATAAAAAAAACAGAAACGAAAACCAACCACGATTTTGATGCTCTGAGTCGGTAAGCATATTCTCCAAACTAATTTAATAAAAAGCAGATAGCGATATAAAAGAAAACAAAATAGCAATCAATGCACACGTAATTTCCACAGCATTTTGTGGAAGATGCATAGAACCTACTTCTTAACTTTGCTGGCCGTTTCCATTAATAAAAGAAATAGAAAAGAAAAAGAAATAGAAAAGAAAACTAGCAATACTCTCGTGCCCATGGTGCTAATATACATGAGTCAATCGCAAAAATTGCCCCTTTGTATTATTATTTATAATTAACAATTTGAATTTCTTTCTGTCAGAAGGGATTTTAGACAAGCAAATTGCAAAATAAATTTCCCTTACTTCTCAAACTAAATTTCTTCATATCATATATTGCCTAAAGATTATCAAGTCATCCCCCTTTAGTGAAGTCACTTTGATCTCACTCCTTAATTATTTTTGTTTTTGACATTTTACATTTATTTTATACTTTTAATGTCAAATTTAGAATTTCTTAGCTAATAGATTATCCGCGATCGCATAACTATTTAGGAAATATTTTTTTTCCTTTTTATTTCATGTTGACACTATCTGTTTTCTTAACTTCTTAGTAAAGATTATCACTTATTCATTAGAAAGTGTTTGTCATTAGCGAGCGGATATTATGAACTAACCATATTTATATCAGTTTTATCTTCTTGTAAATACTAGAGTTTATGACTTTGAATAGCAATGACATATGGAGGATTCATAAAAAGGAAACTTCTACTTTAATGTCTTAGTGATATTTTTTAGTGTATGTATAACTACCTTTTGATGATGTTCTCATGTAGGAGTTTTTGGACATTTATTGCCGATAAAAGAATTGCGAAAGGTTACCTGGAGTACTGTGGTGGTGGGTCCTGCAATCGCTTCCCCAGATTTGCTCGCCAGCTGTCGGCTTACGGGGTTCCCTCAATCACAAAAAAAAAAAAAAAAAAAAAGATTGTGAAAGGTTGAGATATTTATTTTGCATGGGTTATAATTTGACTAGTAGATGATTTTGAGAGAACTTGCAATCTAAGAGTGATTTTGAGTGTTTTTATTTCTCCACTCATATCAAATGAGAAATATTGAATCGTATGATATAAAGTTTCTGCGTTTTCTCTTGGGTTGAACTACTGAATTCATCTAGTACTATTATATATTTTGATGCTCTATAGAGGGCCTTATGGAGAGTTGATATGTGGCTCATTTAATGGTTGCCACCTCTCTTTCGTTTTCTTTAATTTATTCATCATTTTTTCTCTTCATTTCCAAGAGAAGGTGGCCCGTAAAAGCTAGTAGACTAAACCTAGCCCCCTCCCTGACCCCTTGATGGGATGGAGAGAGCCCCCATATCAGGTGGCCCTCCATCAGATCCAGTAGAAAGTGCATATGTGTCAGATCTTCTCTTTCCTCACTTCCTTTCCTTTCTACTTTTTCTGGATTCAAGTGCTCGATCACTGCAAAACAGCATTCAGGCATAAAAAAAGGAGAAATCTTCACTACTGTCTTTGAGAAACAAAGAAAGTCTAATATATTGGACGCTGAGTTAATGGCTAGGTACACTTATCCCCTGATCTTTCCCCAATGTACGTGCACCATCATCTATTGAATTTCAGATATTTGATCATATTAGACAAAAAAAAAAAAAAAAAAATTCTATCTATATTAACATTTATTTGATGCATATGTCATGAGTTGATCGATTGGGATCGTGACTTGTCTTCCGTGGCAAGGCATGGCCCTTTAACTCCAGAAACCTCTTGATCTGAAACATGTATCTATACGTTGGTCTTTGGCACTTTCTAATTTTTCAATTGTTGTCAAATTTAGAAAGATTTACAGGTACAAATTTTTTGATAGTGTTACTTTTCTTGAATAGTCTACCTGTCTGATGCATTTTATATGGGCAATTGTAATTTGGAGATTCTTTGTAAGCATAATTGATGTGCATGCGCATCACACCTACCCTGGTAGATTTGTTGGCATTGGCGTAGGTGAGTTTGGTCAACAACCAAAGGGGGAAGAAGATAAGGAGATTCAACTATTGCTATCCCAAGACTAAACCTTTTCACAAATATAAAAGAGATGTTCACATGAATTTGTCGAGTGATGGTTTAATTTTTAAATTCCCTTCCAAAGTATTGGTTTTGCTGTAATTGTAGATTGGGGTTCCTCTTAAGATGTCATTATTTTCCCCTTTATTTTTTTGACAAGAAATGCACTAAGCATTTGTGCACCCGACTTCTTGTAATTAATGAAATATGTCTAGATCCAGAATGCACCTAAGCTTCATCTACAAGGATCCGAAAGCAATGCATTTGTAGTTGGAGATGACATAGATATTACATATGCTAGCTCCTCCATTCAAATTGGTGTAGATTTCTAACATTAAACAACTTTTGATTGTTATGTTTGCTTAATTAGGCAAAAAAAAGTGTCTTGTAGATCTTTTGTCGGTTGTCATTGGTTGTATATCATCATAACGTCATTTAGACAAATTATGGTCTCCAAAGCTCATAAGTGATGGATAATTGTAGATATCATGAGCATCTGTGAAGTTTTAGTAGTGGATTTTCCAATTATCCCACGATTTAAATCCTAAATTTTTCTCAATGTTTTTGTGGAATTGCATTGTGTCACATGCGGCTTGTCTAGTCCTCAAGAATCACAACAATATTGTGACTTCATCATTGCATCCATGAGGGAGAGGGGAGAGAGTCAAATTTTGAGCAGAGAACTGATGCTGAAAGTAGTCTATAACTCGAACTTCTCTCTGGACCAATTTTTGAGGTCACATACTATTTTTCTTAGCTTGTTTTAAATATAAATCTTTTCATTCCCTATTAGCAACAACATAGAGCGAATGTTAGTATCGGGCTATCCTCTATCCTCAAAGGCCGTACCTTATTACTCTTGTATTCTACTTTGTCCCAAAATGGGGAAATAAAAAATTGTTACTTCTTCATCTAATAGCTTAACAAGCATTGCATCTTACATGGTGATGCTGTTCTAATTATGTAGGTAGTTAAGAGATTTGTTAAGCTAATAAAACTTAGATGTGTAGATTGATTTATTCCATGTAAGAATGGAAAAACATTTGCTACTTTTGCAAGATAGCAAGGCGTGCCTTGTGAGCCCCGTTTGCATTTAAATGGTGATTGGACACATGGGAGGGTGCAATTGCTAAATAATATGGGAGAATGTATACATAATGAGAACTTTAATGCAATAAAAGCATCTGTGACTTTTTTTTTTTGTCAGTCCTACTCTATTCCTACTCTACACTCACTCTCGGACTTTTTTGCTTTGCCGGACGTGGGAAACCCACTTGAAACTTACGCGTCCCCCACCCCATCCCTCCGAGAAGGTGGGGATTTGACCCCACCTCCCCCTTCCATTTGGAAGGGTGGCGCCACACCTGCGAATCTCAGGTGGGTATCTATGGCTTGACCTATGCCGTAATGTTCTGCCGATGCCTAGCCCCATAAGTGAACTTTCCCAATCATGCACTGTTGTTGAACAAGCTGATCAACCTGTCTTCATTGTCATTGAGAAGGTGATCCCTCCATGAGATAAGTGTACCTAAGCCACTTAGTGTCTAGAATAATAGACTTTCTTATTAAATACTTTGATAAAGTTCTGATTTACAATAATTGATATTATTGTTAGCCACGTATTTAAGATCCGTCTTATAGTTATCTTCAACCATTTTGTATCATGAGAAGAATTTTAATAGTAAATGCATGATGTGTTATTTTCAAATAATTTATGATTTTTTTTTAATTTTTATGAATTTTCTGGATTTTTTTATTTTTAATGACTATTTTAGTTTATTATTATTTTTTAATTTTTTATATTTTTGAATTCAGACAAGGATTTCGGGCTGGCTCTGGTCTAGCAGGTCTGGGCCATGGACACAAATGGGCTTATTCAAAACAAGCCCATTCGATTAGAAATCACCAAGCCCAGTTCGTTGAATTAAGAAGCACCAAATCCACACGATCCATTCACGCTTCCTTCCTCTTTTCTTATCTAATTTTCTTCTCTTTTTTTATTTTATTTTATTTTATTCTTTTCTCTCTCTCTTTTTTATTTTTCATTTTCTGTTTTCCATTTCTCTTCCCTTCCACTGTTCATCATCTTCTTCCCGAGAACGACTTCTTCCCTGCGACCTCCTTTTCAACCTAATCCCACCATTGTCGGATGAGCCCTCGCCGGCGCTCAGGCCACTGCCAAGCCACCACCCGGCGTCGGTCGATCAGTCCGACAACGCCAGGCACCGCCGGCCATCACTTGGTCGCCGGTCGTCACTCTCGCGGGCCATAAGCGAACCTCAACGGCGACTTTAATGTCACCGAAACACGTAATACAAAACTGCATCCATTCTAAGAGAAACAGGCACACATATGGAGTGGATGGGAAACTAACTACGGCGGCCTCTAACCGTGGGCTTCTCCGGCTAAAGGAATGGCATCTCCGGCGAAGCGCTCACGGCCAGACTCGGACGATGAAAATATGCCACCAAAAACTCAAAGAAAACGCCGATTCGGTCTCTTTTTAATGATTTCATAACGAATAGAGCACAAAAATTAACATTTCGAGCATCTCGCTAAAATTGAATTCGATTTTTCATGGAGACATTCCGTCGAACAGTTGATGTGCGGTTCGGAATACTACCTTTAGGTTCGAGAGCTTGCTGCGACGAATGACGGCGACGAACGGCGACGCCGGAAGGTCACGAGGGTGATGAGGCGGACCACCGACGAGCCGAAAGAATTCTCTCCTCTCGGTTTCAGATTTCTCTTCTAAACACCTCCGGCTCCACCCCTGCGAACCGATCCCCTCTCTCTCTCTCTTCTTCTTCCTCTTTCCTTTCTGCTCCATCCTTACCATTTCAAGAAGAACAAATTGAACTCCTAACGGGATAGCAAATATCTTATCCGTATTCCGCCCCGTGTATAGTTTCGTTCTATTATTTAAATTATATACAAACTTATCCGAATCTCGCCGCTCTAAATAACAAATACGATAAAACACTATCATACCTGGACTTTTCCGATCCAACAAAAATACTCATACTCATTAAGTCTTTTGTCTTCAATAGCCAATGAGTTACTCTCATTGGGTTTTATTGTATTTTCTCCATCCTCGTTAGGATGTACCTAGACGCCGTTGACCTGTCTCTACATCACCATTGTCAATCTGCTCCGAAGTTAACGCCACGCGGTAAGCCTTACGAAGATTTCTTCATTGGGGAGCCGCTTTGCCCCTCCTTCCATTTGTTAATTTGGCGGAAGATGGTGAAGCGGTCCTGGCTCCAGTTCGTTGACTCGACGACCTTCCCTGAATAAGATTGTACTTGGCCGAGTCCAGTCGTCATGTTCCTCCATCTACGGTTCGCACTCTGTCTCTCCTCGAGCCGGCCTTTGTCTCGGTCCTGCGTTCGTAGTATAAAAAAGCCGGCCGTTGTTGTTCTTGGGCCGTCGCGTTCAAGCTTTCTTGGCTCGCCGGTTCTTCTTCTTGTTCTTCTTCTTCGTCTTCTCGTGCAGAGGTGATTGAGCTTCGCGGCCATGGCGTCTCAGGAGCGTCTGGAGAGTCTGCAAGCCCGCAAGAATTACAGGAATATCTGGCGCACTGACCTCTTGCACACCATTCAGGCCGACACTCCCTGTACAGTTCCTTTCTCTGCGTCTCTCTGTTCCAATACTTGGTCGTTTCTCAAAAGGAAATGATTGTAATGCGTCATCTGATTCTCTTCCTTTTCTCTGATGGGGTTGCTCTGCTTCTCGTTGCATGTGACCGCAGTCTGCTGCTTCGCCACGTGGTGGTAAGTTGTTCTCAATTTGTTGATCTGAGATAATTCTTGATTGCTGGAATTGGATTTGTTTCGGTGTTTACGAGCAGAGTAGCTTTACGATTAGAATGTTGTTAGGACAACGAGATTGTGTTCCATCACAAAGCCGATGTTATGATGAAAATTTCATAGAAACATGGATTTTCGGAAGAAAAATAGGAAAACGAACAGTTTACATGTCCCCTTTGGGACTCTGGATTGAGCTAAGATGATCTGATGGCGTTTTTCTGCAATTTTTCTTCAACAATCAAATAAAGAGAGAGTGTGTGTGAAGAAAATCAATCTGATTCATGTCCACTTATACGGTTCCACCAAAAAGCACACTTGGCGGTGATCCCGCTACCTAAGCATTTTCGAACGAGTTTGGTCTTCCTGGAAGATGCTTCCACAAAAGCATATAACTTCACATAGATTAGGTTCCTTGCAAGCTTACATGGTGTCGGCCCATACGGCATTCGTCTCCATCTTCTTCACTCGGCGATCCTCGCTCTGGTGTTCGAGCGCGTCTCCAGGCAGCGAATCTCTGCCTCGCTCGATCATTTCCGGCAGCATTGATCGTTTTCTCTCCGCAGCGATGGTGCAGAAGCAGCACCACAAGTCGAACGCCAAGAAGCAGCCTCACGTAAGCCATGTCCTTCGCTTCTCATGGTTGTTGCAGTTTGCATCTATTTGGGCACTCGTGACTATTGCTTGCTCTTCGATCTCCTAACAAATTCTAAAGTTTCAATTGCTGTGATAATCTGTTTGTTGTGGCGAGGCCTCTGAAATTGAGCTTTCGTGGAGGTGTTTTTGGCTAAGTTCTTGGTTGGAGTGTTCGTCGGTGGTTTTTTTCAGAATCTGAGTGGACGTGAATATAGTATGCGTTGATGAACAGGTCAAAAAGCAGGGTAAGCAAGCGGATAACACGCAGTTCCGAGCTCAGCTTGATGCTCTGGGCCTGAAAATTGTCCAGGTGACTGCAGATGGTAATTGCTTTTTCAGGTGTGTGTTCCTTGTTAGAAAAAGATCACCGTATTGTTCATGGTTTTGTTGAATGTTTCCAGGGTTTGATTTTTTTTTTTTTTTTTTTTGTTAGATAACAGTATTCCTCTCTGTTTTGGAAGATTTATGGTATGCTCATTGCATTACTGCTCTGTCGTCAGAACACAACACAGTGCATTTTATGGTACACTGGTTCTGGAACACTATCATCGATGTACTAGAAATTCCTCAGTTGGAAAAATTATTGCATTTCATATAACGTATCATTCTGCTTGAGACACTGCATCTGGAAATATATCTTGAAGAAGAGCTCTAATTCTCAGGGAATGTAGCTCTTTTAACTTGGTCTCGAGGATATTAGATCGACTTTTCCGTTATCCAACTAAGTAACTTCATAAAATTCTATCACTATGGTATCGCTATCGTACAACGCCTAGAGAAAGGAACCATGTTCCTCATTCCTGTTTTCATTCCACATATTTGAATTATGCATCGTCCAGGTAATCTTGCAGTCTTGTATGGAGCTTTTTGTTTATAGGAACGCCTTTGCTATGGTTGGAATTTTCATAGTTGTCCACTCTTGTTAATCAGGGCCCTTGCAGATCAGTTGGAAGGCAATGAAGATGAACATGGGAAGTACCAGAGTATGGTTGTTCAGTACATATTGGTATGTGGAGGGCAGATTTCTCTTTTTCAAACTGTAGGAATTATGTGTGCAGGGGTTTTTTTACATGGTGATGTTGTCCTCATTTGTATTAGTCCTCAGTGATCCGAATCTATACTTTATTCGGTGCATTTTGTTCTTGAACTTTTTCTGTAAGTATTGATGGATCTCACACTTATATAGACACTGAAATAGCATGCCTTTGGAAGAAAAAACCAAGTTAAAATGTGTATTATACATTGAAGCATACATTTCTGCTGCCAATGGTTATTCCTGGTGATATTCAGCTCAGTCACGGTTGCATAGAGTTTTACCAACACAAGGATCACCTGAGCAATTTGACATTCTTATTTTACTAGAGAGGAAAACCTTTTGAGTGTTAACTGTGATTTGGATGGTGTATCTTGGCCTAAACTGACTGGTGCAGGAGGAAGCTGGACTTTATAGTTACCCGCATTGTTCTAGCCTACAGGAACGTGCGGTTGCCACTTTAGGGTGCCAATATTATGCACACTGACATATTTTTGGAGGAGATTTTGAGAAAATAAAAAATTAGAGAATCGATACTGATGTTAACTTTTTAGCATGCATGATAAAACTTTAATGTTTTGCAATGGCACAAATTGGCAGTTTTGCTTGTTTCAAGTTTCAACAGAACCCTTTATTTTCATTGGTTTTTTCTCATAGTGATGTGTTTAAGGAAATAAAATCCTTGTCTGAAGAATGGACCTGATATATGCATCTAAGATGGGAATTGTTAATTACAGGAAAATCGTGAAATGTTTGAACCATTTATTGAGGATGATGCGCCATTTGAAGAGTATTGCAAAACCATGGACAATGATGGCACATGGGCTGGTCATATGGAATTGCAAGCAGCTTCTCTTGTTACACGGAGTAACATTTGCATTCATCGGGTAAGACTGACAATGAAGTCATCAACCATCACCTACGTGAAGTTTTGTTGGTTACTGTCTTTTCATTCCTTCGGGAGAAACATCCAGACTAAATGAGGATGTCATTAGACTCGTCAATTGTTAGCCTTGCTACTGGATTTGAAGTTTCGCTGTTTAAGCATGCATCCTAGAATTCGATGACCATTGAAGAACCCATGATTATTGGTTTCCAGACTCATTCTCCACTTAATCATATAACGGCTTTCTTCCCCAATATGGCCCTTCTTTATCTGAGAAGTTGTTCCCCCATCATTGTTTAGATCAAAAGACCACTTAGGATGTTGTTCTCATAATGGTTATAGCTTGGTCTTTTCTGTCTGGTTATAATTTGTTACTCTTTAGACTGAAAAATTGACTCATCTGAAGTGCAATGATATCCGGCATGTCTCGCGATGTCTATTGTGGCAAAAGCATGTGGAAGGACCATTGATAGTGATGTGCAAAAGATTTTTTCAGAGATATATTGCACCTTTTAGCACAAGGAGTTCCGATGGGTGCATATAATCCTAATTCAAAGAAGACTTAATATATCGAACTTGTTACAAAATTGCTGGCTTTTTGAGTGTTCTATATGTCCTTGATGAATCTACACAGCACTAATTAGTTTTGATACATGCTGTGCATGCAAATATCTGTTCGTTGACGCCAAATGGAACAATTTATCTCACTCCTTACTTGATGCAGAACATGTCACCTCGGTGGTACATACGCAATTTTGATCAGCCTGGTGCTCGTATGATCCATTTGTGAGTTTTCTGAATATAGAGACTGATGCTTTTTTTTTGCTAAGCAAGTGCTCAAATACTGGGATGAGATTTGGCTCTGTTTGTATACACTTAAATAAATAACTTTTTTTTACGTTTTACTTTCCCTCAAAAGATTTGAAATAAAACAATGTTTTTATTTTTAAGTGATTATGAAAAGATTATATATTTCTCCTGGTCAAGTTTGTTTATTTTTAAAAGGTTTTAGGTGTTTCGAGTTTAATAAAAGTCAAATTGCAAGAGCTGCAAGATCTTTTTTTTTTTAAAACGAAAGCTATAATTACAAGTCGTCCAAGCAAACCAGCTCATTACAAAAGAGAAGGTACTGCAGCTTGTTCAGGGAGACTGCTGATTTGTGAAAATATTTTGGCATGCAAGGACAACATCTCATAAGTTGCAGATCCAAGTGTAGTTGCGGTGTTATTAGATTTAACCATGGAAGTTCGTTTGCTAGTTTGAGAGATGTTTTGGTGTGGTCGGAGAGGGATAAATTACTGGCTAAGCATATGTGGTAGGAGACCGAAATGTCACTTTAGCTTTTGTTTCTTCGATAAATTATTTTATTGAAATTCCCATTCACAATCCTTCAATGAATGGAATCCCTTAATATTCTAAGTTAAGATGGATTGGATCTGTCTAGGTAGCCATCATGACCTTGGATTGTCACGAGGATCATGAAATTTAGTGGATATATGATATTCCATACTTTACTATCTTCGATAAGTGTCATCATGTGAAACCAGTAAGCATAAAAAATGTGTGTTGTGCCATTATTGTTTTGTGGATAGGGAAAATCTTATGTTCTTTTTGTACTGATGGTGTTTCATTATTTGAACTTATATATTTTGCTTTGCTTTATTAGATCTTATCATGATGAGAAACATTACAACAGTGTGAGGTTGAAGGAAGACACTGGAGATGGGCCAGCTAGGCCAATTACAATCAAGGTTACTACTGGAATTTAATTCTAATTTACTAAGTTAGTAGGGAAGTTGGACAAATTGTGAATTTAAGTATGTGATTTGATAATTTCTTTTGCTGAAAGGCCGATTCTAATCTCTTCTCATCGTCTCGCCAAGCAAAAGCTGGGTCAAAGAAGTCTAAATCAGGAGCTGGTAAGGATATTACTGATGCTGGATCCATCAAGCTAGTCATGGCTGGAAGTGGTTGTGAGAACATTGAGAAAGTTGAGCAGGTTATGTCCTTGCTTCTTCTGCTCGCTTGTTTGCATTAAATGCTTTCCTCTCATTTGCTGGGTGTCTAGAATTAGAATACAAGACCTTTCTCTGGCTTCTGTGTGACATGCGATACTTTTACAGACATTGGTGCAAATGTATGGGGATGTTGATGCTGCCATAGAGTATTTGATAGCAGAAAAAGGTATTGAAGATTTTTCAGAGGAAGCTGTCCGGTCTCCCTGCAATGCAGATGCTTCTCATGGTAATGGCTGGTCAGTATTTATCTCTCTAGATTTTCTTTAATAATTTAACTTCGCAGTTTCAGAGATACCATGTTGAGCTTCACGAGAAGCTTGTTTGGAGTCATTTTGATGCAACTGGTAGAATTAGCGTGCTTTGTCTTGTCAACCATAGATTTTTGGGGTAGTCAAACATGTTACACCCAAAACTATTTCATAATTCTTTGTGGTGTTTAGGTGATGATGCCAGCGGAAATTCTGAGGAACAGAGAGAGGAACCTGCGGAAGAGGCCAATAAAGAAAATCCACCTAGCGATAGCGCTAAACAGACTCATGATGATGGCAGTGCCCAGCGAGAAGACAAGGTTTCCACAAAAGATGACTATGTTACCTCTTTTACCATTTTGGTTTTAGCTTAAATGTGAGAACTGTTGGTGATGCGCTCCTTCATTTTTATTTGCTTGTTTTATGTTGAAATGCAGAAAATTCCAAGAAACAAGAATTGTCCATGTGGTTCAAAAAAGAAATACAAGTCCTGTTGCGGGTCAGGGACAGGGAAAGTCTCTGCAATTTCCAAGTATTTCTCGTTCTCTCAGTGCTTTATATGTCAAGTTATAGTTTAAGCTTGTCTTTTGTTGAAGTACCTTTCCTGTTTCTGTGTGATTCGAGTTCATACGTATCTTGAAATTATGGCTAATGTATCCAACATTGTATCATACTTAACTTCAAGTCTGGACTATTTTCTCACTCCTATGCTTTGTCGAATAATGGGTTTCACTTTGGAAAAATGTTCATACATGAGTAATATAAATTTGTACTTCCAAGAACAAAGACAGCACTGAAGATTTCTCCTTTTTTATGTCTAAATGTTGTTTTGCAGTAATCAAGCTCTTGAATCCAGAAAAGGTAGAAAGGAAAAGAAGCAAGGCAAGAGAGGGTCTGACACATCTGCACTTTCTAGTGGATCTGATGGAGGGCCACCTGATATGGGGGCTCTTTGTATCTGATCTTTTGTTAAAGTATGTGCACCATCATCTATTGAATTTCAGATATCAGTACGCTGTCTTTCAAATATTTGATTAGACATAAAAAAATTTCTACTTCCATTAGCATGAATTTGATGCATGCATCTCTTTTTTGATCTTTGGGATAAGTGCACTTTCTAGTTTTCCACCTGTTGCCAACTTTAGAAAAATCTATAGGTACAAAATTTTCAATGGTGTTATTTTTCTTGGATAATCTGCCCGTTTGATGCATTTTATACTGGCAATTGTAATTTGGAGATTCTTTGTACACATAACTGGTGCGCATGCACATAACACCTACCCTGCTAGATTTATTGGCATTGGCATGGGTGAGTTTGTTGAGTAGCCAAAGGGGGAAGGAGATAAGGAAATTCAGTTATTGCTGTCCCAGGGCTAAACCTTTTCATGAATATAAAAGAGACATCACATGAATTTGACAAGTGATGGTTTAATTTCTAAATTCCCTTTCAAAGTAATGGTTTTGTTGTAAATATAGTTGGGGGTTCCTGTGAAGATGTCATTCTTTTTTCCTTTTATTTCTTTGACAAAAAAGGCACTAAGCATTTACATACACCACTCCTTGTAATTGATAAAAGAGGCGTAAGATCCAAAACGCACTTGAGCTCCATTTATAAGGACCCGAATGCAATCCATTTGCAGTTGAAGATGATAGATGGTACATATGCTAGCTCTTCCATTCAAATTGGTGCGGATTTCTAAGATTAAACAACTTTGACTTACAATGATCTTTGGTTATTTTGGCAAACAAGTATTATAGGTCTTTTGTTGGTTGTCATTAGTTATATCATTATAACATCATTTGGACGAATTAAGTCTCCAAAGCTCCTAAGTGATGGATAGTGTATAGAGACCATGAGTACTTGCGAAGTTTTAGCAGTAGATTTTCCAGTTATGCCACAATAATCCAGAATTTTTTCTTATCGTTTTTGTGGAATTGTGTTGTCATATGTGGCTTGTCCAGTCCTCAAGAATCACAGCAAACTTGCAGCTTCATCATTGCATCCACGAGGCAGTGGGGAGAGAGTTGAATTGTGAGCAGGATACTGATGCTTGAAAGAAGTCTATAACTTGAGCTTCTTCCCAGAGCAACTTATGAGGTTACTCATTATTTTTTCTTGTTTTGCCTCAAATATAAATCTTTTCATTCTCTCTTAACTGCAACATAGAGCACATGTTAGTCTGAGGTTATCCTGTCTTCAGAGGCCGGTACCTTATTAGTCTTGCATACTACCTTGTCCCAAAATGGGGAAATAAAAGATCCTTATTTCATCCAACAGCTTAACAAGCATTGAACCTTGCATGGTGATGCTGCTCTAATAATGCAGGGAGTTAAACGATCTGTTAAGCTAATAAAACTCTCTGTAGATTCATTAATTCCATGTAAGAAGTCAAAAACACCTGATACTTTTGCAAGATTGCAAGGTGTGCCTTGTGAGCTCCATTTTCATTCAAATGGTGATCCAATATACGGGAGAATGCCCAATGATATGGGAGAATGTAGACATTGCGAGAACTTTAATGTGATAAAAGCATCTTCGGCTTGGCCTATGCGGTGATGTTCGGTGGATGTCTAGGCCGGTAAGTGGACTTTTCCCATCATGCGCCATTGTTGAACGAGATTGGTCAACCTGCTTCTTCATTGTCCTCGAGAAGGTGGTCTGTAAAAGCCAGGAGACCAGACCTAGGTCCCTTCCATGAGATAAGTGTACCTAGCTATTAACTAAGTGTCCAGTAGAATAGACTTTCTTATTAAATACTTAGATAAAGTTCTTATTTAAAATAATCAATATAGTTGTTAGCCATGTGTTTAAGGTCTATCCTATGGTTATGTTCAACCATTTTGTATTATGAATTGAGAAGAAATTTAACAGAAAATACATGATGCGTTGTTTTCAAATCTTTGGTCCATTGATTTTGTAGATTGGCTCCGCTGGGATCATTCTAATCAGAATATATAAGGGCCAGTATTAGATTAGTAATAGTTTAGTTGGAATATAAATATATAGAAGATGATCATCGAAGAGTGCTAATCAAGTTTAGAATTACCACAAAAAAGAGGTGTGTGAGTACGAGGGACAAGGTCATGATGTTATACATTGCAATTGGGACATGTGGTGTGGCAAGTAAATCAGTTTCAAAATTTAAGTGTCAAGTAAGAGGACCGGCATTTTATACAATCAATTCAATTGGCTAGTTACATCATGTTAGCCGTTAGTGATTTGACTGCCGAATAAAATAATTTTCTCAAATAAGGGGTGGTCCCTTGAAAAGTTTTCAAATGCTAGAACTCCCAAGCTTGCGAGAACTTTGAGGAAACCTACTACCTTTGAAGAAATGTTATCCATCATCACCTAAAATTGCAAGGACTCTCTAGCAAGTGCCGCTGTTGATATGCACTTTTGTAGTTACTAAATATCCATACCGTCATGAGTTCAATGAAGGCATTTACCATGCTATTGGATAATTCCTAAGTGATAGGATCATCAAGATATAAACTCAACAATCAAATTGCTAACGTTAATTCAATAAAAAAAATTACTAACTAGAGATGTAACGATGATCATGAGGACTTCACGGGACTTATGACCGTCGGAAAAATACTTACAATGTACAAATACTATCGTTTACGAATAAAGAGGAGAATTACTATATCAATGGAAAATTGAATAATGATGACGCCCACAAATTAAGAATAATGAAAGAAATGCTATTGATGGAAAGTTATACTGCAAAGTTAATAACCATATTTCGAGAATTTTTGGTGATTTACACTTATTATGGAATATTCACCGAGAAATTTCGTTATTTATTATGGCTATTTGATGAAATTTACTATAGTAATTTATGTTTACTAACGACTAGCATTAACATAAGGGCATAATAAAGATTACTTTTTGGCAATGAGCAAAGATTAACATATGGCTATATGGGGAATATGTATAGAAACACATTAGTGTCGCAAACCTTTTTGCTTCATCCATAAACTGCATTAAAAAAAAAATTGAAATTACCCAGGTAAAGGGAAACGATGCTCGGGAAAATGAAATATGAATACAATTTGTTTATAAATAAGTACTCTAGAAGTCGTAGAACTTGCTACGAAAGTATAATCAAGATCCAAACTTTCAAAAAGTAAAATCAAATTTTAAAATCTATCCAATCAATATAATTAAGTATTTTTGTTAGCTCCACCCAATTTGAGTAATGAGAAAAACACCGACATATCATTTGTTGATATGATTTGACTACACGTGCTAGAGATATTTGAGCCAAACACAATGCCACGTTCTACTGAATTGAAGTGTCTTGTGTGCCAAGTCATCCTCTCCGTTTTTCAAAATTGACATTAGAGATTGAATTGAACGCCATCTCTTACTTCAACAACAAACATAGATGTCCCGAGGTATCAAGGAAACATATGCCAACCCCCAATTTGTTTCGCTAGCTTAATGATTGCTTCCTTCAGAGCTGCATGCCAGCACTACTACACTCGCCTCTTCCCATTTAATCTATTTTGCCGTCATTGGTGTCATTGGCTTTCATTTCCTCCCTTCGGTGTGGGAGAAATTTGTATAAGAATTCTCTCGACTTCATTTCATAGATTGAAGCTGGATCCACTAATTGATTTTCTTCGAGCACAACCTTTAAATCATCATCCATTTGCTCGCATCTTAGCACATATCCCAACTTTTTCACAGTTCCACTCGATATGCTGAGCGTGAGGCTAAATCGTAAGCAATCCTCGTCAAATTCAAGAAAATCAACTATTCCCTCCAACACTCCCCACAGCATGTTTGGTTGGAGATATTGAATCCACATATGATCTGAATCAAATGAACCAAGAGATCCTGACAGCCCATTCCGTCTTTGGCCATTAACATGGGGCACGATGTCAAAAAATATTTCCTTTTCTCCATCTTCTACGCTGAAAACAACACAGAGAGCTAATCCCAGGAACTTATCATAAAAGTCTTGTGAAACCATGAAAGATATGTCAT
Organism: Eucalyptus globulus; assembly: GCA_014182545.1. NCBI lineage: Eukaryota > Viridiplantae > Streptophyta > Magnoliopsida > Myrtales > Myrtaceae > Eucalyptus > Eucalyptus globulus. Next base: position 20,417,367 of record CM024724.1, read on the forward strand.
TGCCTTCAACAAGGACGAACTCCTCTAGCATATCTCCTCCAGGGAGAATATCGCTGTAGGAAGTAGAAATTCCGGAATAGCGATACTTCTGTTATACCAGTAAATTGTTAGACATACTCAAGTCGATAATTAGTTCAAATGGAAGAGTTTGATTTGAGAATTTTTCTAGTAATTTAACCAAAGTTAGAGTTTTATAATAATTAAACATATCAATCTTTCCTTGCCTTATATGTAATATTCATGAAATCATTCACTTGCGAGTGTTGTACCACATGTAAGTGCAGAATCAATTTATGTTAGATTTGCTTATTTGTATAGAATTTTCAGTTTTTGCATTATACAAACACAGTGCGCCTGACATACACCAACAAATAAACACATGAGAGAGAGAGAGAGAGAGAGAGAGAGAGAGAGAGAGAGAGAGAGAGAGAGAGACCTCAACTGAGAAGTCAGCCATGATATCGTTACTGTTGCCAGCCTTGACATCGTCGTTGTCTTCTGTTTCCCTTTCACGGTCTTCCTCTGAACTTGTTTTGTTATTACCTCCATCGTATAGCCACCACTATAACATAGAGGTGCAAAATCACAATACATTAGCTCGTTTTGTTTACTAGCATTTGCAGCTTTTGCATTATACAAACACAATGCACCTATTTCAATCAAACACACGCCATAATTGTGGGAAGGGAGGGAGAGAGACCTGCTTTGAGAGATTGGCTGAACTTTCTTCTTCTGTGGTCGTTTCTTTATCATCATGCCAAATCTCATAGAACAAACTTGGATCCAGTAACTCATCGTCTTGATACAAAGCCTCCAAATCATCCTCTAGTGGCTGGCATATTAATCGAAATCCGCACTTTTTTATAATTGAACCATCGAATGCTCTAATGCCTAACTGGAAAGAACTCGAGTCATTTGGACCAAAAGCATCTATTGGCCATAGCTGCTCCCTTTTATAAACAATAAACCACACGTGATTCGAACATAATAGACATGACCTGCGACCAATCAGAGATTGCAATTTGCCATTAATGTATGGATAGATCTGAAATCGGGGATTTTGTTTCCCTTTCTTTACTCGAAACACAACGCAGATAGCTAATGCTAGGAACTTCTTATATAAATCCTTTGAAGCCATGAAAGATATATAGCCCTCTTTATTCGGGACCAACCATTGCGGCATCTCTCCTCCAGGTAGAAGAATTTCGTAATTTGGTGTGAACTTGGATTGCTGTCATAGATGTAAATTGTTAAGACAACATGTCGAATTTGGCACTTGCAAAGAGGAGTTTCAATGAGTTAAGTGGGTTGACAAGAAAGTTTAGCTATAGTTAGCAATACATGTACACGACTCCGTATTAATCGAGAGAGAGAGAGAGAGAGAGAGAGAGAGAGAGAGAGAGTCTAACCTCACTACGGACCAGTTCATGACATAATAAGTCAATACCATTAGCGGCCCATATGTTGGAGGGAATTTTACTTAGAGATTCACAATTCTCTGCCCACAACTCTTGCAATTGCCCTGGAATCTTGCCAATCTCTTGTAGCTGTCGGCATTCCGAAACATCCAGTTGGAGTAAATTATGTAGCTGCCCGCATGTTGGAAACTTAGCAAAATTGTTTTCGGCCAAATCCAAAAATCGTAAGTATGGAAAACATGAATGACTCTCTAGGAACTCTACTTCTAGTAGATTACATCCCCCAAGCCCTAAGACCAGTAGCTTAGGAAATCCTGTATTGCTATGCAGATCACTCAAATCATCCTCCTTTTTTGGAAACGAGATTAGTTTTGAACAACCATCAAGTATCAATCTCTCAAGATTTGGCAACTTGTAAATGCTAGATGGGAGGTTTGCCAGTTTCTTGCAATTAATTAGACTCAAATTCTCCAAAGAGACAAGATTTTCTATAGATGCAGGAAGTTCCTCAATTGAAGTCCCTTTTAAATAAAGTTCTTGCAAGCCTTTGATTTTATTCGGAATATTAGGGAATCTTTGCAAGTTTGAGCAATCGGTAAGGTTGAGAAGTTGAAGATTCTTGGATTGGAGCACATCGGAGAGATGATGAAGGTTAGAGCACCCTTCTAGATTCAACAACCGTAACTTGGTGTGATATGCAACTGATTCATGAGCACGCTCCAAATTTTTGCACTCATGAAGATCCAGTTCCTCGAGATTTGGAGTCAAATTGAGGTCCGGCATACAAACCATCGACGAACTTTTACTGAAGTTAAGGAACTTCAAATTTTTAAAGTCCTGCAAGAAACATCCATATAGAAAAAAAATGAAGATGAAAATATTTAATGAAAAACACTTGATCATCATTCAAGCCCCGCGTGATAAACAATTAGTTGATCATATGGTGTATACAGAGCAGTCCCTCTCCCTTTTTAAATATGAGTTTATTGAGCGATCCTTGGCCAAAAGAGAAGATAAAAAAGAATAATACTTGTAATTTTACCACACTAGAGCTCCATCAAGCGACATACAAGAGAAATCATTCCAATGCTAAGTTGCGTGGCCACTATGTATATGTTTAGAAACAATAAATGTAATTTAGAGAGATAGTGTAACCTCAAGTGGGAGTACATGAGCCACGTTTAAATCCTTTGCCAGCTAATTCATGACATGAATTTAAGCTAACATAGGTGGCACTCGATAGATCTACAATCTCATGCAGAGAAACGCAAACTTGCCGTAATGGCGGTGGAAGCTGGGGAATCTCTCATGTCATCACTTATTAGGTCACGGTGGTTTTTTTTTTTGAGCAAAATCGACCGATTTTTGAGAATCACACTTTTTGTTGAATGTAGTAGACCCTTGATGCATTACATGTTCCTAAACTTTATATTAGTGAAATTGTGCGCCTACTTGGTATTCCAAAGACAACCCCTTATGTCAAGTTCATTAGTCACTTTTGGCCCACATTAGGAGTTGGCCTCAGTTTAGTTCTGCTAGCCATCTTATTAAGGAGTTTTATTAGAAAACATGTTAAACAATGGGTTTTATTGTTGGTTCAAGCTGAGTTTGCAGATAATAATACGGCGAGGAAAATGCCAATTTGAAGTTGTATCTTATACCATTATACACTAGGTGTCAATTTAGTGGAGATGCTTAAGAAAAAGCTAGGACAATGAAGTAGTTACATGAGGAAGTGAGGAGAATTTTGGAAGCAAACTGACAAATATCCCCATCAAGCAAACCAACATAGAAAAGCCTGCCATTTTCGGAGAAGGTGATCTTGTCTGGATTCATTTGAGTAGATCGCTTTCCACCTAGTGGTCGTGCTAAGTTATCTCCACAAGCAAATGGTTCTTTACTAGTTTTGGAACGCATTGACAATAATGCCTACAATAGTGAGCTTTGTGGACAGAATGGTGTTTCCGCCTATTTCAACGTTGCTGATCTATCACCCTGAAGTCGGCCTTGAGGATGAGTCCTTTCCAAAGGAGAATGATATGGGAAATATTTTGAATCCGTGTTCAAAGATTTCAAGATCCTCTCTTGTGAATAGAATAATGGGATAGAATATATTTTCTTGATTTGTGAGTTTGTTTATAATTTTTAGGATTGCTTTAAATAGTGTTTGGAGAAATTTACATTTACAAAGGATTTTGTGAGAAGAAGAAAGGAGAAAAAATAGTTAGCTGACGAAAGGCAGGCGGCTGCTGGCGATAAGAATCTATTGTCATTTGCCAACATCTCAAGTTGCAAGGCCTTACGTGACCATCGAAGACCACTGGCGAGGGCTGGGGTCAAGAGACCCCTAATGAGGGCTGCTTGGTTGCGCGACCTCAAGCAGCCCTTCACAGAGGTTGCGGCGACCTAAATTTGGGCCGCCTAGTCACGTGATCTTGGTGGCCCTTTATGGAGGTCATGCAACCCAGAACTGGGTCGCGGCCAAGGTGGCACGACTAGTCAATGATGATCACCCGGGTAGCCCAACCTCATCGGCTTCTCTCTAGCCCGTCGTCGACCCATCATAGCCTCGGGCAACCATGCCACATGACTCAAATGGAGAAGAAGATGAACAGTGAATCACAAGGGCAAAAATAGAAAAACAAAAATTAAGTTGAGATTGTTTTGGAACAAAATTTTTATACTAAACCCTAGGTGGCCTTCCGAAAATGCTAGAAGCCCAAGGCAACCTAGGACTTGCCTTGGGCTTTTAGCCATTAAAAGGCCTACCTTTCCTCAAGGTGGATTTCGAAAATTTTACCAAACACCCAATATTTAACCAAATGTACTTTGGATATCCAAAGCTCCTTCCCAATGCTGGTCCCAAACGCATCCTTAGTCTTGATTACAATTTGATAATATTGTTGCATGTTTGAATTTTGTATTTTAGGTTAATTTTTCTTTACTTGGCGGTTATTCAAAAGTATCTTAGGCTCCTAATTATAAGTGCTCTCTCAATCTCTCATTGTAAATAATGAATTTATTAAGACTCCATTTATTTCGCGAAATATGATTGATTTAAAAACATTTTTATAAAATGATCATTTGTATCGTTTACAACAATGAATAAACGAAAAATATTTTTATCATTCACAAAAATATTTAGATTTAAATTATTATTGATAATGAAAATATATTTCATTAACTAATTACTTTACACAATTATTTATAGAAAAATATTTATCAAATTATTTATTTTTTTTAAAATAAACGCACCCTAAATGAAGTTTCATTCTATCTTTTTCCTTGTCTCTCTCTCCTGTCTTTTCGGTGAATTCATGAGTGACCAAGAGAGTGTTGCATACTTGGAGTGGCCTAGTGATTTAAATAAGGAAGACGTAGATTATCTAGTCTCTTCCTATCGTCCATAGTGGGGCTTTTCCACTTCATTAAGATTGAAAAACCCTTTCATTTATTTGTTCGCTCGACACGTTCCGACGTGAGTGTGGCCGACGAGGATGACAGCAAAATTGAAAGCCCACAAAGTTTGTCTCATAAGAGGCATAGGAAGAGATATATATAAGAGTATGCACAAGATTTCAAAAAATTGATATTTGAAAAATTGAGCAAAACCACCAAATTAGAAATATTTAATGAAAAGAAATTGTTGGTAAATACACATCACACAAACGTAGAATATATGTAAAATATTTCAAGATTAAAATTTGCGGTAAGAAATTTGCTGTAGCATAAAAAAGATTAATATTTAGATTGTGAAACATGTGAGATCAAATAAATTACTAGTTTACGCACCTCTCTATAATACAATATTTGTAAAATAAGTAATCAAGACATTTTGGGGAAGAAATTAAATTGAGATCCTGTGGAAGGTTACCTTTACTTTGTACAGTAGGATAAATATTAATATAAATATAATACATACATACATAACTTTAGATTAGATTTAGGTTTAAATATATTTAAATTAGCAAAACGAGCCCCTCTTCTACTTCTCTTCAGAAAGCCTTATTAGTCATGCGTGAAAGCCGTTGCGCGCTACCAGCGTCCTAGATGTGGTGCTTTAGCGCCTCTATAAAGTAAGACTCTTCCATAGAATTGTACTCCACAAGCCTTTATTTAAAAAAGAGGGAGAAGGAATGGCTGGTCAATCTATCTCCCCAGAGAGTTGCTTTTCGTCCTGTGATTTCTCACTTAGGAATAAATGGAGTAAGGGCGCAACCGAATGGCCCAATTGAAAGGAAAGGAGGGGAACGCGTTACATACTTGGAAGGAGAAGGAGAAACTCCCCGTTATATTTGAAAATGAATATTTTATCAATAAAGATGAAGATAACTTTCTTGGAGTTCCACTTATTCCTCCTCCTAAAAATAAAGAACTACTTGCTAGAAATCTCTGGTTAGGTCGGCACAATAAAAAGAGACGGGACTTTTGGGGCTGACTTGCAATAAAGACTTAACTCTTTTTAATAATTTCCAAACTCTTTCTTTTGTATCGAGGATCATCGAAATAAGCAAGAATACTATTTCTACGTAAAATTCCATTTATCGATAGTTCAATCGAGATATTTGAATGGAAGATCCTTTATTACATGATTTCTATATATCTCTTTTCATTATCGGCTGCATTCTATCATAGAAACAACAACGTGAGGTTCAATCAATAGTACTTAGCATGCATTCACTTCAATGATAAAGTAAATAAACAAGAAAAATCTCATTCTATTTTCATATGCAATTTAGAAAAGAATCTAGTAAGCTTGTCTCTTATAAAAAATATAGAATCTTTGATAACATTTTCAGTATCTATCATTTCAAAGGCATACAAATTGAATCCTCAGTTCATGTTTATTAAAATACTAAGCACATTCATCATTCGATTGTTAAATTATGTCATCAATAAGTCCTTGTTCCAATTTTCGGTATTAAAGTTACTGACCGTATAAGTTGCATTCAGAGTTTTCATTTGGAAATGAGATTGAATTTTTTTAGCAAGTATCTTTTGTTCATATACATATCCATAATCGTATGCATACAAATATAGATATATAAGAGATAAGTAAATAAAGACAATTAATATTAAATGCGCACCTTGAATTGCTCCCATCACGACTTGGATGTTGCTTTTGTGCAGATCAAGCCCAACCAACTTATTTGGACAAGAGGAAAATTTGGAAACCAAGGACATTCATGCCATTCAAACCATCTCAGTTCATTAGGAAGACAGATAGGACCTTGGAAAGAGTTATGCACATTAATCATGATGAGCAACCTCAACCTTCTCATGTTTGTGAAAGCATTGGGACCTATGTATATTGCTTCTGTCTTGGGTAAAACCAAAACTATGGCTTTTACTGCATTTGTTCCCTGCATTTATAGAACTTGCATTGCAATTAGTACACGAAGTCAGAGAAGAAGAGAGTAAAATCAGTGTTTAAACCACCAAAACTTACCATATCCCCTGATAGAACATCACAGACGTCTTCACAAAGCCATAACCTGCTGCGTCTTCCAGGATCATCGCCACATTCTTGTTTAACAATATCCATGGCCATCAACTGAATCAAGTCATGCATCAGTATTGTCTCCCCTTCTTTCGTTATTAAGGACTTCTCAATAAGAACTTGTACTCCAATAGTTGTGTCAAAGTCGCAACTGTTAAGGACTTTCATGATGTACTTTATAAATCGCCCCTTGAAGAAACATGCAATATCAAGGAATATCTCCTTTGCATAGTCCTCTAGTCCATCATAACTTAACTTGAGAACATCATTGATGGTTTTGTCAAGACTTTTAGCAAGTTTATTCAATGCGCTTTCCCACTCTTGCTCTCTTCTACCGCGTAGGAAAGAGCCCAATACCTCAAGTGCTAAAGGAAGTCCATCAGCATAATGCAAAGCACTATCCACAAGATCCCTCCTTATCACTATTTCTTTACTTCTAAGAAAAGCATGTTTATTGAAAAGTTCAAGAGCTTCCGATTCCATTAGAGTTTTGACTTCATAGATATGATCTTTACCCATCCCATGAAGAGTTAATAGATGGTTATCTCTTGTCGTGATGATGATTCTGCTTCCTTTACCAAACCATTCACACTCTCCAGCTAAAGCATTTAACTGTTTTATGTCATTCACATCATCGAGAACAAGGAGGACTCTTTTCTGGCAAAGTCTATGTTGCATCAAATTAATACCTCCATCAACACTAGACACTGTTAATTCTTTTCCCACTAATATCTCGGACAACAATTTTTCTTGCAAAGGAACCAAATCCTTGGAATCTTTTGAAGTTTCACGAACGTTTGCCAAAAAACATGAAGCCTCAAATTGTCTAAAAATATCATTGTAAAGAGCTTTAGCTAATGTTGTTTTTCCTATGCCTCCTTGTCCCCATAATCCTATCATGAGAACATCATCGCTAGACCCAAGATTTAACATAGATTTCAGCTTTACCACTTGTCGAGGTACTCCAATCGGATGCTTGGCAACGTGTAACGGTGTTCGGTCTAGCTGCATAGAGATCTCCTGCACAATTCTCTTGATAAGATCCGCTTCATCTCTGACAAAATCCGGAAAGGTACTTGATACATCAATTTCCAAAGATAATTAACTTTCATGGAAAAAGAAGAAGAGATTCAGCATATAAAAAAGAAATAACAAAGCAGTGTCACATCAATCACTACTTGGTACTTACCTATCCTTCAAATCCCACCCGGACAAGCTACCGCCATCAAAGAGAGCCTCTTTCCATCTCTTCACTTCGTCCGAATCTCTCCCAAACTTTCTCTCATGCTTAACCATAGCTTTTCGGTAGCTCTCTCTTGGTGTTCTCACTTCTCTAGGATCCACTTTGTAAAACACCGGAAATACCGTGAGTCCTCTTTGCTCCTTGCACTCCATGATTTTCGCCACCTCTTCCAAACACCACGGTGAGGAAGCATAGTCCTCGGAGAAAATGACGATTGCGATACACGACTCCTCAATCGCCTTCATAAGCGCCGGCTTTATACAGTCGCCTTTCCGAAGCTCCTCGCTATCAACATAACTGTAGATTCCTTTTTGGGCAAGCGCCGCATAGAAATGACTGAGGAAGCTGTTTCGGATGTCCGTACCTCTAAAACTCAGGAAGACGTCATAATTCCCTTTCAGATCTGAAGAAGCAGCCATTAGAGGAGATGAAGTTTGATGTGCTTCCTCAGAATGCTTAGTGTCTGGTCGTGTTGCAGCTCTATCTCTCATATGGATATCACTCTATACTAATCAAGAAATAGAAACGAAAATCAAGATCATTTCTGATGCTTTGAGTCGATAAGAATATACTCCACCAACTAATTTAACAGAAAGCAGCAATTTGCATAAGGTGCACAGAACCATCCTATACAGGAGCTTCCGGACTTGACTTGCCTTTTCCATTAATAAAAGAAACAGAAAAGAAAACTAGCAGTACTCCCATGCTCCGGGGCTAATATACATGAGTCAATTGCAAAACATGGCCTGTTGGAATATTATTTATAATGAAAAATCTGACTTTTTTCTTTCGAAAGGGCTTCTACAAAAGCAGATCCCAAAATAAATTTCCCTCTATCTTCAAACTAAATTTTTCCATACCATATCTTGCATTAAACGGAACAAATTCGAATCTGTTCAGGCATTTCTTCAAACACGTAATGGGCAGCGAGTTGGAGAGCGAATATGGACCTATTCGGAGCTCGAGCTCACACTTAAACTCAAGAGAAATCAGCGAGCAACGTTGAGACTTAAGAAAAACCGACTCATTCAGATCCGACGCGAGTGAGGACTAGAGATATCGAGCTTGCTTTGCTCTTTTAAAATCAAGCGGACGAGGCAAAAAAAAGAAAAAAAAAAAAGAAAGAACGAGCACTCAATCGCGGGGGCCCTACCTGGCTTGGCTGCCGCAGGCATCGTCGGCGGCGAAGGTTGAGAATAGCGACTCCAAACTCGTGTCTGGCTTCAGTCGACTCCACCCGAGGTCAGGGACGGCGACGACGAATGGCAGCAGGCGGACGATGTTCTGGAGGTGGCGGACGGCGTAGATCGGCTGTGGCTCCGAGGTTTTGTGTGGGGCTTCAATGGCGACCGTTCCCGGCGTAGAGAAAGACCAAGATGCTTTTTCTTTTTTTCCTTTTTCGTAACAGCAAAGAAGTAGCTGACGGTGAAGACGGTGAAGGAGTGAGGTAGGATTCCGGAATGGAATGCAAGAGCAGTCGCCGGCGGAGGTAGTCGGACGGAGATAGTGGGGGTGGCTGGTCAGGTGAGTTCAGGAGAAAGGGGGGTGCTTTTTTTTCTTTCCAGAAAAATCTCCCTGAAGATGGTGGTCTCCGCTTCTTTCCCTTTCGCGAAAGCCCTGCTTTTTTTTTTTTTTTTTTTATGGGAAATTGGATCTCTTTTAAGAGAGAGCGTGAGAGATCCCTAGAAAGAACTTGCCTTTCAGATTCGAAGAAGCGGCTATTATAGGAGATGAAAGTTGATGTGCTTACTGCTTACGCAGAATGCTTACTGCCTGGTCGGGTTTTGCAGCTTTATCTCTCGTGTGTGTGAATATCACTTTATTCTTTTTGATCATGACTTTGGCGAATCACGCGGCACTGATGATCAAAGAAAACTATAGAAAAGAAAGTATAGGTGAATTATTACCTGCTTAATTTCCACGGAAGGTTCATAAAATTTACGTGTGTCCTTTCTTTCTTTTCCTCTGTTGACTTTACTTGCTTTTTCCACTAATAAAGAAATAGAAACAAAAACCACCAACCATTTTGATGCTCTGAGTTGGTAAGCATATTGTCCACCAACTAATTTAATAAAAAGCAACTTTTTGCAAAAGGGGCAAAGAATTATCCTATATAGTGCTTCTCGACTTGACTTGCCTTTTCCATAAATTAAAATTAAAGAACTAGAAAAGAAAGCTAGCTATGCTTCCATGCCCTTAGTGCTAATATACATGAACAATCTGACTTTTTCTTTCAGAAGAGTTTCTAGACAAGCAAATCTCAAAATAAATTTTCCTCACTTTTCATACTAAATTTTTCCATACCATATTTTGCCTAAAGATTATTGAGTCATCACCCCCTCAGCCTAGTCACTTTGATCTTACTCCTTAATTTTCTTTTCGACATTTTACATTTATTTTATACTTTTAATGTCACATTTAGGATTTCTTAGCAAATGCTTTCGTGATCATCCACTGCAGAATGACAGTAGAACTATCGAAGGCCAGCCACATATCCTTTTGGAGGAAACCAGTGGACTTCTTGAATTGGATTAATCATTGACTCCATGTTTTGTTCTTCTTCATTTTTTTGTTACTTCTATGTTCCTTACGGCAACCTCAAATTTCAGAGACAAAATCAGAAGGCCACATTGAATCATTTTTCTTTAAGATTATGACTTTCATTTGTTTCTTTTAATAAGACAAGAAAATCGTTATCTTCTTATGACTTTTTTATATGGCGAATGCATTTTTTTCTCTACTAATTGTTTTTGGAATTCTCTACTAACTCATTATTCTTATTTCGATCTTTTCTTTACTTCATTTTTTATGCATAATCATTATCAATTGCATAAATTTTAGGTCGTAGGAGAGTCCTTCAAAAGCAATTTGGTTTGAGCGAAAGGAATAATGAGCTATTTCATTGCACAAATGATTTTATTATTAGTTGCGAAGTTAATGTTTTAAGTTTTTAAATTTTTTATAAATTTAATAGATATTTGTAATGACATTAATTATTATTTTAGTAAGCTATAATGTTTTTACTTATAATTATTTATATTTCCCTATTTATGTTATTTTTTCTTTCTTCATATTCAAGAAAATTGATTTCGTGGGTCTTCTTCTGATTTTGTCTCTAAATTTGAGCTTGTTGTTGGTATTTAATTATTTGACATAGAAGTAAAAAAAGAAAAAGAAAAAAAGGAAATATGGGGTCACAAATTAAAACCGGTTACCGGTTTCCTCCAAAGGATTTGCGGCTAGCCGTTGACCGTTCCACCGTTATTCTGAAGTGAACGGTCATGCTGGCCACTCCCAAGCAGCCATAAGAGGAGATGAAGGTTGACGGGCTTCCGCAGAATGCTTGCCGTCTGATCGGATTGCAGCTTTATCTCTCATGTATATATCATGTATATGTCACTTTGTTCTTTTGACCATGACCTTCTCAAATCACGCGGCAGTGATAATCAAGGAAAACCATCGAAAAGAGATGTAAAGGTAAATTATTGCACGCGAAATTTCCGCGGAAGGTGCATAAAAATTTTCGCGGGCCCTTTCTTTCTTTTCCTTTGTTGACTTGACTTTGCTTTTTCCACTAACGAAAAAACAAAAACGAAAACCAACCATCATTTCTAATGCTCTGAGTTGATTAGCATATTTTCTACCAATTAATTTAATAAAAAGCAGATAGCGATAGAAAGGAAAATCAAAAGACAATCATGCTCCGTTCGTTCACGGAAAATAACTTTTAGGAAAATGTTTTCCAGATTTTCCGGTGTTCGTTTCACGGAAAACCAATTAAAAATATTTTCCATCAATGGAAAATACTATCTTCAAAGATAAGGAAAATGTTTTCCATAACTTCTTCCACCTTATATCCTTTTACTAACACATTTTTGTTTTATTTTTATGCTTTTTTTTTTTCCTTTTCTTTCTTTCCTTTTCATCTTTCTTCCTTAGGTTGGCCGGTGGCGGTCCCGACGGCGGCCGGCGGCCGGTGACCGGCGACCGATCGTGGCCACGAGCGCCCGAGCTCCAGCCCAGCCGGCGAGGCTCCGCCTAGCCCGGACTGTGGAAGCCGAGCTCGCCCAAGCTCAGCGAGCTCGGCCTCGCTAGATCGGGCGAGGCGGAGCTCGTCCTCGCCCGGATCCGGCAGCCGGGCGGGGCTCGGGCCTCGCCCGAGATCGCCAGTCCGCGAGCCGCGAGCTCGCCGGATCTCGGCGGCAAGAGCTCGGGCTCGCCCGGATCGGGACCGCCGCGAGATCCGGCGAGGTCGTGGCTCGCCCAGCCGACGAACCTCCGGCGAGCTCGGGCGAGATCGCCGAGCCTTGAGCTCGCCGATCTCGGCTACCGGATCTTGGTCGGCCGTCGGGCGTCCCAGCCATCGTCGGGCGTGCGGTGGCGGAGGAAGGAGGAAGGAGGAGGAAGAAGGAGGAGGAAGGAGAAGGAAAAGAAAAGGAAAAAATAAAAAGAAAAAGAAAGAAAAAATAAAAAAATTGTTAGGAGTCATTAACGAATGGTGGAAAATGTTTTCCACTCAAAATTTAAGTTTTAGCCGAACACCGGAAAATATAGTCATTTTTCTGGAAAATGACTTATGGGAAAATGTTTTCCGGAGATGGCCTATTTTCCGTGAAACGAACGGACTGGTGTCACTTCCACGGCAACGGCATTTTGCAGAAGGTACGTGGAACCATCCTATGTGTTGCTTTTTGACTTGGCTGGACTTGCCTTTAATATTAATAAAAGAAATAGAAAAGAAAACTAGCAAGACTCCATGGAACAAGGGTATGTAACGGGAATAGCTCGAATCAGGTTGGATCGGAGCGATCATTTCTGGACAGTCTTAAAGGGTGCCCATCCAATCCCCAATTCTTATTTTTGGAATCGGTGACTGATTGATTCGGTTCCCATTTTCAAGATAGAAATTGAATTGATAGAACCAGACCAACCATTCATGCATTATTTTAATTTTTTTTAAATTTCTGAATGACCATTCTGCCATTAGGCTAATTACTTTCCCAACTCTTTCCCATTATGCCGTTACTTTCCCATGTCTTTCCCTTCCGCCATTACTTTCCCCATTTCTTCCCTTCAACTTTTCTTTCACTAACCCTAACCGTGTGAAATCAGCCATATCCCAGTTTCCCTCTTGCAGGCGCAGCCTCACCTCACGCCTTGGTCCGAGTGAGTTGCTCGACTCTCGCAGCCTCGCCTCCCGCTTGCTCGACGTCCTTTCGCGGCCTCACCTCAGGCATCCTTTCCCTCTTGTGGCCTCGCTTCTCGCCTCGCTGGACGTCTTCTCACAGCCTCACCTCACACCTTTCGGCTATTACTGTCTAGTTGGGTTGTAGCTTTATCTCTCCTGCGCATATCACTTTGTTCTTTTTGTCCCTGACTTTCTCGAATCACGCGGCAGTGCTAATGAAAAAAGAATGTAAAGGTGCATTATTGCACGCGTAATTTCGACGGAAGGTGCATAAAATTTACGCGTGTCCTTTCTTTCTTTTCCGCTGTTGACATGACTTGATTTTTCTACTAATAAAGAAATATAAACGAAAACCAACGAACAATTCTGATGCTCCGAGTCAGCAAAGCATGTTCTCCACCAATTAATTTAATAAAAAGCGGATAGCAATAGAAAATAAAATAAAAGGACAATCAATGAGCCAGTAATATCCGTGGGAGGTGCATAAAATTTATGTTGTATCCTTATTTATTTGTTTATTTTTGTTTTCCTTCTTGTCTTGACTTGCTTCCTATACTAATAAAAAAAAAAACGAAAACTAACCGATAATTCTGATGCTCCGAGTCAGCAAGCATATTCTCCACTAAACTGATTTAATAAAAAGCAGATAGCGATAGAAAAAAAAACGAAAGGACAATCAATGCACGCATAATTTCCACAGCATTTTGTAGAAGGTGCGTGGAACCTGCTCCTTAACTTGACTTGCCTTTTCCATTAATAAAAGAAATAAAAAAGAAAACTAGCAATACTCCCTTTCCCCTATCGTCAGTATACAAGGGTCAATCACAAAAACATAGCCTGTTTTTGAATATTATTTATAATGAACTATTTGACTTATTTTTTCTCTCGAAGTGATTCTAGACCAGCAAACCCTAAAACAAGTTTTCCCCACTTTTCCCCCACTTTTCAATTTAAATTTCTCCATATCATATCTTTCCTAAAGATTATCGAGTCATCACCCCCTTAGCCAAGTCACTTTGATCTCACTCCTTAATTAATTTTGTTTTTGACATTTTATATTTATTTTATATTTTTAATATCATATTTAGAATTTCTCAGTTAAAGGATTATCCATGATCGAATAACTATTTAAGAAATACTTTTTTCCTTTTTATTTCATTTTTGTTGAACCTCTTATTCCATGTTAACACTCTTTTTTCCTAACTTCTTAGTAAAGATAATCATTTATTCATCTGAAGGTGTTTGTCATTAGTTATAAGATATTGTGAACCGACTATATTACGATATTGGCTTTATCTTCCAGTAAAAGCTGGAGCCTTAAGACTTTGAACAACAATGACGTATAGAGGATTCGTGGAATAGGAGCTTTTGCTTTGATGTCTCAATTATATTATTTAGTGCATGTACAACTGCCTTCGGTGACGTTATCATGCAGGAGCTTTTGGACACTTCTTGCTGATAAAAGGATTGCGAAAGGTTGAGATTTTTATTTTGTATGGGTTATGACTCATGGATGATGTTGAGAGAACTTGCAATCTAGAAGCGATTTTGAGTTTTTTTTCCTCCTTTCATATCAAATGAGAAATACTAAATCCTTTTATATAAACTTTGTGCTCTCTCTCTCTCTTGGCTTGAACTACTGAATTCATCTGGTATTATCACAGTATTTTGGTACTATGTGGAGGGTTTTATGGAGAGTTGACATGTGGCTCATTTGATGGTTGCCACCTCACTTTCGTTTGCTTTAATTTATTCATCCTTCTTTTTCTCTTCATTTCCAAGAAGAACTTATCAACAATAAAGAGTACTTTGTCTAAACGTGGGTGATGTATACCAAAATACCGCGGCACCGGGAACAACAAGCAAATGTCGTGACCGTGATTTTGGTGGCTAAAATTCACATGATTATTTGATATGCCTTTCATGATTCACTTACTAGAGATATATCAATATACAATGGAAATGAAGAGATCCAAATTTAGAGTGCGCGCCTGTTAGTTAACTTGAGAGAATAGCTTTGGCGTGCAAATCATTTTAAATATTTTTTACAAGACCTATTGGTTATGCAACTATGAACATACTAGTGCTGATCTGAGAAAAGGGTTTTGATTTGAGTATGTCTTCACCAATAATTGGTACATCATATTTTTCTTTATGCACTAGACATTTTAGTTGCAAATTGGATAAGTATTGCATTTTCCTTTCATTGCTTGGGCATGAAAATAAACCAAGCCTTTTATTTAGTTTTTTTTTTTTTTGGGTCAAAATAGAACGACTATTACTTAATTAAGGAGGAGTCTTACATAACACAGATGGAGAAATATCTGCACATAAAATATTCCATAGAGGAAAAGGGGGGGAAATCAACCAATTATGCGGGAGAGTTTTAAGCCGATGATTCCGTACAATCCAATCTGCTGCGGCATTTGCTTGGCGTGGACAATGGGTCACCGTAATATTGTTGTTTTGATTCAGCCCACTCCTACAGCGTTGCACAATTTCTTTTAGATTCCATGAAGGTTCGGCTCGGCCCATTACCATTTCTACCACCGCGGAACAGTCACTTTCAATCAACCACTTCCCAGTTCGACTTCCAAAGTCCCTCATGTGAGGCATCTGGAGTTCCTGGGTATATAATATGTCGTGTAGAATCGCCTCAGCTTCCGCTTCGCTCGACGAAGAAACCCTAGCCGTGGCTGCGAATCCTTCGAGAGCTCTTCCAGTCGAATCGCGCACGACTCCAGCCACAGAGCCGAGAAATTTGCCTGAACACCATGCCGCATCGACGTTTAGCTTCAAATCCTGCCCTTCCGGAGGCCGCCACTGATCAAGTTTGTCTCGTTTGAGTGGTCGTTCGTTTTTGTTTGATTTTTCTCTACTGAACGAGATCTGTTGTTCCTTTGCTGTAATCAATAGATCTGCTGGTCTGGGTTCTTTCGCTCAGAAAATCCAGTTATTTCTCGCCTTCTAGATGTTCCACAGAACCATTCCAGTGAGCTCTCGAGCAGGTGAGAACTGATCTCTTCTGAAAGCGTTGAAGATCCACTGATTTGTGCGTTTAATACTACTGTTTGGTCTGATCATTTCAAAGAGCGGGTCATCCCATACTTTCTTTATCCATTTGCATAAGAACAAAAAGTGCTATGTGGTTTCGATGCTAGAACAGCAGAGCGGGCATAGTGGATCTTTAATTATTTTCCTTTTATACAGGTTCTCCCTCGTAGGAAGATCGTTTTGACAGAGGCTCCAGAGGAAAGACCGGACCTTTGGTGGCACATCAAGACTCCATATTTGAGTCCATAAGGTATGTGGTGGTTGAAATGAGCAGGAGGGTCGATTCTGATTTGAACTGCTTGTAGTTACCATTGCTCTGTTGTATCCACTCTTAACAGAGTATTGCCCTGTTCTGTTACCTATCCATATAAGCGAATCTGGCTTTGGTTGCTGGCTTAGGGGGATTGCTAAAATCTCATTTGCAATAGTTTCTTCGTAGAGTTGATGGATAAGCTGTTGTTTCCATTCTCTAGATTCTGCATTTATCAATTCGGACACTAAAATAGGCTCTGTTTGGTTTGCTTGCCCGCCTATTACTCCTTGTGAAAACCATCTGTCTTCTCTAATACGAATAGAATTTCCATCCCCTACTGACCATTTGATGTTGTTCTTGATTGTGTCTTTGCCAAGCATTAAACTGTGCCAGCCCCATGATGGCCGGTGTCCCTTAGAAGCTGTCCAGACATCACCATTGGGATAGTAAATCCCTTTCAACACTCTGCTCCATAGGGCCGAAGGGGAGGTAGCTAATCTCCAGGTTTGCTTGCCTAACATGGCTCTATTAAAGGTAAGCAGATCCTTGAACCCAAGTCCACCTGTATCCTTTCGAGTTTTCAAGACTTCCCAGTTTTTCCAGTGCAACCCTCTTTTAGCATCACCCTTTTGCCACCAAAATGACGCAATACGTTGTTCTATGGCTCTGCAGATAGATGCGGGCAACTTGAATATGGACATTGCATAGGTAGGTAGGGATTGCACAACACTTTTTATTAACACTTCCTTTCTTGCCTTTGTAAGTAATTTTTCTTTCCATCCTTCTAGCTTTGAATTTATTCTGGCCAGAATCCATGCAAACAACTCTTTCTTGGATTGACCCCACTCGGTAGGTATGCCCAAGTATTTTCCTGTTTTCTGTAGAACAGGAACTCTCAATTCTGTGGCCAAATTATATTTTAATAATGCTGGACAATTACCACTGAACTAAACCCCTGATTTATTTAAATTGATTGCTTGACCCGTAGCATAGCAATATTGGTTAAGTATTTGGGCAAGATTCTGGCACTCTGTAATAGTTCCATCCAGAAAAATATCACGTCATCGGCAAACATCAAATGTGATAGCTTAGGGCAATATCTGTTTATCTGTATGCCTTTGATTGTACCATATGCTAATGCTTTTTTCATCAGCCAGGTTAACACATTGGACATCATAATGAAGATAAAGGGTGAGAGTGGATCACCTTGTCTAAGGCCACGCGAAGGATGGAAGAAAGAGCTAGGTTCTCCATTGATTTTCACGCTAAATGTAACTGTTGATATACATTGCATAATTAAGGAGACCCATTTAGCATTAAACCCCATATGCAGCATGATATCCCTCACAAAATCCTATTCAATCCTGTCATATGCTTTCTGCATATCAAGCTTCAGAATAGCCTGATTTTTTTCTTTTTTTTTGTTATGCGTAGTTGATGCAGAACTTCCTGTACTATGAAGATATTGTCCTGAATTTGCCTCCCCGGAACGAAAGCACCCTGCTCTAGTTCAATGATAAGTGGCAACCACTTCTTTAGTCTGTTTTCTAAGATTTTTGAGATAACTTTATAACTGAAGTTACACAGACTAATGGGTCTGTATTGACTGATGTTTTCAGGGCTTTTAACTTTTGGGATCAATACAATATGGGTATGATTGAGCCGGGGATCAAGAACACTCTTCTGAAAGAAATCTTGAACTAGCTGCATCAGGTCAGTTTTTTTTATAATTTCCCATGATTGTTGATAGAAAGTCCCATTAAAACCATCAGGGCCAGGGGCTTTGAAAGCTCCCAATTGAAAAACAGCTGCGTGGATTTCCTCCAATAAAGGTACTGCCACCAGTTCTTCATTTATATTCTCTGTTATTGGGGATGGGCATTGGTTTAGGATAGATTGGTAGTATCGTGGACCCTCAGTCCTATATAGATTCTCATAGAAAGACTGAATATGTTTCTGTAGCATCATGGGTTCTCTGCACCAGCTATTATCTTCTAATTGCAGCATTGTAATGCGATTTTGCTGCCTCCTTTTGACTGTCGTAGCATCAAAAAATCTGGTGTTTTGATCTCCCCAATGTAACCATTTGATGCGTGACCTTATTCCCCAGAACTGTTCTTCCTGTTTTCTCAGTGTGTCTATTTGACTGATGATATGCTGCACTTTCGCTACTCGTGTCTTTGAGATGTTTGATTCGTAATTTCTGTTAAGGCTTGATTAAGCTCTTTGATCTATGTATAAGCATTAGCAAACTTCTCTTTGCTCCACTTAGATAATACTTGTGATGTCCTCCCTAATTTCTCTGCGAAAGGGAAACTTTGAGTCGATTTTTCTGCCCATACTTGCTGGATGACTTCCTGATAATTTGCATGTTCTGTCCAGAAAGCTTCCAATTTGAACCGTTTCTTCCTTCTCTTTACTCCAGGATACAGTCGAAGGACTAGGGGACTGTGGTCTGATTCGATAGCTGGAAGGGCCTGGACTTCTGCTTCATGAAAGGTAACTCACCACTCTAAAGTATAAAGCACTCTATCAAGTCGCTTTTTAACCAACTCTGCCCCCTCCCTGTTATTAGCCCATGTAAATGCGCATCCATGGCTGTCTACATCCATTAGGGATAAATCATTAAGCATGTTTCTGAATGCTGCAATTCTTCTATTGTCTGCTTCTTTTTTCCCAACTTTCTCCCATACATACAGTATCTCATTAAAATCCCCCATACAGATCCATAGAAGAGAGAAGGAAGGCTTAAGAGTTCCCAGCAGTTGCCATAATGTCATACGCTCTCCAAAATCAGTAGATGCATGGACAAAGGTAATCTGCATAACTTGTTTACTTTCAGGGTCAGTACACTGCATATCTATGAACTGTTTTGAGCTTGCTTGCACCTTTAAAGCGATTTCCTCTTGCCACATGATTGCCAATCCCCCCGCTATTCCTGTTGGATTAACCAAGTAGAGGTTATGGAATTGAAGCTTTTTACAAATCTTTTCCACCGTAGTTGCTTTATTTTTCGTCTCCATGAGAAAAAGTAAACTGGGCCTTTCGAGAGCTATTAAAGCTCTTAGTTCCTAGATTGTCAGGGGGTTGCCCAGCCCCTGACAATTCCACCTAACGATTTTCATGGCTTCAGTGGTGGCTTATTAGGGCTAGCCACCAAAGCCCATTCGTGTCCATCTTGGATCAGTGTCACCGGGGTCTCCAGAAGGTCTACATCATCTGTGAGGAGAGGGGATATTGCTGGTATGCATTTCTGTTTTTTTGCCTTTTGTACTTTCATAGTCTTCTTACTGCTTTTCCCAACTTTTGATAACAGTGGGTTTTGGGATTCAGGGCATAATACATGTTTTCCACGATCTTGGTCTTCTACTACAATAGGTACATTTACTGGGCTTGTCTCCTGTTCTGGGCTACTTTCTGATCGCTTTTTGCTGCATGCTACAATTTGCATATCAAATGCTGGCTCTCGAGCAATGAAGTTCATTCCACTAGGTTGGGTAGGTGGAACAGGTATTGTCTCTTCCACTACAAACTCCTTCTCCATGTTCCCGTAGAAAGCATCCCAATAAGGGCTGTGATCACCGGTTTCTGCCTTCAACCAAGGTCCATATAACCCTTTTTTGTTCATTGCCCAGGGTGAAGTTGCATATGGAATTTCAAGGCAGTCAGTTGCATAGTGCCCAATTCTGCCACAAGAGAAACAATAATGTGGGAGTTGCTCGTACTTGAACTCCACCCATAGCCAATTATTGGCAATATACAGAATAGCTCCCAATTTCAAAGGTAAAGTCAAATGAATCTCAACTCTAACTCTACCTCCTCTGTTCTGAACATTATTTGTTGAGTCGAGTTGAACTTCTATTACATTTCCCATCCTTTTCCCCAGTTCATTGAACACTTTGTCTATTCTCCAACCAGGGGGAACTCCTCCAATGCGCACCCAGAAAGCTGCCTTAGTGAATTCATAGCAATGCTCAGGGACTTCAAGGAGACACTGCTTCAGAACGAGTAGATTAGTTGAGTATGACCAAGGTGAGTTCCTCATTATTCGCTATTTTTCCTCCTCTGATTGAAATACGAAAGTGAAATGCCCTGGTTCCTTCTATGAGCAAATAACCCCTTTTGTTTTCCATACTTTTTTCATTGTAGTGATGAAAGCAGGATAATTCACATTTGGTCTGGAGTACAATTTGCCGAAGAGAGTACGTCTACATTCCTCCCTTTTCTATTGAGGTATTTCATCGTACACTTCGACTCACGTCTTCCTCGCACCACGAAAATTGCCCAAGGCTTTTACATAAATCAGCCACTCTCATTTCATTTTCTTCTTTGCTTTCCATTTTCACGAACTATCAATCGTTTGTCTAAGGAGGATCAAATCTAGACTATCGGCATCCCCGAGACTACCCAGCTTCTGCTTTACCACTCCGATCTCGTCAGCCAAGCAAACAATTCAAGAGAGACTAAATGGAAACACAGAGATATTTGATACTCTACTCAAAGCAATACTTAGAGCAGCGAACAACACTCCACCTGAAGGATGCTTTCAATTAGGATCATCCCGACTGATGGAATCCAGAGGCATCCAGAGAATCACTGAGGAGAGATCCAATCGTATTACTTAGAAGTGACATTTCTATTTTTTTGTTTTTTTTTTTTTTTTTTTGGATGTTGGGGGGAGAACACAAAGGAGAAAGGAACAGTATTACGGAAGAACACCAGGAAATTAGGGTTTAGGGTTTGAAAAAAGGGGGGTAGACGCTACCATGAGGTAGAGAGAAAACTCGCAGAGGCGAGAGCTCACGTAAACGTTCAGGTTAGGAGTTTAAGCCTTTTATTTAGTTGAAAGTGATGCAATTGGTTCAATGTATAAATTTGAAGAAATTAGAAAATTTCTACAAGAACACCTGTAAATGATTTTTTGGTACACCAATAGCTTAGTTTTTGATGCTATGGGGCGAAGGATCTTCCGCTTGAGTAGGGCCCTTTTCATTGGATGCTTAGCTTTGGACGAGAGTTCCTAAGAAAGATTTTGTCTAAGTGTTCCATTTAAATTATTTGGTCCAAAAGAAGATCTCCACGTTAAGCAAGCGTGCCAATTACGCCGATCATTATGAATCTAATGTGATTTGACGATATCTCTTATTGTCTCTTTTGCTTAGTCAAAAGTGCAGGGGAGTATTTGCTCATCACCTTCGTGGTAGCTTCACTTCCCACGTCTTTACTCTGGAAAGAAAAATGATAAAATTTGATTTTGATGCTCATATTTGGAGTGAATCCAAGGATAGAGTAAGTTTGGTGATTGATTTTCATTGCATTTCTGTTACAAAAATGCTCGTATTTCGACCCCTTAGAATATCACATGCTCACCAGCCATAGAATATTTGAAGGATTAACGAGCTCAAATTTTTATTTGATACTAATTTAGTCACTTCGAGTGCTTAGTAAAATAATATCTACTCTAAGTTCTCTTTTAAAAAAATAACCTCATTTAAGTTCTTATTTGGAATTTTCATTTATTAGTTCTGAAAGATGCCCCATGTTTCTGACTAAGACAACTTATAAAGCTGCAAGCCTGCAATAAGCTATGATTTTGATTGAACATTTTTATCCAAACTCCTCTGGCTAACTTTCTGAAAATAAGCCCCAATGCCAATGTCGCTTCTTCGGCCACAGTATAATCAACTTGGGCTATTTCATTTTCAGGACTTCGCCTACTTCACTACTTCACCAGTTCAAACTGCATGATCACAATTTGTTCTCTCGCACGTGCCTAAAAGTCTTTAGTTCTAAGAACTAATTTCACAAGCCACACTAGCAATCACCTATTGGCCCAATTTCCTTCAATTTGGTATCAACATCTCCAAAGTGTGAAATTGTTTTTTTCTAAATCATTAGATTATTTTCTTTAGTGAAAAATCATGAGCATAAGTGAAAAACAAGCTGAATATTACTCATGTTAACATTAAGCGCCATTTAAAATGAGATGTCGTAAAAATGGGAACCGAAATGTATCCCCTAACATTACTTTGAATGATTTTAATTCATAGTATGGTTTACTCATTAACGTAGTCTTACTTGTATAGGCACATACTTGGACCTCGATTCGTATATGATGAACTCAAACTGTGTAATACATGCTTCGACTTTTTGACATTATATTTGGACCTCGATTCATATTTGCATTAACTTAGTCCTCACGATATCTTTTTTGCTCTTTTTTTTTTGGTTCAGACACAGGCCGAACACCAATCTCACATATAAGATCCATGGGCACGGGTCATCGGGTTTATTGCCTTAAGAGGCTTCGATCAAAAATTCAACGTGGTGTCAATTCCGTCTAGAAACTAATCAAACCCAAACTCGCTAAAAAAAAAACCGAGATCTAGAGCCCAATCAC
Organism: Eucalyptus globulus; assembly: GCA_014182545.1. Taxonomy (NCBI): domain Eukaryota; kingdom Viridiplantae; phylum Streptophyta; class Magnoliopsida; order Myrtales; family Myrtaceae; genus Eucalyptus; species Eucalyptus globulus. The sequence goes on from CM024724.1 coordinate 20,440,423, forward strand.
CAGTAAAACCAATATTGAACATAACGCCACTAACCCATCCTCTCATGCTAAGCCCACAATGAATTCTCTTGTTTTTTATTCTTCTTTTTTCGTTTTTTTCCCTATCGCCTTCTTCCTATCATCTTCCTTGCGCATATCTCGAGAAGCTCTGCTCTACTAATTAAACAAACTCAACCTCATCGTTGATCGACGTATTCGAGCATCGAATGAAACATCACTGTTGTCTGGCTTTAGTTGCCTGGAGCACCACCATCGTCCGTTAACCATGATGCATGAGCCGAGATTTGTAGAAAGACACGCCGGATATGAGGGGAAGAACTGTACCTCATCCAGTGGGAGATTCACCAAGCTAATCAACGTATGGGGCAAAGATTCCGAGCCACTTTTCCCGCCAAGCAAAACGAACAATCACCATGGGGGCCGGATAGATGCAAAAAATAGCAAAAATAGAGAGTCGGTGACATATTTGGAGACCACAAAGTGTACTGGAAAGGAAAGCAGATCCGTAGTAAATGGGGAAAAACATTTTAATCCACAATGCATAGACTAACGACCACATCCCATAATCAGTATCGTTCAAGAAAATCAATCCGAACGTGTCAGTTTTGCTTCCTAATCAATCAACAGCTTGCGGCAAGGATCCTCACGCATTCCATCAAACACTTGGTGAGCATCTCAGGAAAAAGACTCAATGTGACACCGCACCACAATCCAAATACTTCTTTCTTTGCATAAAGGGTTTGATTCATCAAGGAAAAAATGATTTCAATCCTGGTCTCTTCCCAGACATACACCAGCGTCAACTTTAAACTAGATCTTCACTCATGAAATGACCGAAAGAAATGTTCCAAAACCAACCTTACTGAGGTGGGATTTTCAACCACGACTGCTGAGTAAACTCGTCCAAAGAGGTTCAGGTAAGCGTCGATCAACAAACTTAAAATCGATACATGGAGATCGAGCGGGACTTGACAGCTTCAGAGTTTTCCCCTACAAAACAAGGCAAGGCAACGCTTCTCCCGATACTTCACAGAAACAAGAGATCCACGGTGATAAGCAATAATCGAACGCTGGAACTGGGACTCCAAGTACGCCAGCTACCGTGATCGGTGTCGATGGAAAAGGTTTTGGGCAAAAGGCTCAACTCCCTTTGATGGAATGAATGTAAAAACAGAGGATAACAGAGAGTTTCTGGGCCATGGTAAGGGAATGGTCGCGAGTGATGACGGAAGACGTCCGACTGGGAAGGAAGGAGTCCGAAAATCTCCCGGAGTGCTCTCAAAATTTGTTTTCATCCCTGCTTATGGATTTGTCCGTCCAATCCAGCTGATGTCTGGCTATTTACCCTCCTCTTGTATTCTTGAAGATCCAGAACATAAAAAGAGGCAGAGAGCACTTTGATACTTTAAAGGAGTAAAAAGGGGCTGTAGGCAAGTGGAATTTCAAAGAAATGAATCCCCATCTTAACATATAGGCTATAGCATATGTTCTTTTCAAAAATAATAAATAAATAGATAGACTCATTTTATTACCATTTAAATATATTGTATTAGCCGCAACGTTTGTTTTTCTCTTGAGAGTTTTTTTTTTTTTTTTGGGCTCAGCCGCTCAAGGAGCGAGGCAAAATAAGATTACAAGCCAAGAGTCTCTGTAGCTTCTTCCCGCGGGCTTCGCTTCTTAAGGAACCTGACCAATTGCCCTCAAACAAATTACTTTTTAATGATCTGAACTATTGAGTAGAAATCCTTAACAAATAATGTAAATGTGAGATTCAATGTGGCCATATTATGTTTTTTCCGTGACACGATTGGCTTATAGCGGAGGGTAGTATTGCGGTATACCCCGTACAATCCCCACACCCAATAGACGGTCCAGCTAAAGGTCCCGTAACTCCTTGTACTTTCTCTTCGCTCTCACCAAGCCCACCACCCGAGGCAACCTTCATTGGTATGATGAGTTACTAATTTTTCCGTAACAAAACTAACTTGGATCTTGATATTTTATTTCTAATGGCACATTTCTAAATAGCTTGGTGACTTACCATTGAGTTTGGATTCTATAAATTCCTTAAATTATTGGTGACATGCTACAGTAAAAATGGGCCTATGTTGGCAAGTTGCTTAATCCAACCATATTTTTACTAACTTCTATTTTAACCATAATGGCAAATTCCTTATTTAGTGATAACTAACTAGTTTGTAAGCAGATTATGTGGGTAAGTTGCTAATTTCACTGCTAAGTTTATGCTTTGAGTGGTAATTACCATGTATGATAATTTACTTTCCACTCAAAGTTGCTAAATTCCTTACTTTGGCGATCCCTTTGTTACCTTTTAAAAAATGGAACTATGTCGATGAGTTATTAATTTCATCGGTAAATTACTATGTTCAGCATTAAGTTTTTGTTTTGAGTGATAAATCTATGAAAAAGTTGATTATTAATTATCGCATTTCTTGTGATAAATTACCATGAGTATACCTGATTAATAGGTTGCTAGTTAAATGATTTCACCAATGGGAAAAATCTACGGGCCATATTAGGAAATTAACCATGCTCGAAACATTTTTCCTAGTAGCCAGTAGGTGCAATTATCATAAAATGATATGGAGTCCACTTAAAAGTACTCGTTGCTCATGACTATTATAAAGATACGTTAACGCCATTGAAATCGGTAAACAATATGTAGCTAAGCTTGTTGTGCAGAACATGACATTTATTAGTGACATCATGATGCGATTGACAAGGAAAAATCAAACATCCCGAGATACTTGGTGTTTACCTTCTCTTTGCAATTAATGGATCCCGTAAGCATAAAGTGGAGATCACCCTTTGCTTGAAATACAACACATCATGCCACTGCTAGAATCTTCTATACTAGTCCTTTGAAGTCACAAAAGATATAACCCTCGGGAAGCAACCACTTTGGTATCTCTCCTTTAGGTAGAATAATGTGGCAATATGTTTCGTGATGAAAGTCTATCGTAGATGTAGACTATTAGATAATTTTTTGAAATTAGCAACTAAAAGGAGGAGTTTCAATGAGTCAAGTGGGTAGTCCTACAGTTTAGATATAGTTAGCGATAGCATTACAAAGAATTTTTTTGTACTAAATTGGTGGAGGCTAGACATGAATTATTGAAGATTTTGCAACTGGATGAACATGTATTATTGAGGTATTTCACTAGGTGATCCTTGTAATTCAACAGTGAACAAGAGTTCCATAAATAAAGAGGAATATCCTTTGCGTTGTTGCCTTATAGAACGTCCACTACATATACATGTAGAATCGCTTTCTATATGTTTGGTTTTTTTTTTATTAGCCCACCAATTCAGGATTTTTTTTTTTTATACCGAGGATTCACCTTGGCACACCTTACGGGTGCTCATGGCCCTCGTCGGACACCAGCCAGCGAAGACCAGTGACTATACCTCGAGGGGGACTAGCACGGGACCCTACCACCCATGGGTCCCCACTTAAGTCGCAATCAACTAGTTGGGGAATCGAAGCCAAGACCTCAAGGTCGACCAAGCCGTAACCAACTGGGCTGTCTACGAGTAGGTTCACTAATTCAGGATTTTCAGCCTTTTATAATATAAAAACACTCAATGCAGCCAACATGTACGTGACTCCATATTAGAGAGAGAGAGGGGGGAGGGGGAGGGGAGGGAGGGAGGGAGGGAGTCTAACCTCAACAATCTCAGCGTCACATAAGTTGGAGGGAATTCTACTTAGAGATTTGCAACTAGTTGCCCACTAGGTGAGATCGACCTGACCGACCCAACCCCGCCGGTCCCGGTCCGGTTCCTAGAGAGATTGGGTCGGTCCTTGGTCCTGAATTCCTACACCGATCGTGTGGGTCGGTCCTCTGGTCCCGAAAGTTCCGGTTGGTCCAACCCAAATCAACCTTGACTATATATTTATATATATATATTATTTTTTGGTAAAAAAATATATAATTTTTTATATATAGAGAAAACCTTAAAATAAATGGGATCAACAACATTAAACGGCTTTTTAGTGAGGAATTCAAGTAATTTTACATTTTTCTTTAACAACTTAGGTTTTTAATGTCTTTTACGGTGTCAATAGTCATAATTTACGAAGGAGAAAAATATTTTTGTGAGAAGTCCTCACCGCGTTCAAAAATACACCTTATGGCATCCTCCTTAAGTATTCGTTCTCTTATATATTATTTGTCCTCTTAGTCTTCAATTTTCTAAAATTGAAAGAAACAATTTCTCCGCTCGCCACTCTGCACTCGCCTCGCTCGCTTTGGGTCACTCTTGTCGCTCGCCGCTCGATGCTCGCTTGGCTTGTTGCTCCATGCTCAATATTCGATGCACATTCTGTTCGACGCTCACCCCATTTGACTCTCATCACTTGCCTTTCTTAACTAACCTTGCTCATCATCAAACCCATTGGGTCGGTATGATCCCCGATTGCTCTTTCAAGGAGTACAAAAAATGAAATAAAAAATTATTGGTTGGTCCTAGGTTGACCATGAAACTGGATCGAACCCATTGGGTCAGTCCAGTTTTCAATCGTTTTTTTAAGGAGTACAAAAAATGAAATAAAAAATTATCGGTTGGTCCTGGGTTGACCCTGGAACCAGACCAAACCCATTGGGTAGGTCTAGTCCTCGGTTCCTAGCTCAATAGGGTCGGTCCTCGGTCTCGAAAATCGAAGACTAGCACTGTGCGGGTTGGTTCTAGGGTTAGGGGTGACCGGCCCAACCCAGACCATGCTCACCCCTAGTGTTATTGATTTCACTAGAGAGAGAGAGAGAGAGAGAGAGAGAGAGAGAGAGAGAGAGAGAGAGAGAGAGAGAGAGAGAGAGAGAGTAAATCTCAAGTGGGAACCCACGAGCCATGATCAATCCTTTGAGAACTAATTTATCGCATCAATTTAAGCTAACATACGGAATCTTATGTAGAGGCGGTGGAAGGTCAAGAATCACTTCTAGTCATCACTTATTAGGAAGTGGTGGTTGATTAATCATTTTTAAAAAATTAGTTTGCATGTGACAATTCAATGAGTCAAACTACTGAAAACTCATTTTTCCAATCCTTTGGGTCCTTTAATAACCCAATAAGCATCTATTTAGTGGAGATGTCAAAGAAATAGCTAAGGAAATTGGGCAATTGCGGGAGGAATCAATCAGTTATGTGAGGATGTGAGGAAGAGTCCAAAGAAAGAGGAAAGGAAATCAAGCAATTATCAAAGTGAGCTTCATAAAAAGTACGTAATTTTAGTGTTGCTGATCTATCACTACATCATGAAGATCAAGAACTTCATGGAATTGGCCTTTGAGGACAGTCTTTTCCAATAGAGGGAGAAGGACATTGAAAGTATCCGTATTTGTATTGGAAGATTTCAAGATCCTCTCGTGTTTTTTCATAATAGGTATATAATATGTTCTCTTGATCCTCTCTTGTGATTTCAGACAAAAAGAGATTCCTAGAGTTCATTAGTGATCCAGGGAGTACGGTATCCTTGGAGTGGCTTTACCAAGATGATGATTTGGTTAAGGGAGACCTGGGTTATTTAATCTCGTCCTTGTCCTTCCGATCCTTCGCAATGGGTTTTCTACCTCACTAAGATTAAACAACCTTTTTCCTAATTTGTTCATTCAACACAATTTGACGTCAATGGGATCAACAAACATGATAGGAAAATCGAAGGACCAAAAAGTATGTCTCATATTGGGCCCCAAAAGAGAAAAATTTAAGGGACTTTTTACATATATAGTAGAAGTACTTAATGGAAAGAAATTGTTGATAAAATATACACTACACAGACACATATAGAAAAAGTTAGTGGAAAAAGAAAGACTTTTAAAGATTTCAATAAAAAAAACTTGTCGTCGAATAAAAAAAGTTCAGATTTTGATATTGAAACATAAGAGAGGTCAAATAAACTTGGCTTAGTCTGTAGTCTCCCATATACACCAATTCGTGACTTATGGTCCGAAGACCAACAAATCATTTTCATTTATGAGTCACCATTAATCATTGTGATAGGTAGATTAGAAACTTAAGTAAAACATTAGAATAAATACTTTACTTTTGCAACTAGAGAAATTAATAAATTATAATCGAGAACTTGATTACTCTAATTAATCAATTATTGCCCTTGCGCGACCTAATTTTGTTTAGATTTTGAGATTTGATGATTTTTTTGAAGGATTTTTATGCAATTTTGGAAGAAATATAGTCGAAACCATTTTTAGGCCTTTCCATAATTTTAAAAAAGAAATTAAAATAACAATGCAATATAAACTGACCTGGTCGGCCAGACCGCGAGTGCCCGATTCGGATCCGGCCCGGCCGACCTGGGTCACGCCTCCGGATGGCCAGAGAAGAGCCCGCCCCCCATTTGTCCTCTCAATTTTTTGACTTTTCTACTTTTACTTTCTTTCTCCTTCCCTCTCTCTTGTCCTGTTCTCTGCGTGTGGTCGGACTAAAGTAGAGAGTCCCCACTTTTTGTACTTTATTGAGCAAGAGACAATAGAAGGACCCCTTTTTTAATTCTATAATCATGTTGCCCCTCCCCCTTTTGTTTCATTTTCTTGTTCTTTTTATTCACTTCTCTTCACCCCGCACGTCTCTCGCCCATCTCCCCTCTCTCGCCCTTGCGACCTCACAGAAGCATCCTTGCTTCAAGTTCTCCCCGAGGGCCAAGAACAACAGCGGATGCAGACCATTCAAAAGACTCGAGCTCTAATCAAGATAGTTTGTCACGCCCCGACCCTCAGGCACGCACACATCCCTTACTTTTTGGTCGATTTAAAATGCGATATCCCGCACTATGATCGCCGACCCTTTTCATTTATATATGTACATACGCGAAGCGATTATAAATCCCCAGCATAATAAAAGAATGGGATGAAAAGTAGGCCATATATTTTCTTACTGAAAATTCACAACTACATCTTTTTACATGCAAACAAGGTTAAGACAAGACAGACGGGATCTTAGTCCTCATCCGGGTCATACTCAATGTCATACTCGGGGTCCTCCTCCACGTACTCCTCTTCGGGTTCCTCAACAATGATCTCCTCGTCAGGTTCATGCTCCTTAGGCTCCTCATCCAGGTCATGAAATGGTTATTCAATAACCACTGCTACCTCCTAAGACCCGATTAGTAAACTAATACGCCTTAGGGCTGCATACGCACAACATGAGTCAAAGGACTTACCTTGGCCTCAGATTCCACCTGCATATTAGCACAGATTAAATAGGCACCCAAGCAATCACATCACAGATCGAAGCATCAATGAAATCGACTTAGTCGATTACATACCAACAAGACCACTCACGGTCAATTCCATTCGATCAATCAATTCACACAGCAGATCAAGGCAATGAATCACATCAAATCACACTTAGATCGAATCATCGATCAATCGACCTAGTCGATCACACGCCAACAAGACCACTCACGGTCATTCCCATTCAATCAATCAATTCACAACATCGATCAAAAAACAATGATCAATCGACCTAGTCGATTACATGTCATTCGGACCACCTCTCGGTCACATCAACACCATACTTTATAATCTCCATTCGGGTACTCAGTCACAGAGCCGGATGAATGCTCTCGGGCGTCTTTTTCGCTAAGGTGACGTACCACCACCGATCACGATAATCTCCAGCAGTACACTTAGTCACAGCCTCATTAATGCTCTCGGGCGTCGTTTCGCCAAGGTGACATAAGTAATGAATGACGGTCTACGTGCGTTCTTAAGGCGCCGTTTTCAAAGTGATATTCCCCATCACCGAACCACGCCGTCATAGGTCACAAATCACCGACAGTCTTACGTGCGTTTTTAAGGCGTCGTTTCGCGCGGTGATGTCCTTCATCACCGAACCACGCCTGTCACGATTCATAGGCAGTCTACGTGCGTCCTTTAAGGCGCCGTTTTCGCACGGTGATCTCCCTAATCACCGAACCACGCCTGCCATAAGTCATAGACAGTCTACGTGCGTTTTTAGGCGCGCTTTCGCACGCGATGTACTTTATCACCGAACCACGCCTGTCTATACTTCGTACTTAATCAGTCTCAGCCAATAGAATTCTCAGTTAGCTCTCACCACTTTCTCCACTTTACAGCTCATCAAATCATTATAAAGGTTAAATAAACAAACTCGGCCCTTTACAACTCAATCATTCAATTCCACTCAAATTCAATCAATTAAGGAATAACTCCATAAATTGCACAGTCAATTTAATTAAGCACAACGTGGAATTCAAATAAATAAACGGACTGCACCACCACAATCAGCACGAAATTTCGGTTGACGGTCACCTCAGCATTAATTTCCGGAAAATAATTTAATAATTAATTAATTTCGAAAATTAATTAATAAATATTAAAATTCAATTTAGCTCAAAATAAAGTCCGATTAAATAAACGAACTTCACCACGGTCATCAGCATAATATTCCGGTCATTGGCCATCCAAGTTGAATTTTCGGAAAATAAATAATTAATTAATTTAATTCCGAAAAATAAATAAATAAACACAATAATTCCAATTTAGCACAATATGAAGCTCAATTAAATAAACGGATCGCGCCACGATCATCAGCATAAAATCCCGGTCACTAGCCATCCTAGTTGAATTTCTGGGAAATAAATAATTAAATAATTAATTTCGAAAATTAATATTTAATTCCTAAAATTCCACCTAGGCCCGATTCGCCTAGTTAACACCCGATAAGGGACGGGAAAAATCCCAAGAAGCATCCAATAAATATTACAAGCAATTCTCTATCTAATTACACTAATCACACAACTAATATGCAAAGCAATTAACTAATAATCCCTAATCAATTCTAATCTAACAACCTAATTACACTTAATTAACGCTAGTCAACCTTTAAGTATAATTAGCGCACTAAGAAGGCATTAGTGAGTAAAACTCACTAAAACGACGGGCCGACGCGAGGATCGACTTTCCCAAAGCGGGCCGAGCATCCGGGTCGGGAAGGCGGCAAAACGGGCCAAAACCCTCTGCGATACCCATTTTTCCAGCCCTCTGATTGCTGCTGGAAGGGGCGGTTCCGAGGCTGATTCGAGCCAGACAAGGTCGGTGGAGGGCGAGGGGACTCTGACGGGTCAAGGTGGCGGCACACGGTGGCCGGAGGTGGTCGGGCGGCGGCCTGAGGTGGCTGAACGAAGCTGAACAGAGGCGGAACAGGGGCTGGGTCGCACGGCGGGACGGCAGGTGCGAGCGTTAGACGACGGAGCGCGCGGCGTTGCGCGGGGCGGCGGCGCAGCAGCTCCGGTGCGGCGGCGTCAAGCAACTGGTCGCGGCTCCTTCCGGCGACGCTGGACGCTGCTTCTGCTATTCGGTTCTGTTCGAACCAGAGGGAGGAGAGGGGCGGAGGTGTGCGGATGGCAGCTCGACGGCGAGCTTGGGTGCGCACGAGAAGCTCCGGTGGCTTGCGGGCGTGCGACGACGGCGGCGAGAGGCGGTGATGGCAGCTCGGTCTTCACTGGTCTTCGGCTCCCATGGAGTTTTGAAGAAAAAGGAAGAAGATGGGGGAGGATCCGTTGACGGAGGAGAGAGGGGAGGAAGAAAAAATCAATTTTTCCTCTTCCTCTCATACACTCTCTCTTAGGTCATCACACATAGCCACCATGACATCATGTGATGTCACCTTCCACCCACCATTTCTTGACAAATTTGCCCTTTTAGAAGCTTTAAGGTAATTTAAAATGTTAGGTCCATGGGCATACGAATTTTGAAACAATTGGCTTCCATTAATCACTTGATTTACTTTTAAATCCATCTCAATTGGCCTCAATGCTTCCATTAAATATTCTCCTCATCCAATAGCTCATCTCGCATCTCAATTTTGTATTCCATTTTAATCCCCGACTCCAATTGCATAGAAACGACCTAATTAATTCAATTGAAATTAATACCGAATATTTTGGATGTCACATAGTTTAGGCACGCACAGTACAAGCCGTGGCCAGTCATCGCGCGGCGGACATTCGTGGCCCCAATGACCATCACCCCTCGTCTTCGCCAGCCGCAGAGATCGGTCATCCGCGGAACCGTGCCCTTCCTTGTAGTGAAAGATACCACGGAGCAAGAACGCACAACGCAAAGGACAGCGGCGGAAATCTACCATGATGCTTTTGACAAACCACGAACACCAGAAACGGACGGGGATCCACGAACAAATGCATACGTTTCAGTCAGGCATTTCATCCAACATATATAGGGTGCATCGGCAAATGGGGGTTAGAAACCAGACCAATGAGCCCGAGCTCAAGCCATGATTCAAACCAAACGACGCCGGGGTCCTTGCAACCGCAGCTCGCACCTAGATGAGGCCGGAAACTCACGCGACCCGAACGAACCCGGCTCGGCAGATGGGCCCAATACAGGGCACAAAAACGTGGTACGACAGGCGCTCGGATGAAGGAGCCCCACCCGGGTGGGGGCGTCGGACGGCGGACAAGCTCGATATATCGGGCTACGTCCGTCCGCCTTGTTGGAAGATATGCCTGAAGATCCATCGGATTTGATCTAAATTGATCATCCGCCGGATTTTGATCTAAATTGATCTAATCAAATCAATTAATATTGGACAGAAATATAGATTTGATTTATAGAATTTTTTATTTCCTTTCTTCATGTACACTCTGTATTATAATTACAGAACATTGTATATCGAATTCATACAATTGAAGTAATAGAAAAACTTCTCTCAATCCCTTCGTCTCTTGCATCTTGCTTCCTTTACGCATTCTGTCATGGTATCAGAGCTTTAAGCTTCTGAACCCGCTTCCGCACTAGTTGTTCTTCGAACTCTACGATCCGCAAAAGAGATTTACGAAGGAAACATTTTTTCGCTAAAAGGAAGAAGAAGCAAGCACAAACGATTATCATGGCTCACCTAGCAAATTCATCCTTAGCTCTTGATGTTTCATCCACAGAAGAAACTACACCACAAATCTCAGAGGCACAAAGCCATCTCGTGCCGATTCCCACAACCCAATAGCAATCTCAGACTCAAGGCGTGCAATGGCCATTCTTCCCGGCTCAGTCAAACATGGGGTTGCCCATTACGGACCATCCTTACTAATGGGTACCGTATCCATGGTATATTGGGCCAAATGCATCATCGCCGGGGATTACAGGCTACCAAAGTAGCGTTCTGTCCGACGGAGGCCCACCAGCCACGAATGGGGCAAGCCAGACTGCTGGAGCAGAACAAGTTGGTGGGTCGGACGAAGCGGGTCTAGGATCGAATCCCTACCCGAATTTCTCGCATGCGGGTCATGGAATCGGATCTGGTGGGTCGGGCTTAGGGACGAATCCCTACCCGAGTTTCTCGCCCAATTTTCTACCTTTTCCGATCGCGGCTGTCACCAGCCGACTGTAATCTAGAGATCCCCTTTACGTATCAACAGTCGACAATCCAGAACTGCGATTAATCACCTTGCAGCTGACCGGACCAGAAACCTATTCCAGATGGTCACAGGATTTCCGGCGAGCCCTCGTGACAAAGGACAAGGACGGATTCCTCGACAGAACTGTGCCCGTTCCTTCGGACGAGCGACTGGCCCGACACTGGAGAAAATGCAACCACCTAATCCGAACGTGGATTGGCAATTGCGTCTCTCCAGACGTTGCGGCTGGCCTCCCACCAACAGAAGACTCGAAGAAAATGTGGGACAATATCAAAGAAATGTATGGAAAATTAGATCGAGCAAAGATTTTTTCACTCATGCAGGAACTCGGCGAATTCAAGCAAGGAAATCTGACGGTCATGGCTTGTTACAACAAGCTATCGTCACTTTGGAACAAGCTCGAGGCCACGGAAGAAAAACTCAAGGGACCGGCGAAGACCCTCGAGTAGTATAGATCTGTAAAAGAGAGGGAGAAAACCACTCATTTCCTTTTGATCTTAAACGAAAATTACCTGACGTTCCGATCGCAGATCCTGGTGATGGATCCCGTCCCTCCTCTCGGAAGGATCTTTCAACTTGCTGTCCAGGAAGAAAACCAACAACTCGCGGCGCCAGAGCACAAGGGAGGAAGCGACAGTGTCGCACTTGCACTTCGCGGCGAGCGATCGGGGTTCAAAACCCTAACGCGAGAGAAAGAGAATCGAGAGACCCTAGGGTTTCACGGGAGCGGCGAAGACGATTAAAAGGGAGGCACCAACGGTCTATATTTCTCTCGCTGATTCGACGGTATCCAGGAGGCTAATCTTTCCGTGGAATCGAACGGCACATATAATCCCGCGAAGAGAGGATCGGACGGTCAGATCTTTTCAGCATCGAACGGCCAGATTATTTCCGCATCTTCACGGAATTTTGGCCAAAATTCGAAAGGGAGAGGTAAATTATATTGCGAATACTGCAAATGCCCACATCATATTATAGATAATTGCTGGAAATTGCATGGAAAGCCAAGAGAAAAAAAAAAAAAGAATATTCTGCAGCTTACCAAGTTACTGGGCTCAGTAATGACCAGCCAATTACCTATGGACAATATGAGCAATTAATGCAGGCTCTACAGAAGGCAGACATCGCAAATAAAGGAGGCAACTTTTCAGGTATATCTCATTGCCTGATAAATTCTATTTCAAGGAAAGCTTGGATAGTGGACTCAGGAGCAAGTGATCACATTATTTGTGATAAAAGTTATTTTTCTGATATGCATAAGGAGCTGAATATTCCTATTTCTGTGCAATTGCCAAATGGCAACATCACTAATGTCACCTTGACAGGCACTGTTCGTTTGAGTCCTCAAATTATCCTTTGAAATGTCCTCTATGTTCCTGAATTTCAATTCAATCTTATCTCAGTGTCCAAAGTCTGCAAGGAAAATTCCTGTCAAGTCTTCTTTGATTTTGATACTTGTTTTTTCCAGGCCCTTTCGACTGGCAAACCGATGGGCTTGGGTAATCTCTCAAAAGGATTATTTTTTTGGAATGACCTTCCAAATCACTTTGATGTAATGCTACTACCGATGATAAGAGCTTTCTTTTACATTCAAGAATAGGTCATAGTGCTTTTTTTCCCTATTCTAAATGTCATTTATGTCCTATGGCAAAAAAATCTCGCACACCCTTTCCCACCAGTAAGAGTCACTCCACTACTGTCTTTTCACTACTTCACATCGATGTTTGGGGACCTTATCACACGGCACATCGTGATGGTTTGCGTTTTTTTCTTACTATTGTGGATGATCACTCTCGTGCCACCTAGATATTTCTAATGCAGTCCAAAGCTCAAGTGTCTTCTAATCAGAAATCCTTTATTATTCTGACCAAAAGTTAGTTTGGGAAGACAATCAGACGGATTCGCACTGATAATGGGAAATAATTTTTTTAACCATGAATGCAGCTCGCTTTTCCTTTCTCATGGGATTCTCCATGAAAGCTCCTGCATTTACACTCCGCAACAAAATGGAGTAGTAGAACGTAAGCATCATCATCTATTGGAGGTTGCCAGAGCACTGAAGTTTCAGGGATCCATTCCAGATATTTATTGGGGCGATTATATTCTCACTGTAGCATATCTTACCAACCGGATGCCAACTCGAATACTGGCTGGTAAATCACCTTTTGAATTACTATATGGAAAAAAACCAGCACTTGATCATTTAAGAGTTTTCGATTGTTTATGCTATACTGCAACTGTGGGACCTCGGGACAAAATGAGTCCTCGTGCCAGACGATGCATATTTATGGGTTACCCCAATCTATAGAAAGGATATCGTGTTTTTGATCCATCCACAGGGGATTTTTTCGTGAGTAGAGATGTCATTTTTCATGAAAATATTTTCCCATTCTAGGAAACCAAGGAAAATTTAACCGTTTCAGATAATTCTCGTAGTTCTTCCCATCAAGAAGCTGTTTTTCCTTAATATTTTCTCACCGGATCTCCAGCTCAAGCAATTCCTCCACACCCATCATCTCATTCACCTCATCAGTCAAATCATGAGGAAGAGATGGAAGGTATGCCTACAACTCCGTCTAATGTGGACAATCTTTCTGATGTTTCGGCAGAAACAACCATAGGAGAACCATCTCCTTCACCTCCAGAGCATCCTCCACATCGTACGGGACGAGCCACACGACCACCGACATGGACCAAGGATTATATCTGTGCCTCTCTTAATTCGCCATGTATTCACTACCCAATATCCTCATATGTCTCGTTTGATAGACTCTCGTCCGAACATCGATGTTGCATTAGTCGGATTTCCGATGAGAGGGAACCATCTAGTTATAATGAGGCTTCTAGAGATCCCCGATAGCAACAGGCTATGGCAGCGGAATTACATGCATTGAATGATAATCAAACTTGGGAACTGGTCCACCTTCCCCCCGACAGAAAGTCTATAGGCTGCAAATGGGTTTATAAGATCAAGTTAGAGCTGATGGATTCATTGAGCGTTACAAGGCTCGGTTAGTGGCCAAGGGTTATACTCAACGAGAAGGTTTTGATTATCATGAAACCTTCTCCCCAGTTGCTAAAGATGTCACCGTTCGATCTTTCTTATTAGTTGCAGCAATCCATGATTGGTCCTTACACCAAATGGATGTCCACAATGCTTTTCTCCATGGCGACTTGGATGAAGAAATTTATATGGATATTCCCCAGGGCTTATGGAGACAGGGGGAGAATAAGGTATGCCGTCTCCGCAAATCCCTTTATGGACTAAAGCAAGCTTCTAGGCAATGGTATGCAAAATTTGCTAAGGCTCTCATCACTACGGACTTCAAACAATCCAAATATGATTATGCCTTGTTCACATGGACTAAAGGTACATCATCTATTTACTTAATGATATATGTAGATGACATTCTCATTATGGGAAATGATGAAGCTGCAATAGAGAATCTTAAGAAATATTTGCATACTACATTCCATATAAAAGATCTGGGAGTACCAAAATATTTTCTTGGAATTGAGATTGCCAAATCTCACCAAGGAATTTCTCTCAGTCAGAGGAAGTTTGTATTAGAGATTATATCGAAGTAGGTTTATCGGGATGCAAACCAGCGGTTATTCCAATCGAGCAGAATACCATATTAATTGTAGCGGATCATGTTAAGGAAACATCTCGGGATGATCCTCTTCTTAAAGATCCAACAAGTTATCAGAAACTCATTGGAAAAATCATATACCTGACTATGACCAGGCCTGATATATCGTATGCGTGCAAAATCTCAGCCAATTTATGCACAAACTGAATGAATCTCACATGAATGCTGCTACGAAGGTTGTAAAGTATTTGAAGAAGTGTCCGGGGGGAATACTTTTGTCTAGAAAATGCAATATGGAAATGACAGCATATTGTGATGCAGATTATGCGACTTGCCCTATGAGTCGAAGATCTGTCTCTGGTTTTTGCATTAAACTAGGAGAATCACTTCTTTCATGGAAAACCAAGAAGCAGGCAACGGTTTCTTTATCTTCAGTCGAAGCAG
The DNA here is from genome assembly GCA_014182545.1 of Eucalyptus globulus. NCBI lineage: Eukaryota > Viridiplantae > Streptophyta > Magnoliopsida > Myrtales > Myrtaceae > Eucalyptus > Eucalyptus globulus. Next base: position 20,455,897 of record CM024724.1, read on the forward strand.
AATATCGAGCCATGGCAAAAACCACATGTGAGATTGTATGGATACGAGGTCTACTTGGAGATCTTGGAATACAAGTTAAAGGGCCGACAAAACTGTTTTGTGACAACAGGTCGGCACTAAAACTTGCAGCCAATCCCATAATGCATGAAAGAACCAAGCATATATAAGTGGATTGTCACTTCACTCGAGAGAAAATCCAAGAAGGGATGATCGAAACAAGAGGGATTGGAACTGCTGAACAATCGGCGGACATTTTCACCAAACCTCTATGTTCAAGACAGCATGCACATCTACTAAGCAAGCTAGGCGTCTTGGATATCTACAAGCCACCAGCTTGAGGGGGAGTGTTGGCAGATATGCCTGAAGATCCGCCGGATTTGATCTAAATTGATCATCTGCCGGATTTGATCTAAATTGATCATCCGCCGGATTTTGATCTAAATTGATCTAATCAGATCAATTAATATTGGACAAAAATATAGATTTGATTTATAGAATTTTTTATTTCCTTTCTTCATGTACACTATGTATTATAATTACAGAACATTGTATATCGGATTCATACAATTGAAGTAATAGAAAAACTTCTCTCAATCCCTTCGTCTCTTGCATCTTGCTTCCTTTACGCATTTTGTCACGCCTCGCTCGTCTCCGAGCCGGTATCCTTGGGAAACCGGCCCCAAATTGAAGAAAAACGAGACAAACCCGAACGGAACCTACCGCGGCTTCCACGCCAATGAGGTGTGACGGTGGCCGACGACTCTCCCTTACCATCCACTCTCACTCTCACTCGCGACTCTCTATCTCTCTCTCTCTCTCTCTCTCGCGGATCTCTCTCGAATCTCGCTCGGTTTTTCTCTCTGAAAAGCTCCGCTCTTTCTCGACCTTCCCTCTTCTCCCGATTTTCTCTCTTCCACCCCCTCTTTCAACTAAGCTCGCCGCCCTCTATTTATAGGCGAGGAGGCCGGTCGATGGAGGTGTTCGGACCGCCGGTCCTTGGCGCGGCGACCGGGCCTCCTCCTAGCCGAACCGGCGTCCCCTCGTCGTCCAATCCGTCGCCAGTCTACCGTCCTCTTTCTGTCGTACGTAGGTCGTCCTGCACGCGTCTCGTCTACAGCGTGAGGAAGAAGAAGGAGAGCGAAGGAGGTGGAGGGGGGCGGAGGGGCTGGGTCGGGGGAAGAATGAACGAAAATGGGCCTAGCCCTGGGTGAAGGATAAAAGAAAAGGGGCTGGGGTTAGCCCAGCCCCAAGCCATTTCGCTTTTTTTTTATTAATTTAATAGTCATTTTTGAAATTTTTTTGAGATTTTTTCTATTTATCCAAAATGCAATAAGGGAAAATAAAATAAAAGTAAAACTTAATTGATGCAAATAATATTAATGTCCATGTGATGTGAAAATCCTTTTTTGTTAGGGCTAAATTGATTTCTAACTTTTTGTGCAATTTAAACCTAAATATTTAGTCAAAATTTAAGTGTCAACTAATCAATATATAAAGTCGAAGAATAAGAGAGCAATATCAATGTCTACACCACCAAATCTTACCATTCCTAGACAAATAATAAACATCATTACATAGGCATTCTGCTGCATTTTTCAGTATCATCACGAGACTTTTGTATAACAATATCAATGCCCATCAAATGAATCAAATCATGTATATGTAGTGTCCTTTGTCTTCAATTGTCAAGGACTTGTCAACAAGAACTTCTACTTCTAAAGTTGCAACTACCAAGAACTTTCATAATGTATTTTGTAGATCGCTCCTTGAAGAGATAGACAACATCAAGGAAGATCTCCTATGCATAGTCCTCTAGTCCACGTAACTTAACTTATGAACATTGTTGACAATTTCATTTTTTTTTTCTAATAATACCTCGGACAACAATTTTTTCCCAAAGGAACTAAATTATTAATAGTATGTCCTGAGTTTGAGCCTATAAAAGAAACTTTCCTAATTTGAAAGTTTTCTACTTTAGATTTTTTTCCCTATATTAGAAGTGAGTCTTCTTTGTGAAGAGTATCCAAGATATGGCTTCTTCGTGAATTGCATCTTGAAGTAATTTGAGAATGTTAAAGCCAATTACAATTTTAGGTTAAAGTTGATAAATTCCTTGTTGCGAGTTGTTGTAAATTAATGCCGAAATAATTGGACTTCACAATTAAATCAATGTGAAACCACTAAAGAAATTATGATAAATAAGAAATAAAACTAGACAATTATGTGGACTAATCCAAGTATTAGTACTTATTTTATGGGGAGAGTTAGTGACAAATAATTCAATAATCAATCAAAGAATTAAAGAGTTATAATTGCTCCCATACTTTACTATTTTTCAAATCTAGATTACCCCCAAAACTAATTATTTACAGATAAAATTACTCAATTTGACATAGAGCTCATGGCACAAAATCACCCTATGTTCAAGCTCTCGTGCATGACAAAAACAAGAGCTCATTACAGCTGATTCGAGAAGCGTCTGTACATCCCTTTGTCTTTCTGCGGCTTTGAAGAATGACGGCCATCGCACGACAAAAGACAAACACCTTTTGTATGATCATAAACAAGGGAATTTAGACCTCCACTGTTGTATTTCTTCATGCGGTCAAATCAAAATGCTTTTTTTTTTTTTTTTCGAATAAAGACCAAATAATAGAAAAGACCAATTAACAGAGATGTCCTCCCCTTTTTTGTTTTACCTTCTCGTAGGAGTTGCATTGAAATAGCCAACCTTGGTATTTATCTCCCGCAAACATAAACAAAAATGATTGATTACATCATGTCAGCATAATAGTCAGCATAATAGTCAGCATCAGCAGTGACACAAAATGTTATTCTCAAACGAGGAATAGTTACGCTTACGCTTGGTGAATTCAATTTTTGCAAGAGTGCCCATCAAAAACTATCTTTGTGTGATTAGAATGCGAAAACATATGAACCATTAGATCAGCTCAATCCTTAGGAAATTTTACGTATCACATGCAATCTTGGAGTTGCAGTGTTAAGGAAAATCATGAAATATAACGATAATTACTCGTCGATAGTGTGATCGTCGGAGTAAATGTACTAAGGATATAAGATCAGAAAATTTTGCGAGAACTTCCAATTGTTTGTGATTTCTCGAAAAGTTTTTAAATGCTAGAAGTCCCAAACTCATGAGAACTTTGAGGAACTCTACTCTCCTCAGAGAAATGCCACTAACATTGTCACCTAAAGTTATAAGGACTTTACATGAGGTGCCATCATCGATATGATTTACTAGTCCAAATATAGATACCATCACTTACGAGTTGTTGAAGGAATTTACTGTGCTATTGGATAATTATTGAGTGATAGGATCATGAAGATATGAACTCTACAATTAAGTTAATAATCTTAATAGAAAGTTATTAACTACAAGCACTATGGTGATCACGAGGACTGCACAAGACTTACATAGTTCGAAAAATAATTACGATCCACAAATATTAAATACTGTCGGTTACAAAAATAATTATGATCTGCTGGCTTCTTCGGCTAAAGGAGTGGCATCTCTGGAGAAGCGTTTACGACCAGACTCGGACGATGAGAAATATGCCACCAAAAATCAAAGAAAACGCCAATTCAGTCTTGGTTTTAATGATTTCATAACGAATAGAGTACAAAAAAATAACATGCAACTCGCTAAAATTGAATTCGATTTTTCATCGAGACATTCCGTCGAATAGTTCATGTGCAGCTCGGATTACCACCTCTAGGTTCGAAAGCTTGCTACGACGAACGGCGATGAGCGAGTCGGCTTCCCTGGAAGGTCGCGAGGGTGATTGAGGCGGACCACCGACGAGCCGAAAGAATTCTCTCCTCTTGGTTTCAGATTTCTCTTCCAAACACCTCCGGCTCCACCCCCCCCGAACCGATCCTCTCTCTCTCTCTCGGTCCCTCTTCCTCTTTCGTTTCTGCCCCATCCTGACCTTTTCAAGAATAACAAATTGGGCTCCTACCGGGAAAACCCATGGCTCATTCTGTAAGAGTTTTCCTAATGTGGACTAAATTAATTGATATTGTAATCTACTATTTTCACGATTACCGTAAAACAGGGTTGGTCTAAAGTGAGATAGAAGGTTTCTTAATTAGTCTAATATGGACTGGCTAGTGTGGGCCGAGTTGAGCCTGGCCCGTAATGAGGGGGACTGGCTGGAAACTCTATAAATAGTGCTCAAGTTTCTCCTCTAACCTTAATTCTCACATGTATTCTCACATAAGGGGCGTTTACCTAACGCTACACGTGAGGGGGCTGCCTCATTGAGCTAGTGATACGGAGGGCAATAGAGGAGAAGGACTTGCGCGTGGAACATTGTGTTTCCGCTTCCGCTTCAAGAACTGTGGATCCTCTTGACGAGTGGGTAATCCCTTTTTTGCTTCCGCTTTATGTTCGATGGATCCCAAAACAGGTGCGTTAATCTTTCTACTCAATTATATATGTTCTTGTTCTAGTTATGGAGATCTTGGGGTTGCGCAATTTGTGTCCAACATGTGGTATCAGAGTAACCAAAACCTTAGAACTTGAACGCATAAAGTTTTTGCCCTAATTTGTGATTTTCGAGATTTTTTGTTCAATAAAAATAAAATTAAATCACAAATTCAGACTGGGCTTGACAATACGAGCAAGACGGTCGGTGGCGCGTTGCCGGGGGAGGCCTCACGCGCCCCCATGCGCCACCAGGGCGTCGGAGATGCGCCCCACGCACGGTCATGCGTCCTCACGCGCTCCCACGTGCGGGGTGCGGCTCGCTCGTGTGCTCCACGTGCCGCGCACTCAAGCAGCGTGTGAGGGCGCGTGGAGCGTCGGATCGGCGCGTGGCTGGCGGCGTTGGATCCGTATGGCTACCCTCTATCTTGTGGTGAATTTATTTTACATGTTTGATATTTTATGGATGTGAAAATACATACGGAACCCTAAATACGTGTATTTTTAGTGTATTTTTGCGTATTTTTCTTATATTTTCTGTGATTTTGGAAATATAAGTGTTGGGTTACAGGTATGTTATCACATAAACATTATAATGGTGTGATTCATTAATAAAAATTAAAATTTATTGTGAACTGAAGCTGGCTTAATGATATACAACCATTATGGAATAGTAATTAAGCTATGTATTGAGCTGATGAGAAACAGTAAAGGTTATGAAACTTTTGTTACTCAAGCATACTCCTTGATACGCTAGTAATCTTTGAATGATGGACGTCTTAAGAACTCGTGACCAAACTGATTGTACTGATTAACATATCTGCTGTATGTGGGTAATGCATGTCAATTAAGTTACTGCATATTGTACATGAACTCATCTGGTCACTTGTTAATGTCTATAAAGTTGAATATTTTTATGGTTAAGGAGTATGACAATATTTACGCAGAGCAATAGTATCTACTGTTAAATTTTAGATATTTTGTTCTCTGGTTTGACTCAATTAATAGGCCACTAGTTGATTACAATGATAATTTGTTACTTAAAAATTGGCTAATAAATCAGTTGTTGGCCTTGGAGTCATGTTTTGCCGTATGAAACTCATGAGCAATAGTTGATTGGTTATCAAGCTTGTCAATTTGGAGTACCTTGTATTGCTATTGATGTTAACTTGTGAGGGATCCTTTGGATCGGTATTCTTTTAATGTTGTTTTAGTAATCAGTAATCGGGGTGCACAAGATGCTTGCTTCTATGAGAATTTTCTTGTGTTACTGTGATCAATAATCTCATTGGAATCTGTCTTTTAGGTTCGCTATATATATATATATATATATATACCATGAATGGACCTAGACTTAGAACCAGGGAAGGAGAGTAAATTTCCTGCAGATATGCATCCCATAGTGGGCGAACAACTCCCGTTCAAGCCCTTCAGAGACAGCCTTTTAGCAGAAAACCACTCAGCCCTTTAGTTCAGAGTCTAGAGACACCCAGAGATGCCAGGATGGACACGTTTCTAACCTACCCAAGCTGCATTTCTTGAAGGATCATACCAGGCTAGAGAAGAAGAGGAATTTAGAAAGCCATGGAGAGGTTTTTCACAAAGCACTCACTTTACTTCAGGGGACTCTGCCCAGAACATTACACGAACCTTGCCTTATATAGACAAGAGGAGACAAGTAAGTAAACAGGGACCAAGCATACGGGTCCAGATACAAACAGAGGCACCGGAAACTTCCGAGAGGGAATTATTCGCACACTATGAACAGTAACTGTACTGTGAACAGTACTTTCCCTAGCCTAGTGCTACAGTAAAAGTGAACAGTGATTTTGCTACAGTGAAATTGTACGGACTCAGCGGTCTCGTCCGTCACGAGCATTGTAGCTACAGACTGAGTCATCTGAGCTGTCTTCTAGGAGATGTGCCTCGTATTTCTGTTGAAGGGCTTCAAGATCTTCAGGTGAGAGGATTTGATTTAGCCTTCTTGATGAGGATGCTTGTTCATGAGCCCAATGGGATGCTTCTTCTTCTGCCCAGTTTGTATTTTCGCTGGTAGTGTTGGCAGGAATGCTTGGCTGAGGCCAATTGGATGGCTATGCATAAAAGGATGTGTCCATGTTTTGGAATGAGGACGAAGATCCCTGTTCGTAGGGATTCTGGGACAGAGGACCTCCAAAGCGTGCATAGGGGTCTTGAGTAGACTGGACAATGTCATCTTCGGATGTCATTTCATGCTCTTGGGATGATGCAGCTTGTCTGTATTGCCTGAGTGCTTCCTTAGCTTCTGGTGTTAGGTCATAATAATCCCACGTAGTAGGCACATTATTCCAAACATCTTCAGGAATAGTTTTGTTTTCTTGGCATAGGATTCTCTAGAGTTCTCGGTACTCGTGTTCACAAAATCTAACAGATTTTGGATAAGATTTGTGAATCCGGGCTTCTCGGCTGTTCAAGTGAGGTTTATAGGATGTGGTTTCTATTTCTAGTGGTGCATCGAGAATATTACCATTATTTCTGCAAAAATTCCATGGACGTCGGAAAAACAAGATGGTATGGACTTCAGGATTCGGTGTCATGGTTCTCAGTTCTTTTTCCAAGAGTTGTTTCCAACAAGTAGGATGATAGAACAAATTAAGAAAGTCTAAGAGATTCTTATCACTTTCTTTTTCCACATTTCTTCCGAGTAAGAATATCCTAGTGAGATTGGCAATGAATCTTCTGGTGGGAATTTCAATAGCTATTAAGTACTTATTGGTTAAGTACCATAATAGCATCTTGAGCTGGTCAGGGAAATCATCTTCCTTCCAGATAAGAGGATGAATGAAGGGATAATTCAAATTTAACCCAAAAGGATAAAGAATCGAACCTCCATTGAATCTGAATAGATCCGTGTGGCATTGCCACATGAGGTTTTCCAGGTTCTCAGCAAGACTGTCGTTCTGGATTTGCTGAATAATCTCCTGGGGATATTTCCAGCTTGGCAAATCTTTGATCTTCTCAATCTTGTATTTCACGCCATGATTGAGCATATGGAAAGTAGGCCTCTTGATGTACATGTTGATTTCAGCTGGTGTTTTAGGTCTTGACAAAAAGTCAGCAAGCATATTCTTTTTTCCAGGAATATGTTTGGTTTCAAAAGAGTATTTTGAGAACCATTCAGCCCATCGAAGCAGTTGAGAATTTGGAATATGTTTTTGTTTAAACTTGGTCATCTAAGGGAAAGATGCCATGTCTAATTCTACCAAAAAGTGATGGCCGATGAGATGAAACTCAAATTTTTTTATTCCATTTTTTACTGCTAGGATTTCTTTGAAAGTGGAATGGTAATGCATTTCAGCTTGAGAAAACTTTCCACTTTTGTGAGCACAAATATGTCTCTTACCATCAATTTCTTCGAACAGGATGGCTGCCCAGTATTCATCACTGGCGTCAGTTTGAAGAATTCTTTTTCCTGTTGATGGTATTTTGTAATGGTGGGAGATTTTGCATAATCTCCTTAAGTTCAGCGACTGCTTTGGTTTGAGTTTTTCCCTAAGGTGGGGAATTCTTTTTTAGCATGGATTGCAAAGGAATCAGGAGCTTTGCAATGTTTGGGACAAAGACCCTGAGATAATTGATTATCCAAAGAAATTACTGAACTTGTTTTGTCGTGAAGTTTTCTACAGGAAACTTCAATAATTCTTGAGCGATATGTGACCCTGGATAGTATGTACCTTTGTTGAGGTGTATACCAAGAAATTCGATTTCTGTCTGGGCAATATTCATTTTCCTTTGAGAAAGCATAATACCATGCCTTTTCACGATTTCTGCAAACTGCTCAAGGAGTTGACAGTGTGACTGCTCGTCAGGACTGTAGAGCAGAATATCGTCGATGTATACGGCTGCACTTGATAGGATTGGCTGAAATATACGACACATGGCCTTTTGGAAAGGGGATGGTGCTACCTTTACGCCAAAAGGAAGAACTTTCCACTGGAAGTGCTGGTTCGGGATACAGAATCATGTTTTGGATCTGTCTTCAGGATGGAAGCCCAATTGCCAAAATCCCGCTTTGAGGTCGAATTTGTAATAGATATGGGCCTTGGTTAGACCACTAAAGAGAGAATCTCTGGATGGTAAAGGGAACTTATCATCTTGGAGAAAAAGATTGAGAGGTTGATAGTTGATCACCAGTCTCATTTTTCCTCTGTTTTGCTCAGCGCGCTTATTGACATAAAAGGCTTCACAAGCCCATTGAGAATCGGAGATTTCAATAAGGCCTTGTTGCAATAATTCTGAGCATTCCCTTTGAGCTAAAGCCAGATGTTCTGGCTTCATTCCCGTGTGACTAGCCTTGGTTGGATTTATATCTTCATTTTTTTTAAAGGAAGGCAAACAAAGAACTCTGGATTTTCCCATAAAGGATGGGAACACTTTTGAGCGAATTCTGAATGGGATTCTGAACAATATTCTAGCAACTTTTGCATGATTGGGTCTAGTAGACTCATCTGAATGGAAAAAAGTCTCTGAATATTGACTAACTCAGAGAATTGATCTTTATATCTAAGACCTTTTCCAAGAATGATTCGGAAGTTGAGAGATTTGAGTCATAATGTCCCACCCAATTATCGATCTTTATTGGGAGATTTGATCCAAAGATTTTTGCATTTATGGAACACCGAGGAAAGAATCGGACGATTACGAGTGGTCCCGACATTTGTGAAGAAAGTATCTCCAGAGGCGAAGTTGAAATATCGGACATAGGGAGTCCAATATTCTTCAAGCATAACTTTAGTATCTAGAATGGAACTACTTGCTCCAGTATCAATGAGAGCAATGACAGTGATAGGTTTGGCAAACTTTGAGGTGAGGATTTTTACAGGGAAATGGCGACAGTGAGTTTGACTTGAAAATATGTCAAGATTTGGTTCTGAAGATGTGGGGATATGTGAAAAATGTCTTGATTCTAAGTCGACTCGATCTCACCGGAAGTTTGGTAAGAGGAATGACGCAAGAGTTTGTTCAGATGGTTCTTCATCAGCAGAGAATAAGGATTCAATATCATCATTTTCAAGAGAAATACCTGTTTCATTCTCAATGTGATGAATTAGACGATTCTGACCTTTTCTCGCTTGAGGACAATTTTTGGCAAAATGTCCTTTCTGATTGCAAATGTAGCAACGGTTTGATTTTTTATGGCCTGTGCGATCCTTCCTTTTGCGTAGGTATCGCCATTTCTTCTTTTTCTGGAAATGCTTGGAGCCATGTTTGGATTTCTTTATCCAGAACTTCTTGTAATGTTTCTTCTTCCGGGAATACTTGCCACAAGTACCATCACAGTCTTGCTTGGAGCATTTGATTTTTAACTTCTGGCGAGAACAAGCTGATTCAAGGCGCTTGTCATCTGTGATGTAGGTACGGACCATCTGACGCTTTAAGCATAATTCTTCAAGACATAAATGAACTTCTTGTTGTATTTCTCCCAAGGGAATATCTTGTATTCTCTTTTGTTTTCCAAAGAAGGATCTTTCAACCATCTGGGATAATTCTTTGGGGATGGAAGTAAGGAAAACATGCTTTAGATTTGGATCTGCGCCAACTTGGTAAAAGAGCTGAAGCATTACTCGATAATGCTTATCAAGATGCTTCTCTGGAGGGAGCAGCATTTTCTCTCAAAAAATTCTCTTCTTTTTATCTCTATGAGATCAGTGGGTTTTCCCACAAAGACATGATATAAGAGAGTGATGGCATGGCTGAAAGTAGGTGACATCAAAAAATGAATCTGGTCTTGTTCTGAAATTGATTGCCACCATAGTTTAAGGTGTCTGGTGAACCTTGTAACAAAGTTGTAAAGGACATCATTCATATCATGGTTAGTGATGGACTGAGTATTCAACCAAGTATGAAATTCTTCAAGTCTTTCTGCCCATTTGTGATAAGGGATATCATCGATGGTGAAGAATTGTTTTGATGCTATGGACACATGCCGAGCAGGATTGCTTGTCTGACAATTTTCTGGGTTAGAATAGTTGGATTCCATTTCATCATCTGGAGGATCAGCCATGAATATTGATGAAGTTACTGGCGCAATGGGGAGGGAATCATCTGTAGGAATTGAGAAGGATGAAGAAGAAGAAAGAGATGCTGAATCTGATTCAGTATCAGGTGAAGTTTGTTCAGCTGGGAACATAATCTGTTTTTCTGAAATGGCAGGATCAGGCTGTTGGATAATAAGATCAGGTTCCTAAGTACCTAAATCCTTTTAAAAAGATTCTAATGGATTTGATAACATCATCTGATTTGGCCTTTCTCTTATAACGATTGAACTTGATTCTGTATGCGGTATTTTTTCTTTCCCTTTTTCCTTCTGCAGGGCCTTGAGGCGATTTCGTATTTTTGCCATATATGGTTCTCTTCTGTAGGGATCTTCTGGAATAGTGGCAAAAATAGACGTCTGTGGCGGTGGAGGTAAATACCCAGTTCTAACAGGAGGTGCCAACGGATCGAAAGGTTTGAACCTTCCTTCTTCAAGAAGTTGGATTTGCCTCTTGAGCTTTTCTATTTCTGGTTTTGGACTTTCAAGATAATGATATCTAAGATGTTGTCTTGATTCTAAGGCGTGAAGCCTTTTCTGGAACTCAGAAAGTATCTTTTTGGTACTTTCATCATACCTTCGGAGATCTTGTTTCACATTTCCAATTTTGGAATCAATTGCCTTGAAGGCATTGTTTTGTGCCAACGAGTTTCGATTGCCGATTTAGAACAGGCTTCAGCGAGCGGGAGTTTTTTTTTCTGTCTCCCATGTTCATCCACATCGGTGGGGGTGGGAATTTTGGGAACATGGCGGTATCTCGCCATGTGGATCAATAAACTCTTCGAGGCGAGGGAACGAGAGTTTAGAGCTTTCCTTAACAAGAGGAGAAAAGTCAGTATCTTGGAACATGGCAATAGAAGAAGTGAGTGGTGCTTCTGCTGGAACTTCGAGGGGGTAAGAGTGTTTCTTAGCCCATTTGAGGATTGGTTTGTAAAATGGAGAGAGAGCTTGCTTTTTCTGAGAAGGAGATGGTGGGGGTGTTTTTGGTAGGTCTAGTAAGGTTTGGGATGTAGTTCTGGACTCTGGTGGTGGAGGTGGTGCATAAGAAACCATGAACTGGTATTTTTCACACTCACCGAGAGTATCAACGGAGGAATCTCCATCTAAGTATCTTTGGTACACCTTATCCTTTGGCCTTTTCCGTCAAGGTGGAGGTCTTGCAAGAGGATCTACCTCGTTAGGTGAATTTGTACAGTAGGAACATTGGCAAAAAGGATCATAAAAACAATGACCATAATTGTCTTTATAGTAATGAACATGATGTCCATTACCATTGAAGTGTCGAACAAGCTTTTTTGGATCTGGTTCGGAAATAGATTCAGGAACACATGGTTCAATCATGAAGAGGGTCTGGAAGATAGAAGGACTTTCTTCCTTTTCTTTGCCAAATTTGATGGAAACAGTTCCATCTTTTTTTTGTACGCACTCTGAGTCCGTAGACTGGAAATGCTTGTTATGCTAGTGTAGCTTTTCATAGTTGGTGATCCAAGTCTCTAGAAGGAGCTTGGCCAATGTATCCTTGGGGATCTATTTGGGAACATGGATGTAGGATGCCTGGTCATTCTGCATAGAGATGAACAACGCATCTTCATTACCATTGTTGAAGTTGAGGTCGAGGGCATGGTTCTGCACTCGATAAACCATTTGGTAATGTAGTGTTGCAGCTACAGAGTCAGCAGTTTGAGGGGCTCCAGTGAACTGGACTTGAACTTTCAGAACAGAGAGTAGTTGGGGGTCTGAAAGGGTGATGTTGAAATTTGCATACAAAGTCACAAAGACTGTTCCAGCGTTCAAAGTGGTTTGAACAGTACTGATGCAAGCGTGCTGTATTGTAAAAACCTGGTATCTAGTAACGCGATTCTTGCCACAACTGGCAAACCTTTACGACCATGGAAGGTGAGAGCAAGACGAACAGCTCCATAATGGACATGAGAACATCCCTGTTGAACCCATTGTCTGGGAAATTCAGGAGAGATCTGGAGAGTAACAAAGTACTCATTTTTCGTAGCAGGAATGGGATGTTGGTCGAATTTGGAGGACTGGACGTACTCCTTTACTTGCTTTGGGGTTTGGTGAATTAGTTGACGGATGGAGCGGATAGGTGAGAATGATGAGTTGGGTTTAGCAAAAGCGGAATAAGGGTTCATGAGAGGAAGTTGAGTTTCAGAAATTTTGGTTTCATCACTAAGAGAGACTTCATAGAGATAATCTATCTTAGAGGCATTGGAAACACGAAACTCTGGAGGAGTTAAAGATGAAGAAGATGGAGCAAGAGAAACTGGTGCTTCGAGGATTTCTGGTTCTGTGGACATGATGTGAAGAGATCTTCTCAGCACTGGATTCACCTATCTAGCGCATGGAATGGATAACATTAAAAACGATATCATGGCTCTGATACCATGAATGGACCTAGACTTAGAACCAGAGAAGGAGAGTAAATTTCCTGCAGATATGCATCCCACAGTGGGCAAACAACTCCCGTTCAAGCCCTTCAGGGACAACCTTTTAGCAGAAAACCACTCAGCCCTTTAGTTCAGAGTCTAGAGACACCCAGAGATCCCAGGCTTCACTACATTACCAAATGGTTTATCGAGTGCAGAACCATGCCCTTGACCTCAACTTCAACAATGGTAATGAAGATGCGTTGTTCATCTCTATGCAGAATGACCAGGCATCCTGCATCCATGTTCCCAGACAGATCCCCAAGGATACATTGGCCAAGCTCCTTCCAGAGACTTGGATCACCAACTATGAAAAGCTACACCAGCATAACAAGCATTTCCAGTCTACACACTCAGAGTTCGTACGGAAAAAAGATGTAACTGTTTCCATCAAATTTGGCAAAGAAAAGGAAGAAAGTCCTTTTATCTTCCAGACCCTCTTCATGATTGAACCATGTGTTCCTGAATCTATTTCCGAATTAGATCCAAAAAAGCTTGTTCGACACTTCAATGGTGATGGACATCCTGTTCATTACTATAAAGACAATTATGATCATTGTTTTTGGGATCCTTTTTGCCAATGTTCCTACTGTACAAATTCTCCTGACGAGGTAGATCCTCTTGCAAGACCTCCACCTCGACGGAAAAGGCCAAAGGATAAGGTGTACCAAAGATACTTAGACGGAGATTCCTCCGTTAATACTCTCGGTGAGTGTGAAAAATACCACTTCATGGTTTCTTATGCACCACCTCCACCACCAGAGTCTAGTACTACATCCCAAACCTTACCAGACCTACCAAAAACACCCCCACCATCTCCTTCTAAGAAAAAGCAAGCTCTCTCTCCATTTTACAAACCAATCCTCAAATGGGCTAAGAAACACTTTTACCCCCTCGAAGTTCCAGCAGAAGCACCACTCACTTCTTCTATTGCCATGTTCCAAGATACTGACTTTTCTCCTCTTGTTAAGGAAAGCTCTAAACTCTTGTTCCCTGCCTTAGAAGAGTTTATTGATCCACATGGCAGATACCGCCATGTTCCCAAAATTCCCACCCCCACCGATGTGGATGAACATGGGAGACAGAAAAAAACTCCTGCTGTTGAAGCTGTTCTAAACTAGCAATCAGAAACTCTGTTGGCACAAAACAATGCCTTCAAGGCAATTGATTCCAAAATTGGAAATGTGCAACAAGATCTCCGAAGGTAAGATGAAAGTACCAAAAAAATACTTTATGAGTTCCAGAAAAGGCTTCACGCCTTGGAATCAGGACAACATCTTGGATATCATTATCTTGAAAGTCCAAAACCAGAAATAGAAAAGCTTAAGAGGCAAATCCAACTTCTTGAAGAAGGAAGGTTCAGACCTTTCGATCCGTTGGCACCTCCTGTTAGAACTGGGTATTTACCTCCACCACCACAATCGTCTATTTTTGCCACTATTCCAAAAGATCCTTCTGAGAAGAGAACTAGATATGGCAGAAATACGAAATCGCCGCAAGGCCCTGTAGAAGGAAAAAAGGGAAAGAAAAAATACCGCCTACAAAATCAAGTTCAATCGTTGTAAGAGAAAGGCCAGATCAGATGATGTTATCAAATCCATTAGAATCTTTTAAAAGGATTTAGGTACTCGGGAACCCGATCCTGTTATCCAACGGCTGATCCTGCCATTTCAGAAAAACAGATTCTGTTCCCAGCTGAACAAACTTCACCTGATACTGAATCAAATTCAGCATCTCTTTCTTCTTCTTCATCCTTCTCAATTCCTACTGTTGATTCCCTCCCCATTGCGCCAGTAACTTCATCAATATTCATGGCTAATCCTCCAGATGATGAAATGGAATCAAACTATTCTGACCCAGAAAATGGTCAGACAAGCAATCTTGCTCGGCATGTGTCCATAGCATCAAAACAATTCTTCACCATCGATGATATTCCTTATCACAAATGGCCAGAAAGACTTGAAGAATTTCATACTTGGTTGAATACTCAGTCCATCACCAACCATGATTTGAATGATGTCCTTTACAACTTTGTTACAAGGTTCACCGGAAGCCTTAAACTATGGTGGCAATCAATTTCAGAACAAGACCAGATTCATTTTTTGATGTCACCTACTTTCAGCCATGCCATCACTCTCTTATATCATGTCTTTGTGGAAAAACCCACTGATCTCATAGAGATAAAAAGAAGATAATTTTTTGAGAGAAATGCTGCTCCCTCTAGGAGAAGCATCTTGATAAGCATTATCGAGTAATGCTTCAGCTCTTTTACCAAGTTGGCGTAGATCCAAATTTGAAGCATGTTTTCCTTACTTCCATCCCTAAAGAATTATCCCAGATGGTTGAAAGATCCTTCTTTGGAAAACAAAGGAGAATACAAGATATTCCCTTGGGAGAAATACAGCAAGAAGTTCATTTATGTCTCGAAGAATTATGCTTAAAGCGTCAGATGGTCCGTACCTACATCATAGATGACAAGCGCCTTGAATCAGCTTGTTCTCACCAGAAGTTTAAAATCAAATGCTCCAAGCAAGACTATGATGGTACTTGTGGCAAGTATTCCCGGAAGAAGAAACATTACAAGAAGTTCTGGATAAAGAAATCCAAACATGGCTCCAAGCATTTCCGGAAAAAGAAGAAATGGCGATACCTACGCAAAAGGAAGGATCGCACAGGCCATAAGAAATTAAACCGTTGCTACATTTGCAATCGAAAGGACATTTTGCCAAAAATTGTCCTCAAGCGAAAAATGTCGAGAATCGTCTAATTCATCACATTGAGAATGAAACAGGTATTTCTCTAGAAAATGATGATATTGAATCCCTATTCTCTCGTTGATGAAGAACCATCTGAACAAACTCTCTACGTCATTCCCTCTTACCAAACTTCTAGTGAGACGAGTCGGACTCGGAATCAAGACATTTTTCACATATCCCCCACATCTTCAGAACCAACTCTTGACATATTTTCAAGTCAAACTCACTGTCCCCATTTCCCTATAAAAATCCTCATCTCAAAGTTTGCTAAACCAATCACTGTCATTGCTCTCATTGATACTGGAGCAAGTTGTTCCATTCTAGATACTAAAGTTCTGCCTGAAGAATATTGGACTCCCTATGTCTGATATTTCAACTCCGCCTCTGGAGATACTTTCTCCACAAATGTCAGGACCACTCTGTAACTGTCCAGTTCTTTCTTCAGTGTTCCATAAATGCAAAAATCTTTGGATCAAACCTCCCCAATAAAGATCTGATAATTGGGTGGGACATTATGACTCAAATCTCTCAACTTCGAATCATTCTTGGAAAAGGTCTTAGATATAAAGATTAATTCTCTGAGTTCGTCAATATTCAGAGACTCTTTTCCATTTAGATTAGTCTACTAGACCCAATCATGCAAAAGTTGCTAGAATCTTGTTCAGAATCCCATTCAGAATTCGCTCAAAAGTGTTTCCATCCTTTATGGGAAAATCCAGAGTTCTTTGTTCGCCTTCCTTTAAAAAAAAAAATGAAGATATAAATCCAACCAAGGCGAGTCACATGGGAATGAAGCCAGAACATCTGGCTTTAGCTCAAAGGGAATGCTTAGAATTATTGCAACAAGGCCTTATTGAAATCTCCGATTCTCAATGGGCTTGTGAAGCCTTTTATGTCAATAAGCGTGCCAAGAAAAACAGAGGAAAAATGAGACTGGTGATCAACTATCAACCTCTCAATCTTTTTCTCCAAGATGATAAGTTCCCTTTACCATCCAGAGATTCTCTCTTTAGTGGTCTAACCAAAGCCCATATCTATTCCAAATTCAACCTCAAAGCCGGATTTTGGCAATTGGGCACCCATCCTGAAGACAGATCCAAAACAGGATTCTGTATCCCGAACCAGCACTTCCAGTGGAAAGTTCTTCCTTTTGGCGTAAAGGTAGCACCATCCATTTTCCAAAAGGCCATGTGTCGTATATTTCAGCCAATCCTATCAAGTGCAGCCGTATACATCGACGATATTCTGCTCTACAGTCCTGACGAGCAGTCACATTGTCAACTCCTTGAGCAGTTTGCAGAAATCGTGAAAAGACATGGTATTATGCTTTCTCAAAGGAAAATGAATATTGCCCGGACAGAAATCGAATTTCTTGGTATGCACCTCAACAAAGGTACATACTATCTAGGGCCACATATCGCTCAAGAATTATTGAAGTTTCCTGTAGAAAACTTCACGACAAAATAAGTTCAGCAATTTCTTTGGATAATCAATTATCTCAGGGTCTTTGTCCCAAACATTGTAAAGCTCCTGATTCCTTTGCAATCCATGCTGAAAAAAAGAATTCCCCACCTTGGGGAAAAACTCAAACCAAAGCAAGTCGGCTGAACTTAAGGAGATTATGCAGAATCTCCCACCATTACAAATACCATCAACGGGAAAAAGAATTCTTCAAACGACGCCGGTGATGAATACCGGGCAGCCATCCTGTTCGAAGAAATTGATGGTAAGAGACATATTTGTGCTCACAAAAGTGAAAAGTTTTCTCAAGCTGAAGTGCATTACCATTCCACTTTCAAAGAAATCCTAGCAAAAAAATTGAATCAAAAAATTTGAGTTTCATCTCATCGGCCATCACTTCCTGGTAGAATTAGACATGGCATCTTTCCCTCAGATGACCAAGTTTAAACAAAAATAGATTCCAAATTCTCAACTGCTTCGATGGGCTGAATGGTTCTTAAAATACTCTTTTGAAACCAAACATATTCCTGGAAAAAAGAATGTGCTTGCTGACTTCTTGTCAAGACCCAAAGCACCAGCTGAAATCAACATGTACATCAAGAGGCCTGCTTTCCATATGCTCAATCATGGCGTGAAATACAAGATTGAGAAGATCAAAGATTTGCCAAGCTGGAAATATCCCTAGGAGATTATTCAGCAAATCCAGAACGACAGTCTTGCTGAGAACCTGGAAAATCTCATGTGGCAATGCCACACAGATCTATTCAGATTCAATGGAGGTTCGATTCTTTATCCTTTTGGGTTAAATTTGAATTATCCCTCCATTCATCCTCTTATTTGGAAGGAAGATGATTTCCCTGATTAGCTCAAGATGCTATTATGGTACTTAATCAATAAGTACTTAATAGCTATTGAAATTCCCACCAGAAGATTCATTGCCAATCTCACTAGGATATTCTTACTCAGAAGAAATGTGGAAAAAGAAAGTGATAAGAATCTCTTAGACTTTCTTAATTGGTTCTATCATCCTACTTGTTGGAAACAACTCTTGAAAAAAGAACTGAGAACCATGACACCGAATCCTAAAGTCCATACCATCCTGTTTTTCCGACGTCCATGGAATTTTTGCAGAAATAATGGTAATATTCTCGATGCACCACTAGAAATAGGAACCACATCCTATAAACCTCACTTGAACAGCCGAGAAGCCTGGATTCACAAATCTTATCCAAAATCTGTTAGATTTTGTGAACATGAGTACTGAGAACTCCAGAGAATCCTATGCCAAGAAAACAAAACTAATCCTGAAAATGTTTGGAATAATGTGCATACTACATGGGATTGTTATGACCTAACACTAGAAGTTAAGGAAGCACTCGGGCAATACAGACAAGTTGCATCATCCCAAGAGCATGAAATGACATCCGAAGATGACATGTCCAGTCTACTCAAGACCCCTATGCACGCTTTGGAGGTCCTCTGTCCCAGAATCTCTACGAACAGGGATCTTCATCCTCATTCCAAAACATGGACACATCCTTTTATGCACAGCCATCCAATTGGCCTCAGCCAAGCATTCCACGCCAACACTACCAGCGAAAATACAAACGGGCGAAGAAGAAGCATCCCATTGGACTCATGAACAAGCATCCTCATCAAGAAGGCTAAATCAAATCCTCTCACCTGAAGATCTTGAAGCCCTTCAACAGAAATACGAGGCACATCTCCTAGAAGACAGCTCAGATGACTCGATGCAGTAGCTACAATGCTCGTGACGGACGAGACCGCTGAGTCCGTACAATTTCACTGTAGCAAAATCACTGTTCACTTTTACTGTAGCACTAGGCTAGGGAAAGTACTGTTCACAGTACAGTTACTGTTCATAGTGTGCGAATAATTCCCTCCCGAAAGTTTCCGGTGCCTCTGTTTGTATCTGGACCCGTGAGCTTGGTCCCTGTTTACTTACCTGTCTCCTCTTGTCTATATAAGGCAAGGTTCGTGTAATGTTCTGGGCAGAGTCCCCTGAAGTAAAGTGTGTGCTTTGTGAAAAATCTCTCCATGGCTTTCTAAATTCTTCTTCTTCTCTAGCCTGGTATGATCCTTCAAGAAATGCAGCTTGGGTAGGTTAGAAATGTGTCCATCCTGGCATCTCTGGATGTCTCTAGGCTCTGAACTAAAGGGCTGAGTGGTTTTCTGCTAAAAGGCTGTCCCTGAAGGGCTTGAACGGGAGTTGTTCACCCACTGTGGGATGCATATCTGCAGGAAATTTACTCTCCTTCCCTGGTTCTAAGTCTTATATAATTAGCATGATATGTGATTTTGGTGATATGCTGTCCCTATCACTAAAGTTAAAATCACATGTATATGGTGTATGTGAGAAGTAAAGTTTATATCCCTAGTATGAGAGAATTTCAATGATTCAATTGAGTAGTGACCGCCAAAGTGGCACGCTTGATTGAGTTTGAGAAATTTCGGTCTTGTATAACGATTGGGATGTCTCCTGGTTTAATGCGTAGTCATACTCCCAAAGGAGGTGATTGTGTATTAGTTCATAGAGGCATACATGATAGTGTGGTGGAGGAGTGACTGATTCTAGTGATTCATATGCCCAAAGGTGATGAATTCACGAAGAATTGGAATATATTCTCATAACCGCTATCATGTGGGGAGTGTACAACTGCATGTCATGTATTCTGCCCAAAGGTGATTATATGATTATGCATGTAACTCTCTGGATGCATACTTATATGTCAAGTTACATAGTGCTCACATGATGCTAATTATATACTTTACTTGGTTTTCAGTCACATTTTCTATAATTAATAACTTCATTATTATTGAGGTTTTTACTGCTTCAAATTTTAAGTTGTGGACATATGATTTGTTGCTTGAGAAAAAAGTAATTGAATTTGCTTGCTGTCCATGAAGCGTTCCATTGTGGAATACTTGAAAAGAGGTTTGCCTGCGGACCGCACTGCTATAAGATGATGGAAGCCTTAGTTGCTTGAAATTATGTCTTGTCTGATATTGAAATTAGGGCATATCTACAAAGATTGTGTTTAAGTCCTAATGACATATACATATTGTATATGATTAAAAGGTTGTTTCCGAAAGTTTTCTATTTAAGGAAAATTATTAAAATAAAGAATAAAACAATTACAATTTGTCTTAAAAGGTTGTCAGGCTTAACAGTGGCTGTGAGTATTTTGATAAGTATGACAATGCGAAATAGCTTAAAGGGTCATTTGTCAAATACTTGGTAGATTCTGGGGTGGTAATTTAATTACTATACCTGAAAATTCTGACAAAAAGATTTGGCCAAAAGACATAAATGCACCATATTGAACATGGTGATGAGTATGATTAGTAAGACTAATTTATCTGGTTTTTTATGGGCTGATATTATGAAAGTAATTTTTTCACATACAAAATGTGTCTCTTATCAAAGTTGTTTCATAAACTTTTTTTTTGAGTTAAAGATTGGACATAAATTACTTGAATCATATGAAATTTAGAGGTGTCATGCAAAAGTGAGGTTATCTAATCCAATATTAAGTGCGTTGGAATTCATATCTACTTGGAATTATTTTGTTTCTTATCTAGATTGTTAAAGGGGCATTGATTTTATGACTCTAAAGAAGGTATAAGAATTATGGAATCACATACTCTAAAGTTTCTAAAGATTGATGTAATTGTAGAGGATAGCTGCTCTCAGAATAGTTTGATGGAGGTTATTATGTTTTTGTCTTTACCTATACAGACAATTATGGAATCTCTTGTACCATAGACTAAACTTGTTGAGGTTCAAGGTACTATTCTTGATATAGTTTATAATGAAATTTCTTAAACCTCTCAAGTGCAAAATGAAGTGGTTGCAGCTTTATTAAGGAGATTTGTTAGGGAAAGACGATCAGTTATATCATCATACTATATAGTCTATTTGTGAGAGCATGATTACAATATCCACTACATGGTTGTTTTAGCAACTTATATAAATGTCGTTTCTTGTTCTCAATTAAGTATGTGATTAGATGCCATAAAATGTGGTATATAATCTATGAAACCTCATAGTGTTTGGAAACTAACTTACTTGCCTAAATATCATAAATTCATTAGTTGCAAATTGGCGTACAAAACTAAAAAAAGAATTTCAAAGAAAAATTGTGGAATTTAAAGCCAAATTGGTAACTAAAGTTTTCACTCTGAAATTGGTGGATTGTTTATAGTGAAGAAATAATTATTTCTTTAAATATTCTTTCAGAATGAACGTGGCATTAATAATTTATTTTGATATAAAGTTACGCCAAATAGATACAAAATCTATATTGTTCAATTGGAGAATTTTGCAACAAATGTTTCAAGTAAACTTGTGTGTAGATTGAAAAGTCTTATTTATGGTCTTAAGCAAATTTCCGGACATTATTATTAAAGTTTCAAAGTGTTGTTACTTCGTTCAATTAGGAACAAAGTAATTCAATATACTGCAAGGTTAGTGGGAGGAAATTTATTTTTTCTCATACTTTATGTACATAATATTTTGCTTACAAGTTGTGACCTTGAGACATCTTATATCCTATGTACTGAGGTCTGTAAGGATTGTTTTTTCCATATTATATTAGATTTTCTCGGAGGACATTTGCTGATTGTATATTGGAAATATTCAGTATACATTATTGCAAGCCAGGAATTGCTCCTGTTGTTAAGGGTGATGGACTAAATCTATCACATTGTCCTTATTTAGATATTGAGAAAATCTAATTAAAGGGAGTACCTTGTGTCAGTGCACTTAAAAGTATAATGTATGCTCGAATTTGTATTAGACTAAATGTTGTCTTTGTGACGGGACTTCTAGGCAGATATTGGTCAAATCCAGGACATGATCACTGGGTTGCTGTCAAGAAGGTTTTAAGGTACTTAAAGAAGACAAGAGATTATATGCTAATTTATAGATATGTTCAATTCTTGCAGTTAATAGGGTATTTAGATGTAAACTTTGCTGGCTGTTCTGATGACATACAATCAATAACGGAATACATATTTATGTTAGCAGTAAGTGCAGTAAATAAAATTTTATGTCATCTTCTACTATATAAGCAGTGTTAGTAACATTATTTTAGGTTGTTATTTGGGCTTTTAGGCTCCAGAACCTCATGTAGGAGTTGATCGTTTTAAATTTATGAATAGATCCATACGGTTATATTGAGATAACAAATTTGTAGTATTATTTATTTACTACAGATGGTGGTCAAAATTTTTGACCAAAAGCAAACGGTATAGAAAGGTAACGTTTTAATATAATATATTTTCACAGATGATGTGATTGTAGATCCACTTACTAAAGGCCTACGCTCGTGTGTATTTGAGTGACATATTGTTAGCATGGGCCTAGGAGCATCATGAGATTGTAACGGTTTGATATGTATCAACTTTTACATTCAATAAAATATTTGAATGTATTGTTATTATGTTGAATACATATTGATAAAGTCTCAAGGGATTGTATAAACCTTGAGTGAAGGCTAGGGGCATCCGGGCATCCGATTATTAGTCTTGTGCATATGTCTTGTGATACATAAAGAAAGGTTAACCATAAGGACAAGACATATGTGGATTCATTGGAACCATAAAGCATTCTCTAGTGGCACAAGTTTTTGTGACGCCTAAGGTAAGAGAATGGTGACTGACAAATGGGATCTCTCTATGAGAGATGTTATCCATTTGCCACATTACAATATTGAATCAATATCAATAAAGTTGAGAACATTCTTGACCATGGAAGGCTTTGTGTGTATACATGCAGTTACCGTCATGATTCGGTGTTTAAGACTTTATGGGATATAATTGACTATTAAGAATTATCTCTGGACCAAATGTGCACACATACAGTACGATTTCAATTAATATAATCCAAGTGGGAGAATGTAAGAGTTTTCCTAATGTGGACTAAATTAATTGATATTGTAATTTACTATTTTTACGGTTACCGTAAAATAGGGTTGGTCTAAAGTGAGATAGAAGGTTTTTTAATTAGTCTAATATAGACTGCCTAGCGTGGGCCGAGTTGAGGGGGCCCTAATTCTTCTCTAACCCTAATTCTCTAACCCTAATTCTCAAGTGAGATAGAAGGTTTTTATAAATAGTGCTCAAGTCTCTTCTCTAACCCTAATTCTCACATGTATCCTCACCTAAGGGACGTTTACTTAACACTACACGTGAGGGGGCCGCCTCATTTAGCCAGTGATACGGAGGGTAATAGAGGAGAAGGACTTGTGCGTGGAACATTATGTTTCTGCTTCCGCTTCAAGAACAGTGGATCCCCTTGATGAGTAGGTAATCCATTTTCTGCTTCCGCTTTATATTCGATGGATCTCAAAACAAGTGCGTTAATCTTTCTACTCAATTATATATGTTCTTGTTCTAGTTATGGAGATCTTGGGGTTGTGCAATTTGCGTCCAACACATTCAGCATGAGTCTCCATCTTCTTCGTTGGGTGATCCTCGCTTCAGTTCGAACCGCCACGACTCTCTGGTGTTAGAGTGCCGTCTCCCGGCTGCAAATCTCGACCTCGCTCAATCATCACCGGCAGCATTGATCTTCTTCTCTCCGCAGCGATGGTACAGAAACAGCACCACAAGTCCAACGCTAAGAAACAGCCTCACGTAAGCGATTTCCTTTGCTTCTTATGGTTTTTGCAGTTTGCATCTATTTGGGCACTCGTGACTATTGCTTGCTCTTCGATCTCCGAACAAATTCGAAAGTTTCAATTGCTGTGATAATCTGTTTGTTGCGGCGAGGCCTCTGAAATTGAGCTTTCGTGGAGGTGTTTTCGGCTCAGTTCTTGGTTGGAGGGTTCGTCGGTGGTTGTTTTCAGAATCTGAGTGGACGTGAATGTGGTATGCGTTGATGAACTGGTCAAAAAGCAGGGGAAGCAAGCGGTTAACACGCAGTTCCGAGCTCAGCTTGATGCGCTGGGCCTGAAAAGTGTCCAGGTGACTGCAGATGGTAATTGCTTTTTCAGGTCTGTCTTCCTTGTTAGAAAAGATCACCGTATTGTTCATGATTTTTTATCGAATATTTCCAGGGTTTGATTTGTTTTGTTAGATAACAGTATTCCTCTCTGTTTTGGAAGATTTATGGTATGCTCATTGCATTACCGCTCTGTCGTCAGGACACAACACATAATGCATTTTATGGTATGCTGGTTCTGGAACACTATCATCGATCTACTAGAAATTCCTCTGTTGGAAAAATTATTGCATTTCGTATAATTTATTACGAAGAAGAGCTCTATTTTTCGGGGAATGTAGCTCTTTTAACTTAATCTCGAGGATATTGGATTGACTCTTCCGATATCCAACTAAGTAACTTTGTAAAATTCTATTACTATTGTATCGCTATTGTACAACGCCTAGAAAAACAAACCATGTTCCTCATTCCTGTTTTCATTCCACATATTTGATTTATCCATCCTCGAGGTAATCTTACGGCCATGTGTGGAGCTTTTGTTTATAGAAACGCCTTTGCTATGGTTGGAATTTTCATAGTTGTCCACTCTTGTTAATCAGGGCCCTTGCAGATCAGTTGGAAGGCAATGAAGATGAACATGGGAAGTACCGGAGTATGGTTGTTCAGTACATATTGGTATGTGGAGTGCAGATTTCTCTTTTTCAAACTGTAGGAATTATGTGTGCAGGGGTTTTTTTACATGGTGATGTCGTCCTCATTTGTATTAGTCCTCAGTGATCCGAATCTAAACTTTATTCAGTGCATTTTGTTCTTGAACTTTTTCTGTAAGTATTGATGGATCTCACACTTATATAGACACTGAAATAGCATGCCTTTGGAAGAAAAAACCAAGTTAAAAGGTGTATTATACATTGAAGCATACATTTCTGCTGCCAATGGTTATTCCTGGTGATATTCAGCTCACAGTCACAGTTGCATAGAGTTATACCAACACAAGGATCACCTGAGCAATTTGACATTCTTATTTTACTAGAGAGAAAAACCTTTTGAGTGTTAACTGTGATTTGGATGGTGTATCTTGGTCTAAACTGACTGGTGCAGGAGGAAGCTGGACTTTATAGTTACCCGCATTGTTCTAGCCTACAGGAACGTGCGGTTGCCACTTTAGGGTGCCAATATTATGCAAACCGACATATTTTTGGAGGAGATATTGAGAAAATAAAAAATTAGAGAATTGATACTGATGTTAACTTTTTAGCATGCACGATAAAACTTTAATGTTTTGCAATGGCACAAATTGGCAGTTTTGCTTGTTTCAAGTTTCAACAGAACCCTCTATTTTCATTGGTTTTTTCTCATAGTGATGTGTTTAAGGAAATAAAATCCTTGTTTGAAGAATGGACCCAATATGTGCATCTAAGATGGGAATTGTTAATGACAGAAAAATCGTGAAATGTTTGAACCATTTATTGAGGATGATGCGCCATTTGAGGATTATTGCAAAACCATGGGAAATGATGGCACGTGGGCTGGTCATATGGAATTGCAAGCAGCTTCTCTTGTTACACGGAGTAACATTTGCATTCATCGGGTAAGACTGACGATGAAGTCATCAACCCTCGCCTACGTGAAGTTTTGCTGGTTACGGTCTTTTCATTCCTTCCGGAGAAACATCCAGACTAAATGAGGATGTCATTAGACTCGTCAATTGTTAGCCTTGCTACTGGATTTCAAGTTTCGCTGTTTAAGCATGCATCCTAGAATTCGATGACCATTGAAGAACCCATGATTATTGGTTTCCAGACTCGTTCTCCACTTAATCATATAACGGCTTTCTTCCCCAATATGGCCCTCCTTTATCTGAGAAGTTATTCCCCCATCATTGTTTAGATCAAAAGACCACTTACGATGTTGTTCTCATAATGGTTATAGCTTGTTCTTTTCTGTCTGGTTATAATTTGTCACTCTTTAGACTGAAAAATTGACTCATCTGAAGCGCAATGATATCCGGCATGTCTCGCGATGTTTATTGTGGCAAAAGCATGTGGAAGGACCATTGATGGTGATGTGCAAAAGATCTTTTCAGAGATATATTGCACCTTTTAGCACAAGGAGTTCCGACGGGTGCATATAATCTTAATTCAAAGAAGACTTAATATATCGAACTTGTTACAAAATTGCTGGCTTATTGAGTGTTCTATATGTCCTTGATGAATCTACACAGCACTAATTAGTTTTGATACATGCTGTGCATGCAAATATTTGTTCGTTGACGCCAAATGGAACAATTTATCTCACTCCTTACTTGATGCAGAACATGTCACCTCGGTGATACATATGCAATTTTGATCAGCCTGGTGCTCGTATGATCCGTTTGTGAGTTTTCTGAATATAGAGACTGATGCTTTTTTTGCTAAGCAAGTGCTCAAATACTGGGATGAGATATGGCTCTGTTTGTATACACTTAAATAAATGACCTTTCCTTACGTTTTACTTTCCCTCAAAAGATTTGACAATAAAACAATGTTTTTATTTTTTAAGTGATTATGAAAAGATTATATATTTCTCCTGGTCAAGTTTGTTTATTTTTAAAAGGTTTTAGGTGTTTCGAGTTTCATAAAAGTCAAATTGCAAGAGCTGCAAGATTATTATTTTTTTTTTAAAACGAAAGCTATAAGTACAAGTAGTCCAAACAAACCAGCCCATTACACGAAAGAAGGTACTGCAGCTTGTTCAGGGAGACTGCTGATTTGTGAAATTATTTTGGCATGCAAGGACAACATCTCATAAGTTGCAGATCCGAGTGTAGTTGCGGTGTTGTTAGATTTAACCATGGAAGTTCTTTTGCTAGTTTGAGAGACGTTTTGGTGTGGTTGGAGGGGGATAAATTACTGGCTAAGCATATTTGGTAGGAGACCGAAATGTCACTTCAGCTTTTGTTTCTTCGATAAATTATTTTATTGAAATTCCCATTCATAATCCTTCAATGAATGGCATCCCTGGATATTCTAAGTTAAGATGGATTGGATTTGTCTAGGTAGCCATCGTGACCTTGGATTGTCACGAGGATCATGAAATTTAGTGGATATATGATATTCCATACTTTACTATCTTCGATAAGTATCATCATGTGAAGCCAGTAAGCATAAAAAATGTGCGTTGTGCCATTATTGTTTTGTGGATAGGGAAAATCTTATGTTCTTTTTGTACTGATGGTGTTTCATTATTTGAACTTATATATTTTGCTTTGCTTTATTAGATCTTATCATGATGAGGAACATTACAACAGGGTGAGGTTGAGGGAAGACACTGGAGATGGGCCAGCTAGGCCAATTACAATCAAGGTTGCTACTGGAATTTAATTCTAATTTACTAAGTTAGGAGGGAAGTTGGACAAATTGTGAATTTAAGTATGTGATTTGATAATTTCTTTTGCTGAAAGGCCGATTCTAATCTCTTGTCATCGTGTCGCCAAGCAAAAGCTGGGTCAAAGAAGTCTAAATCAGGAGCTGGTAAGGATATTACTGATGCTGGATCCATCAAGCTAGTCATGGCTGGAAGTGGTTGTGAGAACATTGAGAAAGTTGAGCAGGTAATGTCCTCGCTTCTTCTGCTCGCTTGTTTGCATTAAATGCTTTCCTCTCATTTGCAAGACCCTTCTCTGGCTTCTGTGTGACATGCGATACTTTTACAGACATTGCTGCAAATGTAGGGGGATGTTGATGCTGCCATAGAGTATTTGATAGCAGAAAAAGGTATTGAAGATTTTTCAGAGGAAGCTGTCCGGTCTCCCTGCAATGCAAATGCTTCTCATGGTAATGGCTGGTCAGTATTTATCTCTTTATATCTTCTTTAATAATTTAACTCGCAGTTTCAGAGATACCGTGTTGAGCTTCACGAGAAGCTTGTTTGGAGTCATTTTGATGCAACTGGTAGAATTAGCGTGCTTTGTCTTGTCAACCATAGATTTTTGGGGTAGTCAAACTTGTTACACCCAAAACTATTTCATAATTCTTCGTGGTGTTTAGGTGATGATGCCAGTGGAAATTCTGAGGAACAGAGAGAGGAACCTGTGGAAGAGGCCAATAAAGAAAATCCACCTAGCAATAGCGCTAAACGGACTCATGATGATGGCAGTGCCCAGCTAGAAGACAAGGTTTTCACAAAAGATGACTATGTTACCTCTTTCACCATTTTGGTTTTAGCTCAAACGTGAGAACTGTTGGTGATGTGCTCCTTCATTTTTATTTGCTTGTTTTATCTTGAAATGCAGAAAATTCCAAGAAACAAGAATTGTCCATGTGGTTCAAAAAAGAAATACAAGTCCTGTTGCGGGTCAGGGACAGGGAAAGTCTCTGCAATTTCCAAGTATTTCTCGTTCTCTCAGTGCTTTATATGTCAAGTTATAGTTTAAGCTTGTCTTTTGTTGAAGTACCTTTCCGGTTTCCGTGTGATTGGAGTTCATACGTATCTTGACATTATGGCTTATGTATCCAACATTGTATCGTACTTAACTTCAAGTCTGGACTATTTTCTCACTCCTATGCTTTGTCGAATAATGGGTTCTCTTTGGAAAAATGTTCATACATGAGTAATATAAATTTGTACTTACAAGAACAAAGACAGCACTGAAGATTTCTCCTTTTTTTATGTCTAACGTTGTTTTGCAGTAATCAAGCTCTTGAATCCAAAAAAGGTAGAAAGGAAAAGAAGCGAGGCAAGAGAGGGTCAACACATCTGCACTTTCTAGTGGATCTGATGGAGGGCCGCCTGATATGAGGGCTCTTTGTATATTATCTTTTGTTAAAGTATGTACCATCATCTATTGAATTTCAGATATCAGTACGCTGTCCTTCAAATATTTGATTAGACACAATTTTTTTTTTCTACTTCCATTAGCATGAATTTGATGCATGCATCTCTTTTTTGATCTTCGGGATAAGTGCGCTTTCTAGTTTTCCACCTGTTGCCAACTTTATAAAAATCTATAGTTACAAAATTTTCAATGGTGTTACTTTTCTTGGATAGTCTGCCCATTTGATGCATTTTATATTGGCAATTGTAATTTGGAGATTCTTTGTACACATAACTGTTGCTCATGCATATAACACCTACCCTGGTAGATTTGTTGGCATTGGCATAGGTGAGTTTGGTGAGAAGTCAAAGGGGGAAGGAGATAAGGAAATTCAGTTATTGCTGTCCCTGGGCTAAACCTTTTCATGAATATATAAGAGACATCACATGAATTTGACAAGTGATGGTTCAATTTCTAAATTCCCTTCCAAAGTGATGGTTTTGTTGTAACCTTAGTTTGGGGTTCCCATGAAGATGTCATTCCTTTTCCTTTTATTTCTTTGACAAAAAAGGCACTAAGCATTTATGCACACTTCTTCTTGTAATTGATAAAGGACGGGTAAGATCCAAAATGCACTTAAGCTCCATCTATAAGGACCCAAATGCAATCCATCTGCAGTTGGAGATGACACAGATAGTACATATGCTAGTTCTTCCATTCAAATTGGTGCAGATTTCTAAAATTAAACAACTTTCACTGACAATTATCTTTGGTTATTTTGGCAGAAAAGTAGTATAGATCTTTTGTTGGTTTTCATTGGTTGATATATCATCATAACATCATTTAGACAAACTAAGTCTCCAAAGCTCCTAAGTGATGGATAGTGTGTAAAGACCATGAGCACCTGCGAAGTTTTGGTAGTAGATTTTCCAATAATCCCACAGTAATCCTGAATTTTTTCTTATTGTTGTTGTGGAATTGCATTGTGACAGATGGGGCTTGTCCAGTTCTCAAGAATCACAACAATCTTGCGGCTTCGTCATTACATCCATGAGGGAGTGGGGAGAGAGTCGAATTGTGAGCAGGAAACTGATGCTGAAAGAAGTCTATAACTTGAGCTTCTTCCCGGAGCAATTTATGAGGTTACTCATTATTTTTCTTGGCTTGCCTCAAATATAAATCTTTTGATTATCTATTAGCTGCAACATAGAGCGCATGTTAGTCTAAGGTTATCTTCTGTCTTCAAAGGCTGGTACCTTATTAGTCTTGTATACTACCTTGTCCCAAAATGGGGAAATAAAAGATCCTTACTTCATCTAACAGCTTAATTGAACCTTGCATGGTGATGCTACTCTAATAACACAGGGAGTTAAGCGATTTTTTAAGCTAATAAAACTCTGTAGATTCATTAATTCCATGTAAGAAGTCAAAAACACATGATACTTTGCAAGATTGAAAGGTGTGCCTTGTGAGGCCCATTTTCATTCAAATGGTGATCCAACATATGGGAGGGCATAATTGCCCACTGATATGGGAAAATGTAGACATCCCGAGAACTTTAATGCGATAAAAGCGTCTTCGGCTTGGCCTATGCCGTGATGTTCCGTGGATGTCTAGGCCGGTAAGTGGACTTTTCCCATCGTGCGCCATTGTTGAACGAGATTGGTCAACCTGCTTCTTCATTGTCCTCGGAAAGGTGGTCTGTAAAAGCCAGGAGACCACACCTAGGTCCCTTCCATGAGATAAGTGTACCTAGCTATTAATTAAGTGTCTAGTAAAATAGACTTTCTTATTAAATACTTAGATAAGGTTCTGATTTAAAATAATCGATATAGTTGTTAGCCATGTGTTTAAGGTCTATCTTATGGTTATGTTCAACCATTTTGTATTATGAATTGAGAATTTTAATAGGAAATACATGGGAGAAGTACACTATCAGTGCCATAAGTTGTGTACGGCGCTCACTTTGGTGCCAAAAGTTCCTGTCGGATTACTTAAGTGCCAAATTAGAGGAAAAACGATCACTTTAGTGCCATCAGCGAGAGATTTTGGCCAAAATGATTACGTGGCTTTTATATTTAAAAAAAAAAAATCGACAAGGCCTTTAAACGACGTCGTTTTCCGTCCTCCTTAAGAAAACGACATCACACAACTCATTTGGGTTTTTTTTTTTTTTAATTTTTTTTTATTGGGGATTGAAATTAGGGTTTTTGTCGATCCTCGCCCAACGCCGACCGCCGTCGCTCGGCCTCCATTGTAGTAGCGCCATGTCCCAATCTCGATAACATTTCACCAGCTTCAACATCCTCAAATTTTTCGAGCTGGGACCGTGTCCAGTAGCTCTGAGTGGGCGTGGAGGGCGAGCCTCTAGTGGCTCTGGTCTTTGATCGTGAGCCAGTGGCGGCACACGAGGGAGCACTGTCCCGGGTCGCCGGAACCTAGGTACTAGAAGATGCAGGCCAGACACTCGTTGGGGAGATCATAGATGGAGAGAGGGAGATTGGGGGCGGTGCACTCGTTGGCGACCTCCCCGAGCACCTGCTAGATCATGGCCTTCGACTTGGCCGCCGAGTGGCCGTTGTCGGGTCGAGGTCGGGGTTGGAGCTGCAGCTATCGAGCGCGGGGCCGTTGAGGACAGCAGCGGCCCATCGCCGTTGGCTTATCTTCTCTCTCTCTCTCTCTCTCTCTCTCTCTCTCTCTCTCTCTCTCTCTCTCTCTCTCTCTCTCTCTCTCTTTATTTGGGGATTTAGGATTTTGAATTGGAGGAGAGACACCAAACGACATTGTTTTGTTGTTTAAATGCTGATTGTACTCTTCGATGAGCTACATCAGCTTAAAAAATTAATAAAAAAGTGTCATGTCGGATTTCCGGCCAACCAAATCGGAGTTGGCACTAAAATGATCATTTTTTTTCAAACTTTTTGACACTTAAGTGATCCAACAGAAACTTTTGGCACCAAAGTGAGCACCGTACACAACTTATGGCACTGATAGTGTGCGTATCCCAGAAATACATGATGCGTTGTTTTCAAATTTTTGGTCCATTGATTTTGTAGATTGGCTCCGTCGGGGTAATTCTAATAAGAGTATAGAAGGGCCAGTACTAGATTAAGGATAGTTTACTTGGAAATCATATACATACATACATATATCGAAGAGTGCTAATCAAGTTCAGAATCACCACAAAAAAGAGGTGTTTCAGTATAAGGGACAAGGTCATGATGTTATACGACGCAGTAGGGACGTGTGGTGTGGCAAGCAAATCAATTTCAAAATTTAAGCGTCAAGTAAGAGGACTGGCATTTTATACGATCAATTTAATTGGCTAGTCACATCATGTTAGCTATTAGCGATTTGACTGCTGAATGAAATAATTTTCTCAAACAAGGAGGTGGTTCCTCGAAAAGTTTTCAAATGCTAGAATTCCCAAGCTTGCGAGAACTTTAGGAAACCTACTGCCTTTGAAGAAATGCCATTTATCATCACCTAAAGTTGCAAGGACTCTCTAGCAAGTACCGCTGTTGATATGCACTTTGTACTTACTAAAAATCAATACCGTCACTTATGGGTTTGATGAAGGAATTTACCATGCTATTGGATAATTCCCAAGTGATAGGAACATAAAGAGATAAACTCTACAATCAAATTGCTAACCTCAAAAGAAAGATACTAACAAGAGATGTAGTGATGATCATCAGGACTTCTTGGTACTTATGACTATCGGAAAAATACTTATGATGTACAAATATTATCATTTACAAATAAAGAGGAGAAATACTGTATCAATGGAGAATTGAATAATGATGACGCTCACAAATTAGCAATAACGAAAGGGATGTTCGTGATGCAAAGTTATACTGCAAAGTTAATAACCATATTTTGAGGATTTTGGGTGATTTACACTTGTTCTAGAATATTTACCAAGAAATTTCATTATTTATTACGACCATTTGACGAAATTTACTTTATTAATCTAAGTTTACTAACGACTAACATTAACATAAGGGCATAACAAAGATAATTTTTTGGCAATGAGCAAAGTTTAACATACTGCTATAATAGGGATATGCATAGAAACACATTAGTTCCGCAAAACTTTTTGCTTCATCTATAAATTGCATAAAAAAAAAAATTGAAATTACCCAAGTAAAGGGAAACAATGCTCGGGGAAATGAAATATAATACAATTTGTTTATAAATAACTATTCCAGAAGTCGTAAAACTTGTTGCAAAAGTATAATCAAGTTTCAAGACTTTCAAAAAGTGAAATGAAGTCTTAAAATCTATCCAATCAATACAATTAAGTATTTTTGTTAGCTCCACCAAATCTGAGTAACGAAAAATATTGACATGTCATTTATTGATATGATTTGACTACACGTGCTAAAGATATTTGAGCCAAACATGAAGCCACGTTCTACTGAATTGAAGTATCTTGTGTGCCAAGTCACCCTCTCTCCATTTTCCAAATCTAACATTAGAGATTGAAGTGAATGCCATCTCTTACTTCAACAACAAACATAACTGTCCTGAGGTATCAAGAAACATATGCCAACCCCCAGTTTGTTGCGCTGGCTTAATGATTGCTTCTTTCAGAGCTGCACACCAGCACTATTACACTCGCCTCTTCCTATTTAATCTGTTTTGCTATCACTGCTGTACGTCCAGTTGGCTTCCATTTGCTCCATTTGGCGTGGGAGAAATTTGTAGAAGAATTCTTTGTGCTTCATTTCATAGATTGAAGCTGGATGCACTAATTGCTTGTCTTCGAGCACAACTTTCAAATCATCATCCATTTGCTCGCATCTTAGCACATATACCAATTTTTTTACGGTTCCACTTGATACACTGAGTGTGAGGCTAAATCGTAAGCAATCCTCATCAAATTCAAGAAAATCAACAGCTCCCTCCAACACTCCCCACAACACATTCGGTTGGAGATATTGAATCCACATGTGATTCGAATTAAATGAACCGAGAGATCCCGATAACCCAATCCGTCTTTGGCCGTTAAGATGGGGCACGATGTCGAAAAATATTTCCTTTTCTCCATCTTCTACAGTGAAAACAACACAGAGAGCTAATCCAAAGAACTTATCATAAAAGTCTTGTGAAACCATGAAAGATATGGTACTGCCTTCAACAATGATGAACTCCTCTGGCATATCTCCTCCGGGAAGAATATCCATGTAGTAAGGAGAAATTTCAGAATAGCGATACTTCTGTTATACCAGTAAACTGTTAGACATACTAAAGTTGATAATTAGTCAAAATAGAATAGTTTGATTTGAGAATTTTTCTAGTAATTTAACCAAAGCTAGAGTTTTTGTAATAATTAAACATATCGATCTTTCCTTGCCTTATATGTAATACTCATGAAATCATTCACTTCACTTGCGAGTATTATCGTAGCACATGGTGCAGAATCACTCTACGTTAGATTTGCTTATTTGTATAGAATTTTCAGTTTTTGCGTTATACAAACACAGTGCGCCTAACGTACACTCCAACAACAAATCAACACATGCACTTATGAATCCGCGCGTATCCCCGGGGGCGGGAGAGAGAGAGAGAGAGAGAGAGAGAGAGAGAGAGAGAGAGAGAGAGAGAGACCTCAACTGATAGTCTCTCAACTGATAAGTCAGACCTTGACATGTCACCCAAGATTTCCTCGTCTGTTTCTGTTTCACTTGTACTATCTGCCTCTGACCTTGATTGGTGATTATCTTCATTGAGGGACAACTGCTATTAAATATAGGTGCAAAATCACAATATATTAGCTTGTTTTGTTTACTAGCATTTGCAGTTTTGCATTATAAAAACACAAAGCACCCATATCAATCACACACACACCACAATCGCGGAGGGAGGGAGGGAGAGACCTTTTCCAGATATGAGAGATCGGCCGAAATTTCTTCCTCTCTGGTTGTTTCTTCATCGTGATGCCAAATCTCATAAAACAAACTGGGATCTAACAACTCGTCATCTTGATTCAAAGTCTCCAAATCGTCCTCTAGTGGCTTGCATATTAATCGAAATCCACACTTTTTTACAATTACAGCATCCGATGCTTTAAAAGCTAACTGGAAAGAACTTGAGTCATTTCGACCAAAAGGGTCTACTCCCCATAGGTCCTTCATTGCATGCAACTGTAATAACACATGTTCCGAATGCAATCTGGGGAACCTCCTTGGCCCGGAGGACTTATGTTGGCATCTACCATTAGTGTATAAACTGAGCTTAAATTTCTTTCGTTTCCCTTCCTTTACTCGAAATACAACATAGATAGCTAATTTTAGGAACTTCTCGTACAAATCCTTCGAAGCTGTGAAAGATATATAACCCTCCTTATTCGGGAGTATCCATTGTGGCATCTCTCCTCCAGGTAGAATAGTTTCGCAATGTGATTCACAATACAATTCCCAAGATCGATGTCGTAAAAGTAAATTGTTAAGATATTATTTCGAATTTGACACTCGAAAAAGAGGAGTTTCAATGAGTCAAATTTAGCTACAATTAGCGATATATGTACACAACTCCGTATTAATCAGAGAGGGAGGGAGGGAGGGAGAGTCTAACCTCACTACGGACCGATTCACGAAATAATCGGTTAATGGACAATATGTCGGAGGGAATTTTGCTTAGAGATTTACAATTCCTTGCCTGCAATTCAAGCAATAGCCCTGAAACCTCGCCAATCTCTTGTAGCTGTCGGCATTCCGAAACATCCAATTCAAGTAAATTATGTAGGCGCCCGCATGTTGGAAGCTTAGCAAAGTTATTTTCCGACAAATCCAAATCTATTAAGGATGGAAAACATGAATGATTCTCTAGGAACTCTACTTCTTGTAGATTGCATCCGCCAAGCCATAAGGACTTTAGCTTGGGAAATCCTGTCTTGCTATGCAAATCACTCGAATCCTCCTCCTTCTTTGGAAACTTGATTAGTTTTGAACAACCCCTAAGTAGCAAGGACTCAAGATTTGGCAACTTGTAAATGCTAGATGGGAGGTTTGCCAATTTCTTGCAATCAGATAAACTCAAAAATTCCAAAGAGACAAGATTTTTTATGGATACAGGAAGTTCCTCAATTGAAGTCTCACGTAAAAGAAGTTCTTGCAAGCATTTCATTTTATATGGAATATCAGGGAATCTTCGCAACTTTGAGCAACCCATAAGATTAAGAAGTTGAAGATTCTTGGCTTGGAGTATATCAGGGAGATGATGAAGGTTAGAGCAACCTTTTAGATTCAACAACCTCAACTTGGTGTGATATGCAATTGATTCGTGAGCACGCTCCAAATTTTTGCACCCATTGAGATCCAATTCCTCAAGATTTGGACAAAAATCGAGGTTTGGCATACAAACCATGGACAGACATTCACCGAAGTAAAGGAACTTCAAATTTGTATAGTCCTGCAAGAAATATCCACATGGAAAGAAAATGAAGATAAAAATATTTAATAAAAAACACTTGATCATCATTGAAGACCCGTGTGATGAAAAATTAGTTGATCATATGGTGTATACAGAGCACTGCCACTCCCTTTTTTAAATATGAGTTTATTAAGCGATCCTTGGCCAAAAGAGAAGATTAAAAAAAGAATAATACTTGTAATTTCACCACACACTAAGCTCTATCAAGCGACACACGAGAAATCATACCAGTGCTAAGTAGCGTGGCCACTTCTACTATGTATATGTTTAGAATCAATACATGTAATTCAGAGAGAGAGTGTGACCTCAAGTGGGAGCACATGAGCCATGGTCAAATCCTTTGCCAGCCAATTCATGACATGAATTTAAGCTAACATAGGTGGCACTTGATGGACCTACAATCTTATGCAGAGATATGCAAACTTGCCATAATGGCAGTGGAAGCTTGGGAATCTCTCGTGCCATCACTTATTAGGTCACGGTGCTTGGTTGATCGATTTTTGAGAATCACACATTTTGTTAAATGTAGTAGACCCTTGATTCGTTATATGTTGCTGAACTTTATATTAGTGAAATTGTGTGCCCACGTGGTATTCCAAAGACAACTCCTTACGTTGTGTAGTGAATGCATCTTTTAAGTCCTTTGGATCTTGTGACATCCAGAATTTTCAGTATTGTTTTCTATTAAATTAATCGGACATTTCATTGACGTGTCTATAGGGTTGTTCTCAGAGTTGATCACTCTCGAGATAACTAGACTAGCTGGGTATGCCATTAAAGAATATTAAGGCAATAGACTTGAGAATTCGACCAGGAAGCGGCTTCTCGACCGTGTTCATCTTTAGAGGTCATTACTGCACAGTAAAGATCGAATTGAGATCAGAGATAGGTCGGTTCGACTGAGATGTGTGGCCGATCGTGGGTGACTCCACTAAATTGGAAAATTCTCGTCGACCGGCACTAATTTGATTTTCTGTCGTTTTGGTACCCTGTGTTGGTAGTCGAGCCCTCGAGATTTTCACGACAATTGAGAGTCGCCAATGTGTCGAGTGGGTTCATTGTGGCTCGAAGAAAATCGACCACGAGTCAATTGCCCTAAAAAGTTCTGAAAACTACCCGGTAGTCTAGGTCACACTAAAAGCACGTCGGAGTGAAATTAACCGTCGATTTGAGTCAGATTTCAGAAATCGAAAGTTCAGTGATGTCACAAGCTATTTTAGGAGCATCGACTCAGTCTCAGAAGATTTTCGGAGATTCGGGAAATTTTACGGAAATTGGGTTCGGACGTCGCGGAAATTTGGCAGAAATTCAGATTGGCTAAATTGATGGAAAATTGGGCTTTCGGGTTGAGCCTTTATGTGTCGGGGATTTATAGAAAATTTCTTGGGATTTTTCTACATCAAAATTGGACCTCAATTTGGAGAGATTGGAGTTGAAATTTAGTTCGAACTTAATTAAAAATCGAATCTCTGCATCATTGGTATCAATTTGGATTTTGGTGGATTCTTGAATGAGGAAAAATGCAGAGACGATCAATGAATGATCAATTGAATTTGTGAGAACCAAGTTGAGATGGAATCAAGAGAATATGGTTGTGCAATTTAAGTCATCTCCCCCAAATTCGTGTACCCCCACCTAGCCACAACATTTGGACCAATTTGGCTTCTAGAAGAGTACTTGAGAGGTCTATTGTGAGACAAGTAAATTATACATGGCTAAGAATGGTTTTGGAGGAGATATTTGTGTGAGAATTAAAAGCCAAAGGGGCCCCCTTCCATTGGCTTCTCAAGCACGGTTCCTCTTCCCCATATTCTCTTCGCTTGAACTGTCTCCACAAAAGGCTTCCGCTTTCATTCTATTCGGAAGATCTTCAACTTTTGTTCTCTCTCTGTGGGTTCTTGCCGTCGACACGTTCAGCCATCAGCAGAGTCACCGAAGTCTCTCTCTCTCTTGTGCGCCAACCCCACCGAGCGAAACAGCAGCCACGCCACACGTCCTCCTCCGCAACGGTCCATTGTCCTCCAGTCAACCAAACCAGCGAGCTCCCCCGTGATTGACCGAAGCCCAGCCGCTCGTTGCCACCCGTCCATGTTCAGGTTCTGCTCAACCGAAACAGCTGCATGCTCCCTCGTTCGCGCCTTCTGCCCACGAAGACCCGAGTTCCACGCAGCTTCAATTTTTCTGCCGTTGAAGACCCCTGTAGCTTGTCTCCACGCGGCAGCTCCACCCACTGAACTATTACGTTCAGTTCAGTCAACCAGCGAAGCTGGTGTTGACCGTGAGGCCTCCACTCACGGAAATCCCCAAGCAGTTTCTTCGTGCGTCTACAGCCACGCCGTCCAGAGAAGCCAAGATCTTCGCAGCATCAGTTGAAGCCGCACGCCAGCGAAGCCCAGTCCGCCGATCCTTCAGCAAGCCCACGCAATCCAGCGGCCCAGCTCAGCCCGTGAATTTCAGTCTTCAAGCCTGTAGAATCGAGGCCCAAGTTCAGCCCTCAATTTGAAGCCCAAGTTAGTTCAGTCCAGAAATTCAGCAAGCCCAGCCCACCTTGGGTCTGGCCCAAAAGCAAGACCAAATCTCAGTTGGGCTGAGATTTGTTGGGCCTAAGCTTAAGGCCCGGTCCAAGTCCGCCGGTGTTGTCGAAAGCCCGATTTCGGCAGCCGTCGTGTCGCCGTTGCGGTGATTCGATCTCCGCTTTTGTCAAGTGAGTTTTACTCACTAAAGCTTTATTAGTTTGCTAATTATGTCTTAGGGTTGGTTAGATTTAATTACATGCACTTAGGTGGTTAGATTAGGTTAGAACAATTAATTTAGTGACTTAATGATGCATGTTAGGTGGTTAGACCTAGCTATTAGCAAGTAGAAATGTTTGGTTATTTATTGAATGCATCTCGGGATTTTCCCGACCCGTTTCGGGCTCCAATAAGGCAATATGGGCCTAAATTGGATTTTTAATGTTTATTTATTTATTTTCGAAATTTATTTATTTAATTAATTATTTTTCCGGAAATTCAACCGGGATGGCCGGTGACCGGAATTTCGTGCCGATTGTCGTGGTGTAGTCCGTTTATTTAATTGAGCTTCAATTTTTATGGAATTGATTTAAATTGTGAAATTTGAGGAATTGTCCCAAATTGTTTGTTATTGAATATTTGATTGGTAATGGCCAAGCATGGGTATATAGCGCCAGTACGTTGATGGGCTATATAGTAGGGAGAATGGTGAGAGCTAACTGAGAATGTTATTGGCTGAGACCAATCAGGTACGGTATTATTGGACATACGTGGTTCGGTGATTGGGAGTATCACCGCTAAAACGGCGCCTTAAAGAACGCACGTAAATGACTTATAGACAAACGTGGTTCGGTGATTATGGGAATATCACTGGTGAAAACGGCGCCTTAAAGAACTCACGATGTTGTCTATAGCCGATGTCACCTTGGCGAAAACGGCGCCCTTGAAAGGACACGTGGTTCGGTGATCGAGGTTATCACTGGTGAAAACGGCGCCTTAAAGAACGCACGGTGTCGGTGATCGGTATGTCATTGGCGAAAACGACGCCCGAGAAACACATGTGATTTGGTGAATGAGTACACCACTGGGAAAGCGTGGTATGAGTGGGAATGACCTAGAAAGGGTCTGGCTGACATGTAATCGACTTAGTCGATTGACCGGTGCTTGATCGGATGTCATGAATTATTTGAATATCTATGTTTAACCTTGAATTGCAGGTTGGAACTGAGGCCAAGGTAAGTCCTCTGACTCGTGTTGTGCTTAGGCAACCGTATGGCGTATTAGTTTATTAATCGAGTCTTAAGGGGTAGGACTCGCTGAGACGTGGTCTCATTGGTTATTGAATAACCATTTCAGGACCCTGAGGAGAAGCTAGGAAGAGGAACCGAAGGGGAGAAAGACTTTTGAAGAAGAAGAAGATCCAGAGAGGGATCTTGAATATAACCCGGATGTGGACTAAGATCCCATCCCTTTTGTAAACCCTGTCTTAGTATAGATAGGTGTGAGAGAAGTATGTTGTGAATATTATTGTAAATATACTATGAGTTGTGCTGTTAATGAGAGTGTGGTTAAGAATTTCAATATGAAAAATATGGCCTACTTTCCTATCCCATTGTTTTATTGTCTGGGGATTTATAACTGCTTCCGCATGTGCTGAATAAATAGAAAGGGTCGGCGATACATAGTCCTGGGATATCGCATTCTAAAATCGACCAAGTAGAAGGATGTGCGCGCGTCCGAGGATCGGGGCGTGACAGATCTTACACCATTATCCACCACTAATATGGAGAAAGAGCTAAGACAATCAATAAGTTACATGAGGAAGTGAGGAAGAGAAGTCCGAAGCAAAATGTCAAATATCCCAGTCGAGCCAAAAAAAAGGGAAAAAAAAAAAAAGCCTGCTGTTTTTAAAGAAGGTGATCTTGTGGTGATTAAGTTAGACACTCTTATTTCAGTCACTTACCAATTTTATTTGGTTGTTTCAAAAGTATCAACTATTCACATAATTTACCACATTTGCTTGGGGAATGTTTCAACTTATTTAATTATAATCTAATAAACGTTGCCAAATGGACTCGAATAACAACCGGTAATTTTTGTAAGAGTTGGTAAGTTTAACATGCTGATAACATCTGCAATTTAAATGTTGTAAATTATTAAGTGGGGAAGTGATTTCAAAACAATTAAATAAATGTCGATAGCTGAATCAAATAAGAGTTAGAAAAACTAAAACTAGATAGTAACCTAATGCGTGAGGAGTTGGAAAATCACTTAAATTAATATTGTTAACTTGCTATAACATTAGTAACTTTAATACGATGGTAACTCTAGCAAATAAATATTGATAGGTTGTTGGAACAATTGGTAATTTGAATACAATCAAATAAGAGTTAGTAAATAAACTCAAATAGAAATTGGTAATTCTTCATAAAGGTTAGTAATTTTAGCGTGTTGGTAAATTGCCCAAGTAATATTGGTTATTTACAAAAAATAGTTTGTAATTTAAAATTATGCAGTAGTTGTGGTACTTCCACAAAACTTTTGCTGCCTTACTAACACGTTTCCAGGCTATATAAGTGTTGTTATTTTCATAAAAATATTGTTAACTCACTAACATGTGACGCAAAATAAGTTGCTGATCAAGATTTAGTTACCAACTATTTTGAAATTTACAACACTTTTAAGAAATCATTAGCATGAAAGAGTATTCTGTTTTTCACGCACGGTTATGTAGAAATTTGCATTACATAATGATGCTGCTACTTCTTTAGAATTGGGTTTAATAATTCAAACAGAACGATGACTTTTTCTCTAACTTTTTTTTTTTTTTTGTACTTAATTACGAATATAGCTTTTTTGTTTTTAAATTTCTAATATGAGATGGAGCAAGCTCAATCAAATTGATAAAGATTGTCTTCGAATTTGTTAAATTTCATTATTCATTCTATATTTTATCTAGTACACTACTTGAAACTTCACAAGTAAAGGAGATTTACCTATTACCATCCAAAGGGTCATAAAGACGTGGCCACAATTCTCTATATGAAAGGATCTTTAAAATTATTTAGACTATTGCCAACTATATATCAAAATCCTACAAAATCAAATAAAGCATTTCATGGTATATTTTGAGCACGTCCAGCATTCAAATGTTAAATTACATACTAAGAAGTTTTTGTTTCAATTTTCAGCTCAGTCATGATGGTTTGAGCTCAATTGTGGCGTTTTTCATATATGTATGAATTTTTTTTTACTTTTCCCGTAATTTTATTTTAATAAAGTCCCCATACTTTTAAATTTTCTAATCAAGTTCTATTTTCAAAAAGGGAAAAAGTTACGAAAAATCCTGAACTTTGTCCAAAGTGACACATTTACCTCAAACTTTTTTTTGTGACGTGAAAAACCTAAAATTTGCCAATCTGTGACATATTTACCCCAAACTTTTTTTTGTGACACAAAAAATCATGAACATTTGTCGTGTAACACATTTACCCCAAAATTATAGGGCATTTTGGTCTTTTCATTTTTAAATTTTTTTTTCTTTTTTTTTCTTTTTTTTCTTCTCTATTCCCTCTGCCGGCCAGCCGGCGGAGGGAAGCTGGCGTTCGACGAGGGCCATCCTCGCCAGCATCGGGCGAGGGCCGCCCTCTCCGGCATCGAGCAAGGGCCTCCCTTGTGCCCTCACCTACGTCGGGCGAGGGTGTCCCTGCCCTCGCCCGTCGCCGACTTCCCTCCGCCATGGCCAACGGAGGGAAGAAGAAGAAAAAAAAAAGGAAAAAACAAAATAAAAGACAAAAATGCCCTTGATGGGGTAAATGTGTCACGGTTTGAAAAGTTTGGGGTTTTTCACATCACAAAAAAAAAGTTTGGGGTAAATGTGTAACTTTGAGCAAAGTTCAGGGTTTTTCGTGGCTTTTTCCCTTTCAAAAATCATGTAATCAAATCTCTCTTGTATCAAATCTAAGCCAAATTTAGCCGACGTGGCCATTGAATGACCCTGTAGTGTGCTGTGGATTAATTATTGCACATACATAGTGCACTCTTAGAATTAGCTCAAAGCGAAAGCTAGTCAAACAGCTTATGGCATCTCCCACCATTCACTACCCACAAGGGGTTTACACATAGGCAATATTCAATCCGCATCACACTCCGGCATTCTCTCAAGGCCACATCTATTGAATTTGGCTGGATTTGATTAGGGGTGAGCATGGTTCCCAGGTAGAACCGGGAACCGGGGAACCACACCGGAGGGTCCAGTTCGGTTCCGAGTTCCAAAGAGAAAGGTTCTAATTCCCGATTCCTTTTTTTTTTGGAACCGACAGTTCTCAGTTCGGTTTAGGAACCGGAACCGAGAACCGGGACAGAACCGGAACTTCCTAAAAAACCCTAATTTTATTCGGCCATTCCTTTCTCCTCGCTCTGTGACTCTAACCCTAGCATCCGACTCCCGCCTCTCTCCTTGGCTTTCCCTGCTCACCCCTTAGATGCCGCTTGCTCCCCTCCGCTTGATGACACCGCTGCCACCAACTCGTCGCTGCTCACCCCCCTTCCGCTCGGTGACGCCCTTGAAGTCCACGAAGACCCGTTGCCGCCGCCCCCCTCCA
The DNA here is from genome assembly GCA_014182545.1 of Eucalyptus globulus. NCBI lineage: Eukaryota > Viridiplantae > Streptophyta > Magnoliopsida > Myrtales > Myrtaceae > Eucalyptus > Eucalyptus globulus. The sequence goes on from CM024724.1 coordinate 20,499,391, forward strand.
CTCGGCAATGCCTCGACGACGACTCAACGCTGCTCGTCCCCTCCTTTCGGCGACGCCCTCGACAACGACTCGTCGTAGTTGCCCCCCCCCCACTCAGCAATGCCCTGACAACGACTCGACGCCGTCGACCCCCTCCGCTCGGTGACACCCTTGACGATGACTCGTCGCTGCTCGCCCCCTCTGCTCGAGGACGTCCTCGACGACAACTCGTCGCCGCTCGCCCCCCTCTGCTCAACGACGCCCTCAACGACGACTCGTCACCGCTCGCCCCCCTCTGCTCAGCGACGCCCTCAACGACGACTCGTCACCGCTCGCCCCCCTCCACTCGGCGACGCCTTTGAACCGTTTGGTACTTCCTGCATTTTTTATGTCACTTTCTTCATGGCATAAGCTATGTGCAATCATGCTGATTAAGACACTCGGTGCACCAAGATGATGCTCAGGTTTAAGGAAGTCAAAATCCAAAGGACGGAATCTCTCCGTATTGGTTCAATCAGCTGCCTCGACGCCGCTTGCCCAGCCGCCTCGACGCCATGTCCTAAAAGATTGCTACCTCCAAACCAAGAATAGCCTTGATCTAATAGAACATTGAAGTATGCACTCTCATGGTTAATTTGCATAGACATTTGTCTGAAGTGTAATTAGATGTTGCTTTTTGAAACGTTCTAAACTCAACCCTGACTACTGAAAACAGAGTTTAGCAATCTTGTGATGAATGATGGGCTCAATTTCTACTTGAGCAAGATCTTCCAGCCTTAATATCACTTCAGGGTAGTAAGGGTATCTCTTGTTCCGAATGGACATGATTCCGGGCCTGTTGTTAAGGAGGCCAATGACTGTGAGGTTTTTATATGGTTGAGAGCCAAATACTTGTTTAACATTCCTTTTGCTAGTTGAAAGTGAACTTGGACTCTTTATTTGTAGGGAAAGGCATGTTGTCATGTCATTTCTACATTTAGTAATGCTCATGTACTTGTATTGCACCCTTGTTTTCCTTTCATAATTTGGTTATCCGTGCTTATGGACATAAACTGCATAATGGTGTCTCTTTTGTCCTTAATAATGGAATAAATTGTTCATTCTTCTCCGTGATAAGGGGAAGATTCAAATTTTATCTTATTTGCATTTTGACTGGTAAAATCAGGTTAGATATCCAGAAGCATGATCTTTTAATGTTTGCTCGTTTATACTGCATTGCATGATTATATGGAGAGTTTGATATATGAAAAATATCTGTTTATGTCAGCTTTTTCTTACTTTGTGACCTAGGATGGCTTTCCTTTCTAGCTCTCTCATGTTAATGGATGGATTCTAATGTTCAAATTTATGTAAACAGTTGAGCTGGAAAAGTAGAGCTATTGCGATCTCAAAGTTGTGAACAACACAGAAGACCAGGTTGTATGGAATTAACGTTTGTGGAGAAGGAGGGGACTATGAAACTTCAACTCTCGATTGTCCTCACTTTGTCGTAAGTTTATTCTTGAACCCATTGTACAATTCCTCCATTTTTCTGTTCATTGTGATTTCTTCCTTGAATGGGACAAGTACTATCTGTTCTTCCATTTTCAGTTTTTCACAATTTATTTGTCGCCCATTTTTTGTAAAGGGATGTAGTGTTTATGAAAAGCAAAATACTAGAATCCAAAATTAAAAAAAAAAATGTATATTTATGATATTATGGGCTCTATGGTTGTGTTTACGTAGTTTTCTTCGGGAAATGAGTTACTATGCTTTTTATTTTACATTCTACTTAAACCTATGTGCGGTTGCTCAGACAAAGGCAGTCTGATTTTAATGTTTTAACCTCATTAGAACCTGTTGGAACCTGAAAATGTTGTTTTATAACATCAAACACAGCTTTTCCTTAAGATCTTACCCAATAGCGGGACCAAGCAACTGTTACATAGTTTATTCTGAAAATGAAACCAAAAAAAAAAAAAAACCTGTAGGAATCTGGAACCGACCCCGGAACCTATGACAGGGTAGGTTCCAGGTTCTTGGTTCTGATTAGTAAGTTCCAGGTTCCAAAAAATGAGGAACCTATACCCGATAGTAGGTTCTAGGTTCCAGACGAAACCTGTAAGGAACCGGGAACCGCTCACCCCTAGATTTGATACCGAAGAGACTTGATGATACAATTTATACAAGGAGAATGACTTGATTGGGAAAATCAAAAAACAGTTGAAGCACATGTAGATTGATTACCTACATTTCACGCTTTGACAAATGTCTAAAGTAATAAATAGTTGTAGCTATTTTCCCTAAGGACAATATTAAACATCATCAGATTTATTACTTACTAAGTAATGAAAAAAGGACCACATAAATGCGCACCTTAACTTGTCCCAGCCCTTCTTTGATGTTGCTACCCCGCATATCAAGCCCAACTAAATTCTTTGAAGCATCTCTAAAGTCTGGAGTAGCGGCACAATGAGGCCATTCAAACCACCTTAACCCATCAGGGAGATGGATGGGATCTTGGCAAGAATTATCTACATTATGCAGAATGAGCAACCTCAACTTTCTCATGTTTGTGAGAGCATGAGGACCAATATGCATCTTCTCTTGCTTGGGTAGCATCAAAACTATGGCTTTTATCTCTTCAGTCCCTGGATATGTATTTGAATAAATTTAGGTTACTTTGTAATTACGGTAAACAAAGTCAAAGATAAAAATACAATATGAATTGTCACACTAACAAGTCTTACCCCATTTCTTGATAGAACATCAAGAACATCACCACGAAGCCATAGCCTACTGCGCTTTTCAGGATAATCATGACACTCGTCTTTAACTATTTCCATACCCATTGATTGCATTAAATCATGCATTTGCAAGGTCCCATACTCTTCACTAATTAAGGAGCGCTCAATGAGACGTTATAAACCAGTAGTCATGTAAAAACCACAACTACTAAGAACTTTTATAATGTACTCTGTCCTTTGCCCTTTGAAGAAACAGGCGATGTCAAGAAAAATCTGCTTTTCATTGTCTTCCAATGGATCCCAACTTACCCTTAGCACTTCATTGATCTCTTGGTTAGGTCTGTCTGCAAGCTTTTTCAAGCTTTCTTCCCATTCTTTTTCTCCTCTATCACGCAAGGAACAACCCAACACCCGGAGTGCCAAAGGAAGGCCTTTGGCATAATGAAAAAACTTATCAACAAGATTGCGCCTCAATTTTATTTGTGGATTGCTTAGAGAAGCATGCCTTTTAAAAAGTTCAAGAGCATCCCCACTCTGGAGAGCTTTAACTTTATATATACGATGTGAATCTATCCAATAAGAAGTTATTAGATACTGATCTCTTGTTGTGAAAATTATCCTACTTCCTTTACCGAACCACTTACAATCTCTGGCTAAAGCATCTAACTGGTGTCTATGATCGACATCATCAAGAATAATGAGAACTTTCTTATTACAAAGTCTCTCTTCAATCAATTGACTTCCTTTACCATCACTGGCAACCGGTAATTTGTCCCCCGGCAATAACTCTAATAGTAATTTTTCTTGCAAAGGAGCCAGATCATTGGATTTGTCTTTAATATGTCCCAAGAAACAAGAACCTTGAAACTTTGTAAAAATAGCATTATAAATTGCTTCAGCAAGGGTTGTCTTTCCTACACCTCCTTGTCCGTATAAACCCACCATAAGAACATCATCCTCAGACTTCAGATTTAAGATTGATTTAAGCTCTTGTACTGGGGATTCTAACCCAACCGGATACTTGGTTGCATTTAATGGCGTTCGACCTAGTTGAATTGAGATCTTATGTACAATCCGTTGCACAAGCGCGGCTTCACATCTGACAAGGGAAAATTAGTTGAAACTGCTTTTAGAGCAATGCAAACAAATGAATAAGTGTTCAAAGAGAATTGATGAATAAGAAACTAGTTTGCAATATATTTTGAGATGAATGTCCAAATATGCTCAACTAGCCAGATGCTAGAGTCTACACGAGTCTAAGACTAATTCTTATGTTATTCTAAATGTTCTTTGTTAATCCTTTGTGCATTTATTAACAATTCAAGTTAGTAATGGATATCTTAAACGTTGATTGGAATTGTCATGATCTCCTTACAGAGTTCTTTGAAATTGTCTTGTTTTTCTCCAATTATCCAAATGCCTACCCATTGATCTGGTATTTTTCTTTGCGAAGAAATACCTGTGATGAAAATTAACAACGCGATGTTTAAGTTTGATAGAATACCAGATTTATGTTGTCCTATGGGATGATTTCAGTCCCATTTCCAAAGCAAACAAATGAAGACCCGTACTTTGGCCTTTGGGACAAATACTGCCAACCATTTGTTCCGGTAGAACACAATTTACTACTGTTTTCCACTTTACAGCTTCAAGTAGTTACAAGATGCCATTAGGCAGTATTTTCTTTAGAAAAACTAGCTCTTCATTCTTTCTTCTAATTTAAAAAAAAAAAAAAAGATCTCTAATATATACAAAAGTTTGATAGGATACCAGATTTATCTTCTCCTATGTGTAATGGGATGAAGTAAAAACTCTCTTGACAAAATTTCTCGCTCAATAAAATGACCGCAGATACAAAAGAAGGGAGAAATGCTCTGTTGGTCAATTAAAGGCTTGATGTAATCTAAAAGCCTGAGGGACAAGCTTCAAATCACATCCTTGAAGTGCAAAGAAAGACCAAACCAAAAAAATAAAGTCGAAAGAAAGTAGCAAGAAAAGGTAAAACCATTCATTTTAGATCCTATAAAAAAGCAGCTACTCTTAGGGTTCGTTCGTTTCGCGGAAAATGGGCTATTTCCGGAAAATATTTTCCCATAAGTCATTTTTCAAGAAAATGACAATATTTTCTAGTGTTCGGCTAAAACCCGAAAATGTTTTGGAAAATATTTTCCGGTGTTCGATAAGAAAAATATTTTCTAAGACTTCACCACTTAGGCATGTATCATTGACCTATAAATCCATCAAATATGAACTTGCCTTTAAATCCAAGCAAACTTTGTCACGCCCCGATCCTCGGGCACGCACACATCCTTCTACCTTGGTCGATTTTATAATGCGATATCCCAGGACAACGTATCGCCGACCCTTTCATTTTTAAGCACATGCGGAAGCAATTAAAATCCCCAGACAATAAAACGATGGGATAGAAAAGTAGGGCCATATTTTTCATATTGAAATTTATAACCACACTTTTATACAAACCACAAACCCTTTCACAACTATTCACATCAAAACGGAGATCTCAAAAGAAGACAGAAACTTAGATGAACTAGGCCGTACTCAAGGCCCCTCTCATAATTGTCTTCTTCTTCCAAAAATCTTTTCCTTCAGATCTCACCTCCGAGTTCTCCTTCTCGGATTCCTCCTCCTCAGCTCTTCAGCGGGGTCCTGAAATGTTTTCCCCAAACTGGGATGAGACTACGTCTCAGCGAGTTCTACCCCACTAAGCCCGATTAGATAAACTATTATACTAAAGGCTGCCTAAACACGCACAGGGCAGATGACTTACCTTGGCCTCGATCTCACACCTGCAAGTCAGGTACAATTCATAATAGGCACCCAAGCAATCATATGACCGATCGAAGCATCGATCAAATCGACCAGTCGATTACATGTCATACAAATCACTCTCCACGGAGGAGTATCTAAAAGCGAGGTCACGTGCATTCTCTAGGACGACATTCCAAGTCTCCGAGTTCACGTGCCTCGAACCTTGGGCCCACGTGCATTCTCTCAGGCGACCTTTTCGCCAAAGTGATGCATCAAGTCACCGAGACCACGTGCCCTTTTAGATGCCCGGGCTCACGTGCATTCTCTTAGGTGCATCTCACCAAAGCGATGCATCAATTCGCCGAGACCACGTGCCCTTTTAGATGCCATTCCGGAATGCTGGACCCACGTGCATTCTCTAAGGTACTCGCTACCGAGCAAAGTGACGCATCGATCACCGAGCCACGTGTCCTTTTAGATGCCAAATCCTGTCACCACCGAGCCACGTGCATTCTCCAGGACGACATACCGAGTCTCCGAGCCACGTGCATTCTCTCAGGCGACCTTTTCGCCAAGGTGACATATTCAACCACTGAACTCACGTGCATTCTCCAGGTGACATTCCAATTCACCGGGCACACGTGTCCTCTTTCAAGTGGTCACCAAATCTACTTTCAACACCGATAACCAATGCCCAACGATTTCTCAATCAAATAATTAAATCAACTCCACAAGGCATTATAAATACTGAATAACATACTTGGCCATTTACCAATCAACAATTCAATCGCAATCAATTCCAATCAATTTAGGGTAAATCCCTAAAATATCACAATTTATTCAATTCCATACAACGTAGAGCTCAAATAAATAAACGGGCTGCGCCACGACGATCGGCACGAGATTTCGGTCGTCGGCCATCAAAATCTTAATTTCCGAAAAATAATTAATTTATTTATTAATTTCGAAAATTAAATAATTATTATTAAAAATTCAATTTAGCTCAAAATAAAGCCCGATTACATAAACGGACTTCACCACGGTCATCAGCACAATATTCCGGTCCCGAGCCACCTCGGTTGAATTTTTGGAAAATAAATAATTATTTAATTAAATTCCGAAAATTAATATTTAAATACAAAAATATCCACTTAGGCCCGAAAAGCCTAATTGGAGCCCACTAAGGGTCGGGAAAATTCCCGAAGCACTTCCAATAATTAGTAGACCACGTCTACTTGCTAATTACACAATCAATTTATCTAAATCACATCACAATTGACTAATAATTGCTAATTAATTCTAATCTAACAACCTATACATAATTAATTAAATCTAAACCAACCTTAAGCATAATTAGCCAACTAATCCAAGATTAGTGAGATTACTCACCAAATCGCCCGCAAATCGGATCAATCCGACGGCGGCGACGCGAGGAACGATTGTTCCCAAAGCACGGCACGGATCCGAGGCCGGAAACGGCCCAAAACGGCCTTGAACCAGCTGGAAACCCACTCACGGGGTTTGATGGACGGGGCTGATCGGGGCTGCTCCGGGCTAGGGGCGGCAGGGAAGCCGGCGGAGGGCGAGGGGAACGCGGGGGGAGGTCCGGCGGGGTTGGCGGTGGCCGGAGGTGGCCGGAGATGGGCTGGTCGGAGCTGGGCGGACGGAAGCGAAACAGGGCTGGGCCGAGCTGGATCGCGCGGCTGTGGCGCACGCGGACGGCGCGCGCACGGGCGCGAGGCGCGCGGTGCGGCGGTGCCGCGGCGGGGACGGCGGCAGCGGGCTGAGGGGCGAGCTACGGCTTCCGGTTCGCTCGGCGTGGAGAAAAGAAGGAGAAAGAAGAAAGAAGAAAAGGGGGTTCGGTCGAGCGTGCGAGAGGAAGGAAGAAGAGAGAGAGAGGATATGCATTGACTAGGTCAAAGAAAAAGAGAGAGGGAAAGTGGGCGGTGGGGGGAATTCGCACGAGGAGAAGGGGAGAGGAGGAGAGAGAGAGAGAGAAAAGAAAAGAAAGAAAAAGAAAAAGAGAGGGAGGAAAAGGGAAGAGAGAAAGAAAAAGGAAAAAAAAAAATGCATAATGCCTTTATGCAATTTTCCTTTTCTCTTTCTATTTTCATTTTCTTTTTCTTCAATTTTCTTCCGATAATTTCTTTATTGAAATTTCGGACCCGTCAATAAATTGACGAGCGATGAGACATGATCCTAAAAATAAGAATTATGACGCGCTTAAAATTCGATTCCCGAAATCGAGTTCAATTTCGTGGTTAAAAATCAATCAGACGTGATTTTAGCTCAATCCAACCAATTAGGTAGCTTTTAGGGATTTTACGGCCGATACATCCCTTAACAGCTTCACCCAATAGGTTAGTTAACTCGTGAGTGATCAGCTCAGAGAAAAAGGCCATAGGCACGCTGACGAAATGCCCATTTCACTTTATCGAAATGGGGTCGAATTTCAGGATGTCACAACTCTTCCCCTCTTATAAAAATTTCGTCCTCGAAATTTAAACCATTACACTTTGCTCAAAAAGGTGGGGGTACAACTGTCTCATCGATTCTTCAGTCTCCCAAGTCGCTCCTTCAATGCCGTGGTGTTGCCAGACCACTTTGACCAACGGGATGGTCTTTGTACGCAGAACTTGCTCTTTGCGATCGACAATTTGAACCGGGCTTTCAACGTATGACACACGGTCATCCACGTCCAATTCCTCAAAATTGAGCACGTGGGTCGGGTCAGAATCATACTTCCTCAACATCGACATGTGAAAGACGTCATGCACTTGTGCCAATCTCGGCGGCAATGCAAGACGATACGCTAGGTCCTGATTCTTTCAAGAATCTCAAACGGACCTACGTACCTCGGACTCGGTTGCCTTTCTTACCAAAGCGCGAAGTTCCCTCATTGGTGACACTTTCAAAAAACGTGATCACCAACTTGGAATTCCAAAGACCTTCGACGCTTATCTGCATAACTTTTCTGCCTCGCTCTGCGCTGTCTTCAATCTGTCTCGATCACGCCACGGCATCTACCGATTGCTTGAACCAACTCGGGCCTATTATCTTTCTTTCTCCAACTTCATCCCAACACACCGGAGTTTTACACACTTTGCCATACAACGCTTTAAATGGAGCCATCTTGATGCTCTACTGATAACTGTTATTGTATGCAAATTCTACCAGGTGAAGCCGATCTTCCCAACTTCCTTTGAAGTCTAGTACACAAGCTCTGAGCATGTCCTCGAGGGTCTGAATCGTCCTCTCAGACCGGCCATCTGTCTAAGAATGATATGACGTACTATACTGAAGCTTGGTACCTAAGGCACTCTACAAGCTTTTCCAAAAAGCGGCAGTAAATCTCGGGTCTCTATCTGAAGTTATCGTAATCGGCACTCCATGCATACGAACCACCTGACGCACATACAGGTCTGTGTGTCTATCCAGACTTAGGTCCTTTCGCACTACAATGAAGTGAGCCGACTTTGTCAGTCTGTCGACTACTACCCAAATCAAATCATTTCCCCTTTGACTCCTTGGTAGTCCAGTCACGAAGTCCATCGTGATATGCTCCCATTTCCACTCTGGGATCGCTAGAGGTTGCAAAAGTCCTCCCGGCTTGCAATGCTGGGCTTTTACTTGCTGACAAGTCAAACACTTGGCCACATGCTTGGCGATGTCCGCCTTCATACCTGACCACCAGTAGTGTTGACGCAAATTCTGATACATCTTAGTGCTTCCGGGATGAACGCTGTAATTGCTACGATGTGCTTCAGATAAAATCTCTTCTCTAAGCTCTACATCGTTAGGTACAACCAAACGTCCACGAAACCTCAGTACCCCATCATCAGAAACTTGAAAATCAGCTTTTCTTTTGTCAGTATCCTCTTGAAGAATTTTCTGTACGTCTAGGTCTGTCGGTTGAAGCTGCTTGATTCTGACTTGGACATCCGGCTCAATTCTGAGGGTGGCCATAAAACTTGAAAGGTGGCCTACCTCAAATTTGAATTCCGAATCTCGAGCTCTCTCGATTAAGTTCCACTCCTTAATCAAGATTTGCGCTACTGAAGACTTCCTACTCAATGCATCGGCAACCTTATTTGCCTTTCCCGGGTGATATAAAATATCACAATCATAATCTTTCAGCAATTCCATCCACCGACGTTGTCTCATGTTCAACTCCTTCTGAGAGAACAAATACTTGAGACTCCGATGGTCCGTGAAGATCTGAAACTTTTCTCCACACAAGTAGTGCCTCCAAATCTTCAACGCAAATATGATGGCTGCGAGTTTTAAGTCATGCGTCGGATAATTCAATTCATGAGGTCTCAATTGACGGGAAGCGTACGCAACAACTCGCCATGTTGCATCAGCACGCAACCCAATCCCTTAATGACGCATCACTATAGATCTCGAATCCTCCAGACCGAGATGGAATCGTCGCACGAGTGCGGTAGTCGGCTTTTCCTTCAGCTCTTGGAAACTACGCTCGCACTTGTCGACCATACACATTTCTCTTCTTTCTTTAGGAGCTTTGTCAGAGGCGACGCTATCGATGAGAACCCTTCCACAAACCGTCTGTAATAACCTGCTAACCCCAGAAAACTTCTGATCTCTGACACTGATGTCGGTCTTTGCCAATTGATCACGGCTTCTATCTTGCTCGGGTCGACGGAGATTCCTTCTCCGGAAATCACATGACCTAAGAACGCAACACGAGTCAACCAAAACTCGCATTTGCTAAACTTAGCATACAGCTGATGAGCTCTTAAGGTCTGAAGCACTAATCTCAGATGATTCTCATGCTCTTCATTACTTCTCGAATAGACTAAGATATCATCAATGAACACGATCACAAATTGATCTAGATATTCTTTGAACACTCTGTTCATCAAATCCATAAATGCAGCTGGAGCATTCGTCAATCCGAACGGCATCACTGTAAACTCATAATGACCATACCGGGTACGAAATGCTGACTTAGGAATATCCTCCTTCCTAATTCTTAGCTGATGATATCCTGTCCTCAAATCGATCTTCGAGAATATTGACGCTCCTTGCAGTTGATCAAACAAGTCATCTATCCTCGGCAATGGATACTTGTTCTTGATCGTTACCTGATTGAGTTGCCGATAGTCGATGCACAAACGCAACGAACCATCTTTCTTCTTAACAAATAGAACTGGTGCTCCCCAAGGTGATGCACTAGGACGAATAAATCCTTTATCCAGTAATTCTTGCATCTGCACCTTCAGTTCTTTCAACTCAGATAACGCCATTCGGTAAGGTGCCTTTGAGATTGGTTCTGTCCCTGGTGCTAGCTCGATTACAAATTCAATCTCCCTTTCTGGCGGTAATCAAAGCAATTCCTTTGGAACCATCTTAGAAATTTTCTGTATCACGGTCACATTCTTCTCATTCTATTTCTCAACTGACACATCCACTACAGCTGTCAAATCAATCTTGGCAACCTCCGTCTAACACACGGATTGTCTTTAGCCAACGAGATTAAGGAAATCGAAGATTCTTTTCGACTCCCAATAACCTCGACATTTTCACATGCTAATGGACTCAACTGGATTATTCCATGACCAAGATTCATTATCACAAGATGCTCCATAAGCCCACACTATTCATGTGGCATCAAACTCACACTTCAGCAACTAGTCAAGCACAACTATTGCTAGTAATTCATTCTCTTTCACTTTTATGTCAACAATTTAAGTTCTATCAACTCAGCACAAAACTCTGATAAAATCACCTCCAATACATTCTTTCTCTAATCGGTGCAAGATCAATTCTACTCCCATTCCTTTCGTCATCCTAGTGATGTTCTGGCCGCAGTAGCGATGCCTATGCTACCTTAGACTTCCACTGACAATCCTTCGCCTGATGGACATGCTAGTCATCATCACAACATGTTCTAGTCATACTCGGACACTGGATTTATCCATGCTTCCTTCTACAATTCTGACACCTATCTGGTGCATCTTTTATCTTCTATTAGGCAAAAGCATGCACTCTTTCTGGTTGCCTCATCATTCTGCTAGGATCACTCCTGACCAGATATCCCTGTTGGCTATACTCCAAACAATTTCGCATCTTAGGAAGGACATAAGACCGATCTCCATCATCACGTCTGAAAACAACCTGATCTATTTGACTCGGTGCTGACTTGACTACTCCATCCTTCCTCGTGAGTGGAATATAATATTTTTTTTTTCTCAACCTCGGTCTTTTCCCTGACCGATTTCCTTTTCTGTCTGAACTGGATCTATACCTCGACTCGAATGCAATGACTCACTCCTGGATCACATCTCCACTCTGGATCTCAGCATGTGAGGCGACAACTGCGGTTGCAACACTGACAGCGGTTCGATCTTGAGCCTCCTGGCTCATCCAGTTCCCAAGGAACACTAGCATCAGAACGATCCTATCGAACTTAGGATCATTCGACGCTGCTACACTAGTACCAACCTGCAGTGGTACTCTTACACTCGAGCTGGCCAGAGTCAACACTCTGCCACAACCACCTCGGGTACTGACCATTGTCAGTGCTTCATCCCGAGTCACGGAGGACATTGTCCTCTCACCAGGAGTTCTCAACTCCTGCTCGCTCATGGTTCAGTCTTACACTGCAACCCGTCTTCCAAATCCACACCGGATTAGAAGATGAGCGATCCACACACAACAAACAATTCTAGCACTCAGCTAACACAGACATGCATCAGCATGAATTTAAAGGCCTTTCCTACTAACTATCCCATGGTCAACGCTCCTTATCACTCCAATCTTCAACTTCGCTCTGATACCACTTAAACTGGATGTCACGCCCCGATCCTCGGGCACGCACACATCCTTCTACCTTGGTCGATTTTATAATGCGATATCCCAGGACAACGTATCGCCGACCCTTTCATTTTTAAGCACATGCGGAAGCAATTAAAATCCCTGACAATAAAACGATGGGATAGAAAAGTAGGGCCATATTTTTCATATTGAAATTTATAACCACACTTTTATACAAACCACAAACCCTTTCACAACTATTCACATCAAAACGGAGATCTCAAAAGAAGACAGAAACTTAGATGAACTAGGCCGTACTCAAGGCCCCTCTCATAATTGTCTTCTTCTTCCAAAAATCTTTTCCTTCAGATCTCACCTCCGAGTTCTCCTTCTCGGATTCCTCCTCCTCGCCTCTTCTTATCGGGTCCTGAAATGTTTTCCCCAAACTGGGATGAGACTACGTCTCGGCGAGTTCTACCCCACTAAGCCCGATTAGATAAACTATTATACTAAAGGCTGCCTAAACACGCACAGGGCAGATGACTTACCTTGGCCTCAGATCTCACCTGCAAGTCAGTACAATTCATAATAGGCACCCAAGCAATCATATGACCGATCGAAGCATCGATCAAATCGACCTAGTCGATTACATGTCATACAAATCACTCTCCACGGAGGAGTATCTAAAAGCGAGGTCACGTGCATTCTCTAGGACGACATTCCAAGTCTCCGAGTTCACGTGCCTCGAACCTTGGGCCCACGTGCATTCTCTCAGGCGACCTTTTCGCCAAAGTGATGCATCAAGTCACCGAGACCACGTGCCCTTTTAGATGCCCGGGCTCACGTGCATTCTCTTAGGTGCATCTCACCAAAGCGATGCATCACCCGCCGCCGAGACCACGTGCCCTTTTAGATGCCATTCCGGAATGCTGGACCCACGTGCATTCTCTAAGGTACTCGCTTACCAAAGTGACGCATCAGATCACCGAGCCACGTGTCCTTTTAGATGCCAAATCCTGTCACCGAGCCACGTGCATTCTCCCGGGACGACATACCGAGTCTCCGAGCCACGTGCATTCTCTCAGGCGACCTTTTCGCCAAGGTGACATATTCAACCACTGAACTCACGTGCATTCTCCAGGTGACATTCCAATTCACCGGGCACACGTGTCCTCTTTCAAGTGGTCACCAAATCTACTTTCAACACCGATAACCAATGCCCAACGATTTCTCAATCAAATAATTAAATCAACTCCACAAGGCATTATAAATACTGAATAACATACTTGGCCATTTACCAATCAACAATTCAATCGCAATCAATTCCAATCAATTTAGGGTAAATCCCTAAAATATCACAATTTATTCAATTCCATACAACGTAGAGCTCAAATAAATAAACGGGCTGCGCCACGACGATCGGCACGAGATTTCGGTCGTCGGCCATCAAAATCTTAATTTCCGAAAAATAATTAATTTATTTATTAATTTCGAAAATTAAATAATTATTATTAAAAATTCAATTTAGCTCAAAATAAAGCCCGATTACACAAACGGACTTCACCACGGTCATCAGCACAATATTCCGGTCCCGAGCCACCTCAGTTGAATTTTTGGAAAATAAATAATTATTTAATTAAATTCCGAAAATTAATATTTAAATACAAAAATATCCACTTAGGCCCGAAAAGCCTAATTGGAGCCCACTAAGGGTCGGGAAAATTCCCGAAGCACTTCCAATAATTAGTAGACCACGTCTACTTGCTAATTACACAATCAATTTATCTAAATCACATCACAATTGACTAATAATTGCTAATTAATTCTAATCTAACAACCTATACATAATTAATTAAATCTAAACCAACCTTAAGCATAATTAGCCAACTAATCCAAGATTAGTGAGATTACTCACCAAATCGCCCGCAAATCGGATCAATCCGACGGCGGCGACGCGAGGAACGATTGTTCCCAAAGCGACTCACGGATCCGAGGCCCGGAAACGGCCCAAAACGGCCTTGAACCAGCTGGAAACCCACTCACGGGTTTGATGGACGGGGCTGATCGGGGCTGCTCCGGCGGCTAGGGCGGCAAGGGGAAGCCGGCGGAGGGCGAGGGGAACGCGGGGGAGGTCCGGCGGGGTTGGCGGTGGCCGGAGGTGGCCGGAGATGGGCTGGTCGGCTGGAAATCAAGCGAAACAGGGCTGGGCCGAGCTGGATCGCGCGGCACCGGGCGCACGCGGACGGCGGCGAGCGCACGGGCGCTGGCGGCGGTGCGGCGGTGCCGCGAGCGGGGACGAGCGGCAAGCGGGCGAGGGGCGAGCTACGGCTTCTGTTCGCTCGGCGTGGAGAAAAGAAGGAGAAGAAGAAAGAAGAAAAGGGGGGTTCGGTCGGCGTGCGAGAGGAAGGAAGAAGAGAGAGGAGAGGATATGCATTGACTCGGTCAAAGAAAAAGAGAGAGAGGGAATGGGCAAAAGGGGGAATTCGCACGAGGAGAAGGGGAGAGGAGAGAGGAGAGAGAAAGAAAAGAAAGAAAAAGAGAAAGGAGAGGAAAAAGGGAGAGAAAGAAAAAGGAAAAAAAAAATGCATAATGCCTTTATGCAATTTTCCTTTTCTCTTTCTATTTTCACTTGGGCTTCAATTTTCTTCCGATAATTTCTTTATTGAAATTTCGGACTCGTCAATAAATTGACGAGCGATGAGACATGATCCTAAAAATAAGAATTATGACGCGCTTAAAATTCGATTCCCGAAATCGAGTTCAATTTCGTGGTTAAAAATCAATCAGACGTGATTTTAGCTCAATCCAACCCATTAGGTAGCTTTTAGGGATTTTACAGCTGATACATCCCTTAACGGCTTCACCCAATAGGTTAGTTAACTCGTGAGTGATCAGCTCAGAGAAAAAGGCCATAGGCACGTCGACGAAATGCCCATTTCACTTTATCGAAACGGGGTCGAATTTCAGGATGTCACAAACTTACTTCATATATTTGTTGCCTTATTGTTGCCAAACACTCATCTACTCTAAAAAATATTCCTATGGATTTTAAAAAGAAGCAAAAGAGAAAAGAAGCAAAGCATGTACAGCAATTATGAGAATTTTCCAGTTGAGTGGCATGTTCTCCCCCTACATCTATTTTTTTTTTTTTTTTTTTTTTTTTTTGGTAAAGGGTAATGATATATTGAGCTATAACCAGCAAATATACATGATCCGGCACCACAAAACTTGCACTCAACAAGACAGAAGCCTCTAATCGAGTGAAAGGGCGCCAGACACAAAACACCGCAACACGGTCAACTCAAGCAAGGGCCGAAACAGGAAGCCCAAAACAGCGACGCAGGGTCGAAGCAACAACTAAAAAACAGACAGACTAAACAAAAGGCCACGTAGGGCCAAGGAGAAACAACTCGCAAAACTAGACTAAGGCGACCTCGACGATCGGCATAGGAGAGTTGAAGATAGATGGGTCAAGGCCCCGGTTTCTTTGTAACCTCCTATTCCTTGGGCAATCTTCCACGCTTTTGAACGTTAAGGCTTTATCCTTCACAACTTTAATGAGATGCTTCTTGATAGCCGCAACCACAACCGGATGATCTCTAAAGAGGATGTCGTTTCTATACCTCCAAATGAGATGGCACAAAGCTCCAAAAGAGAAGCGACCAATGGCGTGATAGAAATCCTTACACCGTAAGGAATCTCATTGCCCACTGAAGATTTTCCGTCCAAGTCCCATTTCTCCATGGGAGATTGCACTGGCCGCCCAAAAGTAGGCCATGCTAGCCGTGATGCAGCAACCAAAGAAGAGGTGGTCAATAGAATCCGGCGTGAGCTTGCAAAATGCACATACTTCATTCCCAATTCTCCCATAAGACATAAGAAAAGCTTGGGTAGGAAGTCGGTTCTTAGTGATCAGCCGGAGGTTGAATTGGTATCTCGGAGTGATGGCCTTGTTCCAAATAAAGGATGACCATACCACCTTATCTTTCCTTTTTCCGAGTAAATGCCAAGGCGAGGCAATCGAGAAGACCCCGGAAGGATCATCTCTCCATACAAATCTATCTCGGAACCCTAGTGAGAAGAGGAAGGGGATAGTTCCAAGAATCCATCACTAGCCCGAATTCCCGACCCGCCGAAGAAAAAAAAAGGTCTCGCGACAACCGCATACCACGGTAGTCCCGAATTAGAGATAGTCTGCTCAGAACATATAAGATCCAGCGGACCTCTCGATGCCAATGGTCAAACCAAAGGGATGTCCCTGGCCATCTCCAATCTTCCGGTGGAAGTTGAGGCGGAATTCGGATCTAAGGTGGAGGATCCTCTTCCAAGCCCATGAGCAGCTGCCCGGCGTCTTAGCCACCCGTTTCGCCTTACGAAGAAAAGTAGAGTGAATCCATTTGCACCAAAGAGACTCTTTGTCCGTGAATAGGATCCAGATGTGCTTGAGCATTGCCGCCTTATTCCACTCTCGCAAACATCGAATCCCAAGGCCCCCTTCTTCCCTTGGGAGACAGACATCCTCCCAGGAAACCTTAGCTCCTCCCCTGCCAAGGCTGGGTCCCTTCCATAAGAATTGTCTAAGAATCTGCTCGATACGGTCCAGGGACTCCTACGGAATAATGAACACACTAGCCCAATAGGCTTGAATTGCATGGAGCACCGACCTTATTAGCTGAACTCTCCCCGCAAATGAGAGAAATCGATGGGTCCAAGATTGCACCCTAGCCATTATGCGATCGACTAGAGCTACACAATCCGCCTTCCCGAGCCTCGAGGAAATAATCGGTGTTCCTAGATAACGTACCGGCAATTTTCCTTCCACAAAACCGAATGTATCATTTATATGGCCTCTCAATGCATCCGATCCCCTGCAAGAAATACCTCACTTTTGCTATTGTTCGGCTTGAGTCCACTCCACTTCGAGAAGGTATCCAGCCCATCCTTTAGCAGCCGGATGGAGACCATATCCGCACGGCAAAAGAGGAAGACATCGTCCGCAAAGAAAAGATGAGATAACCGAGTGGCCTTGCACCTCCAAGAGAACTTGAAACCAGGGCCGCTCCGCACTAGAAGTAAGGATCCCGGAGAAGACTTCCATAACCAAGGTGAAAAGATAAGGAGACATTGGGTCACCCCGTCGAAGGCCGCGGCTACTAGGGAAGAATCCATGGAAATCCCCATTCAAGGATATAGAAAACATCGAGTACGAACACATATCATGATAAGGCGAATGAAGTGGTCCGGGAACCGAAAGGCACGAAGAACGATTCGAGGAAATCCCAATCCACCGTATCGTAAGCTTTCTGAAAGTCTACCTTTACCGCACATTTGGAGAGATATGGCTGCAGGTGAAAGCCGGCAAATAACTCCTGGGCTAGGAGGATATTATCACTAATCCGTCGACCCTTCACGAACGTATTCTGAGAAGGGCTTATGGCATCCTGGAGTACTGAGGCGATGCGGTTAGCCAATACCTTGGTAATGCATTTGTAGATCGTATTGCAGCAAGCGATGGGCCTATAATCATTAACCGAGGTAGCATTAGGAATCTTAGGGATCAACACCGGATGGTGGAATTAATTTCCCTTAATAGTCTCCCGTAACAAAGAAATCTTTTACAGCTTCAACCGTCAACGGTCCAACAATATCCCAATTACTCTTGAAGAATTCGACACCAAACCCATCCGGACCCGGTGCCTTCCCACGTGCTAGAGAAAAGATAGTGTCCTTAATTTCCGTCTCCGAAAAGGGACGACCAAGAGAAGCGATTTGATCCTCTGAGAGCGGACGACGGATGGCTTGCTGAAGGTCTCCGAAGGCCGGTCCAATAGGAGGAGAGCGTGATGCAAACAACTCCTTAAAATGAGCGACAAATGTATCTGAACAAGGCTCGGCTCGGAGACAAGGTTGCCATTCCTATCAAGAACCGATATAACCCTATTCCTTAGTTGCCTCGTAGTCACAGAGTGATGAAAGTATTTAGTGTTTTTATCACCCCTCTCAAGCCAACGGATTCTGGATTTTACGAAGAAAGCTTCCTCGACTCCTCAACTCAACGAACATCCTCCGATGACTTTTTCTAGCTCGCCAAGAGGACATTGGTCTGGTCGTCTTGAAGGGCCACTTGAGCTAGTGTAAGAGCATTACGGATTGAGCAACCCTCTCGGACGGAGTTGGAGAAAGAGTCTCTATTCAATCGCTTAAGACGCCCTTGAGCGCTTTCAATTTGGTAACCAACCTGAAGATGGGTACTCCATCACTCGGGTCTGCCACACTGGTAAGAATATCCTGAAAAGATGGGTGCTCCATCCGGAAATCAAAGAATTTGAAGGGCTTTCTTCGAAAACTGGTGGATCACCTTGACCACCATAGGAGAGTGGTCTGAAATACCAGAAGGTAAAAAGGAAGCTTCTGAGTAAGAGAAATACAAGCTCCAAAGAGCGTTAACTAGAACCCGATCAATCTTCCTCGCTTTCCAATTAGCCCCCGAAGACGTCGACCAAGTAAACCTAAGTCCAACATATCTCAAATCCTCAAGCTCTGCCTGATGTAGACACTGATTAAACTCATCAAAGATTGTGTTTTAATAAACAAAAGAAAAAATAAGCAAAGCATGTCGAGCCCTTTGCTTGAGTAATGTACAACTGCAAGGTAGAATAAATAAATAAAACGATAAGCAAGAGTACAAAGCGCGAGCTTGAGAGAGACGAGCTCGAGGTTCGCCTGGCAATGGCCTACGACTAGCCAAGAAAGAAGAAGATGGGAAACAAAGAAAATAAAAAATAAAAAAAGAAAAAGAAGAAAAGGAAAGGAAAGGAAAATAAATAGAAAAGAAAAAAAGAAATTAAAAATAATTCAAATTAAAAAAATTAAGAAATAATTCAAAGAAAAAAAAAAAAAAGAAGAAAAAGAAAGGGGAGGAAGAATTAAGGATTTGTAGACGTCTAAAATAAGAGAGATCAAGTGAGGAATTTAGAAGACTTTTTTCCTTTCATGGGAAACATTTTCCCCAAGGAATTCATTTTCCATAAAACGAACACCAAAAAATCCGGAAAATGTTTTCTCGGAAATTATTTTTCGCGAAATGAACAGAGCCTTAATGCCCTCTGTCACCGAAGACAGAGGAAAGTCTCAGCCATCACAGGCAGCCTCCGGCAACCATCGCCCGAGGCTACTGATCGCCGATCAATGCTCGACCCCCCAGATCTGTAGTCGCGAGCCTAGATTGTCACCTAAAGCCGCTTGACCCAGACGGAGAGGGGCTGAGGTGACGCAGCTGGAGCAGTGTGGGGACGTGAGCACTCGGCTGGCGGCATGTCGAGATTCAGCGAAGGCTTGGAGAGGACACACGGCTCACACATGGTGCTCTGTTTCGTGTGCTGCGTGAGAGTGCTCCGTGCCGCGTGAGTGTCCGATGGGAGTGTGTTTGCGTGAGGGAGAGATTTAGGGGCAAATTTACCCCCAACGTTATAGCCTCCCAAACCTTATAGTAAATTAAGTACAAAAAGATTTACACTAATTGAAGTAGTAGAAGTGTTCTCATGTACCCGGCAGTAAAATGCTCCCCTGACAAAAAACTAGCGTAAAAAAGAGCTTCCTTCCATCTCTTCACTTTCTCTGAATCCTTCCTGAACTTGACCTTGTGCTTATCCAAAGCTTTTCTGTAACTCTCTCTTGGTGTTCTGACTTCATAGGGTTCCACTTTGTAAAACACCGGCCACACAATCAAGTCCTTTTGCTTCCTACACTCTATGATTTTCGTTAACTCATCCAAACACCACGACGAAGAGGCGTAGTTCTCGGAGAAAACAATGATAGCGATTTGCGAGTCCTCAATCGCATTCATAAGCGCGTGTGGTATCTCCTCTCCATTCCTCAGTTTTTCATCGTCCTTGTAAGTGCGTATTCCTGCTTGGTCTAGAGCTGAGTAGAGATGACTGAGGAAGTGATTGCGGACGTCCGGGCCTCTAAAACTCAAGAACACGTGGTAACTCCTTCTGGGCTTGGAAGAAGAAGAAGCCATTAGAATTAGAAAATGGAGGCGGTTAACAATGAGCAATGAGTTGCCTAAGATTTGGTACTATGTAAGCGGTAGTTTGTTCACCACTTGATCTTCTCTATATATGTTGATTCCCGGGTGCATGACTTCCCTTTTGTGTGGGTCAACAAATAATATTTTAATAAAAGTGCTCAAGGATGAGCCGACACTTCCGCATATGAGTGCTCTTCACGCAGATGAAGTGTTGACAATATGCACATTAAATTTTCCTTCATGGAAGATCACATTTGTCACATTAGATAGATGTGCGTTCGCCACATATCTTTGGTTAATGTTGAATTTATTGCTAAAGTGAATGGTTAATAAATTTGACTATTCAACATAGGATAAATTTCTATGACCATAGTATCATACTATCCTAATTAAAGGCCAATTTTCTGATTGATATATTTGGCTTCGGGGAAATGGATTCTATTTTTTCAGTCCTTCATTTTTCTTCTTCTTATATGGATAATGAAGGGTCGATCACATTAAAATGACACTTCACTGTGGCTATATGGTAAATTTGTGAGTGATGATTGATGCATCTCTAGGTTAGTCGACCGAACACTAATCAATTAATTTCTTATCATTTTAAAATGAAAAAGGTGCTATGAGATATGAGGTGGCACCATGTGTACCAATCTTTGTTGCATGTGAAGTGAAAGGGGTCCATGAATGTTATTGAACTATGTGTTGGACTCTAGATATGATTGCAAAAGCAACTTGGATTTTTAATTTTGACTGAACTTTGCACTCCAACTATTTACTGTCTGGTTGGAAGGGGAGACCGTCTCCCCTTCCACCCTTTTCGTGAACGCCCTGCCTTGTTTTTTCTTTTTTATGGGAAATTGTGTCTCTGTTAAGAGAGAGCGTGAGAGATCCCTAGAAAGAACTTCCCTTTCAGATTCGAAGAAGCGGCTATTATAGGAGATGAAAGTCGATGTGCTTCCGCAGAATGCTTACTGTCTGGTTGGTTTGCAGCTTTATCTCTCATATGTATATCACTTTATTCTTTTTTGCCATGACTTTCTGGAATCACGCGGCGGTGATAATCAAAGAAAACCATAGAAAATAAAGTAAAGGAAAATTATTGCCCGCGTAATTTCCATGGAAGCTTCATAAAATTTACGTGTCCTTTCTTTCTTTTCCACTGTTGACGTGACTTGCTTTTTCTACCAACAAAGAAATAGAAACAAAAACCAACTAATCATTTCTGACGCTCCGAGTCAGTAAAGCATATTGTCCACCAGCTAATTTATTAAAAAGTAACATTTTGCAGAAGGGGCATGGAACTATCCTATATAGTGCTTCTCGACTTGACTCGCCTTTTCCATAAATTAAAGAAATAGAAAAGAAAGCTAGCTATACTCCCGTGCCCTTGGGGCTAATATACATGAGTCAATCGCAAAAATATTGCCTGTTGAAATATTATTTATAATGAACAATTTGACTACAAATCTCAAAATAAATTTTCCTCACTTTTCATAATAAATTTTTCCATGTCATATCTTGTCTAAAGATTATTGAGTCATCACCCCCTCAACCTAGTCACTTTGATCTCACTCAAAGTTTTTTTCAACATTTTACATTTATTTTATACTTTTGACTTCACATTTAGAATTTCTTAGCTAATAGGTTAGAAAAATGCTTGCTTGACCATCTATTGCAGAATAACAGTGGAACTATCAAAGGCCAGCCACACATCCTTTTGGAGGAAACCAGTGGATTTACTGAACCGGTTTAATCTTGACTCCCTGTTTTGTTCTTCTTCTTCTTCTTCTTTTCTTCTTTTTTGACTTCTATGTTCCTTACGGCAACCTCAAATTTCAGAGACAAAATCAGAAGGCCACATTGAATCATTTTTTTGAAGATTATGACTTTCATTTGTTTCTTAAAATGAGGCAAGAAAATCGTTCTCTTCTTATGGCTTTTATATGGTGAATGCATTTTTTTCTCTACTACTTGTTTTTGGAATTCTCTACTAACTCATTATTCTTATTTTGATCATTTCTTTACTTCATTTTTCTATGCATAATTGATATCAATTGTATAAATTTTAGTTCATCTGAGAGTCCTTCAAAAGCAATTTGGTTTGAGCAAAGGAATGATGAGCAATTTCAATGCACAATAATTTTGTTATGAGTTGCGAAGTTAATGTTTTAAGTGTTTTTTCATTTTTTTTAAAATTTAATGTATTTTCATAATGACATCAATAATTGTTTTAGCAAGCTACAATTTTTTTACTTGTAATTATTTAATTATTTTAGCAAAGGAGGTTCAATTAAAAGCATTTAGCGCACACTCACATCAATAATAAAGCAAATAAGTAAGAAAAATCTCTATCTATTTCCATATGCAATGCCAGAGAGTACAATAAGATTGTCTCTGGTATTAAATATAGAATCTTTGATAACATTTTCGTTATTTATATTTCAAAGGCATACAAATTGAATCATCAGTTCATGTTTATTAAAATACTAAGCACATTCATCATTCAATTATGTCACCAATAAGTTCTTGTCCCGATTTTCGGTATTAAAGTTACTGACCTTATAAGTTCATTCTTCTTATAATTTCAATGCTTGTAACATTTTGAAATTGAGGTGGGACCTTTTTAGTGAATATATTTTTATTCGAAGTAACTTTAAGATTCACATTGGAAAGTGTTTTATACTCCCCTAAAACGGAGACTCCACTTATGTTGGTTCATGTAGTGGATCCACATCTTGTATTTAATGCTTTAATCAGATATAAACAATTTACTAGATCAGATGTTTCTTAAGCACATTAACGAGCATCCTCAGAGTTAATGATTGTTGCATTTAGAGTTTTCAATAATTCATATACATATCCATAATCGTATGGATACAAATATAGATATATAAGAGATAAGTAAATAAAGACAATTAATTTTAAATGCGCACCTTGAATTGCTCCCTCACGACTTGGATGTTGGTTTTGTGCAGATCAAGCCCAACCAACTTATTTGGACAAGAGGAAAATTCGGGAAACCAAGGACATTCTTGTCGATGTATTCCAACCGGATGGTTGGCAACGTGTAACGGTACTCGGTCTAGCCACACAGAGATCTCCTGCACAATTATCTTGATAAGCTCTGCTTCATCTCTGACAAAATCCAAAAAGGTACTTGATACATCAATTTCCAAAGATAATTAACTTTCATGGAAAAAGAAGAAGAGATTCAGCATATAAAAAAGAAATAACAAAGTAGTGTCACATCAATCACTACTTGGTACTTACTTATCCTCCAAAGCCCACCCGGACAAGCAACCCGCATCATAGAGAGCCTTTTTCCATCTCTTCACTTTCTCCGAATCTCTCCCAAACTCTCTCTCATGCTTAACCATAGCTTTTCGGTAGCTCTCTCTTTGCATTCTCACTTCTCTAGGATCCACTTTGTAAAACACCGGACATACCATGAGTCCTCTTTGCTCCTTGCACTCCATGATTTTCTCCACCTCTTCCAAACACCACGGTGAGGAAGCATAGTCCTCGGAGAAAATGATGATCGCGATACACGACTCCTCAATCGCCTTCATAAGTGTCGGCTTTATACAGTCGCCTTTCCGAAGCTCCTCACTATCAACATAACTGTAGAATCCTTTTTGGGCAAGCGCCATGTAGAAATGATTGAGGAAGCTGTTTCGAACGTCCATACCTCTAAAACTCAGGAAGATGTCATAATTCCCTTTCAGATCTGAAGAAGCAGCCATTAGAGGAGATGAAGGTTGATGTGCTTCCTCAGAATGCTTAGTGTCTGGTCGGGTTGCAGCTCTATCTCTCATATGGATATCACTTTGTACTAATAAAGAAATAGAAACGAAAACCAGATCATTTCTGATGCTCCAAGTCGATAAGCATATTATCCACCAATTAATTTAACAAAAAGCAGCATTTTGCATAAGGTGCACGGAACCATCCTATATAGGTGCTTCTTGACTTGACTTGCCTTTTCCATTAATAAAAGAAATAGAAAAGAAAACTAGCAACACTCCCATGCTCCTGGTGCTAAATTGCTATTATACATGAGTCAATCGCAAAACACCGCTTGTTGGAATATTATTTATAATGAACAATCTGACTTTTTTCTTTCAAAAGGGATTCTACAAAAGCAAATCCCAAAATAATTTCCCTCACTTTTCATACTAAAATTTTCCATACCATGTCCTGCATTGAACAGAACAAATTCGAATCTGTTCAGGCATTTCTTCAAACACGTAGTGGGCAGCGAGTTGGAGAGCGAATATGGACCTATTCGGAGCTCGAGCTCACACTTAAACTCAAGAGAAATCAGCGAGCAACGTTCAAACTTAAGAAAAACCGACTCATTCAGATCCGACGCGAGTGAGGACTAAAGAAATCGAGCTTGCTTTGCTCTTTTAAAATCAAGCAGGACGAGGCAAAAAAAAAAGAAGGAACGAGAACTCAATCGTGGGGGCCCTACCTCGCTTGGATTCCGTGGGTATCGTCGGCGGCGAAGGTTGAGAATAGCGATTCCAAACTCGTGTCAGGCGTCAGTCGACTCCACCGAGGTCAGGGACGGCGACGACGAATGGCAGCGGGCGGAGGATGCTCTGGAGGTGGCGGACGACGTAGATCGGCTGTGGCTCTGAGGTTTTGTGTGGGGCTTCAATGGCAACCGTTCACGGAGTAGAGAAAGACCAAGATGCTTATTTTTTTCCCCCCATTTTCGTGAGAAGTAAAGAAGTAGGTGACAGTGAAGGAGTGAGGTAGGAATCCGGGAATGGGATGCGAGAGCAGTCGCCGGCGGGAGGTACTCGGACGGAGATGGTGGAGGTGGCTGGTCAGGTGAGTTCAGGAGAAAGGGCGAGGAATGCTTTTTTCTTACTTTTCCAGAAAATGCTCCCTGAAGATGGTGGTCTCCTCCTCCTCCCTTTTCGAGAACGCCCTGCTTTTTTTTTCCTTTTGATGGGAAATTGTGTCTTTTAAGAGAGAGCGTGAGACATCCCTACAAAGAAGAAGAAGCGGCTATTAGAGGAGATGAAAGTCGATGTGCTTCCGCAGAATGCTTCCCGTCTGGTTGGGTTGCAGCTTTATCTCTCCTGTGGATATCACTATGTTCTTTTTGACCCTGACTTTCTCGAATCACGCGGCAGTGACAATCAAAGAAAGCCTTAGAAAAGAAAGTAAAAGGGGAATTATTGCACGCGTAATTTCCGCGGAATGTGCATAAAATTTAGGGTTAATACCTTAAAAACCCCAAACCGATACGGTTGTGACAAATTTACTCCAAACTATTTTTTTGACCATAAAAAACCCCAAATTGGTATAGTTGTGACAAATTTATCCCGACCAACTATAAAAAAAACCCTAAACTAATCCTAAACTAATTTATTCGACCACAAAAAACCTAGACTGGTAAATTTGTGACTAATATACCCTCCAAAAAATTAGATTAATACCACAAAAAAATCACAAAAATTATAAATTATGACAAATAGAGTGTAAAATCCCAAATTGATATACCGATCAATTGTCACGTGTTATTTAACTTTATAATTTAACAAGAAAATTTAACTAAAACTAACAGAGGGTAAATTTGTCACAAGTGTACCAGTTTAGGGTAAATTTGTCAAAGGTGTACCAGTTTTGGGTTTTTGGTGGTCAAAAAAATAGTTTGAGGTAAATTTGTCACAAATGTACCAGTTTGGGGTTTTTCAAGGTATTAACCCTAAAATTTACGCATCCTTTTTTTTTTTCCTTTGTTGACTTGACTTGAATAGAAACAAAAACCAACGAATCATTTCTGATGCTTCGAGTCGGTAAAGCATATTCTCCACTATAAAAAGAAGATAGCAATAGAAAATAAAATAAAAGGACAATCAATGCATGCGTAACATCCGTGGGAGGTGCATAAAATTTATGTCGTATCCTTACTATTTTTTTTTCCTTTCTTGTCTTGACTTGCTTTATCTACTAATTAAAAAATATAAACGAAAACCGACCGATAATTCTGATGCACCGAGTCGACAAACATAATCTCCACCGAACTGATTTAATAAAAAGCAGATAGTGATAGAAAAGAAAACAAAAGGCCAATCAATGCGTGCGTAATTTTCACAACATTTCGTAGAAAGTGCGTGGAACCTACTTCCTGACGTGACTTGCCTTTTTTATTAATTAAAAAATAGAAAGGAAAACTAGCAATACTCCCATGCCCCTAGCGTCGATAAACAAGAGTCAATCGTAAAAACAAAGCCTGTTGGATTATTATTTATAATAAACAATTTGACTTATTTTTTCTCCCGAAGCGATTCTAGACAAGCAAACCCTAAAACAAGTTTTCCCCACTTTTCCCCGCTTTTCAAACTAAATTTCTCCATATCATATCTTGCCTAAAGATTATCGAGTCATCACTTCCTTAGCCAAGTCACTTTGATCTCACTCTTTAATAAATTTTGTTTTCGACATTTTATATTCATTTTATATTTTTAATGTAATATTTAGAATTTCTCAGCTAATGAATTATCCACGATCAAATAACTATTTAAGGAATACTTTTTTCCTTTTTATTTCATTTTTGTCGAACCTCTTATTCCATGTTAACACTCTTTTTTCCTAACTTCTTAGTAAAGATAGCACTTATTTATTTGAAGGTGTTTGTCATTAGTAATCAGATATTGTGAATCAACTATATTACGATATCAGCTTTATCTTCTAGTAAAAGCTAGAGCCTTAAGACTTTGAACAGCAATAACGTATAGAGGATTCATGGAATGGGAGATTTTGCTTTGACGTCTCAATTATATTATTTAGTGCATGTACAACTGCCTTTCAGCAACGTTATCATGCAGGAACTTTTGGACACTTCTTGCTAATAAAAGGATTGCGAAAGGTTGAGATTTTTATCTTGCACGGGTTATAGTATGACTGATGGATGATTTTGAGAGAACTTGCAATCTAGGAGCGATTTTGAGTGTTTTTCCTCCTTTCATATCAAATGAGAAATACTAAATCCTTTTATATAAAGTTGTGCTCTCTCTCTTGGCTTGAACTGCTGAATTCATCTGGCATTATCACGGTATTTTGGTACTCCGTGGAAGGTTTTATGGAGAGTTGACATGTGGCTCATTTGATGGTTTCCACCTCACTTTCGTTTGCTTTAGTTTATTCATCCTCCCTTTTCTCTTCATTTCCAATAAGAACTTATTAACAATAAAGAGTACTTTGTCTAAACGTGGATGATGTGTACCAAAATACCACGGCACTGGAAATGACAAGCAAATGTCGCGAGCGTGATTTTGGTGGCTAAAATTTGCATGATTATTTGATATGCCTTTCATGAATTTGCTTACTAGAGATATATCACTATACAATGGGAATGAAGAGATCCAAATTTAGAGTGCGAGCCTTTTAGTTAACTTGAGAGAATAGCTTTGGCGTGCAAATCATTTTAAATATTTTTCACAAGACCTATTGGTTATGCAACTATGAACATACTAGTGCTGATATGAGAAACGGGTTTTGATTTGAGTATGTCTTCACCAATAATTGGTACGTCATATTTTTCTTTATGCACTAGACTTTCTAGTTACAAATTGGATAAGTATTGCCTTTTCCTTTCATTGCTCGGGCATGAAAATAAACCAAGCCTTTTTATTTACTTGAAAGTGATGCGATTGGTTCAATTTATAAATTCGAAGAAACTAGAAAATTTCTACAAGAACACCTGTAAATGATTTCTTAGTAAGCCAATAGCTTAGTTTTTGATACTTTGGGGGGAAGAATCTTCCGCTCAAGTAGGACCCTTTTCATTGGATGCTAAGCGATGATAATCCTAGACAAATTAAAGTGCAAGTCCTTTTCAAAAACATTGGATACTTTGGACAAGAGTTCCTAAGAAGGATTTTGCCTAAGTGTTCCATTCAAATTATTTGGTCCAAAAGAAGATTTCCACATTTGCGAACTAATTATGCCGGTCATTATGAATTGAATGTGATTTGACAATATCTCTCATTGTCTTTTTTGCTTAGTCAAAAGCGCAGAGGAGTATTTGCTCATCACCTTCGTGGTAGCTTCACTTCTCACGACTTTACTTTGGAAAGAAAAATGATAAAATTTGTTTTTGATGCTCATAATTGGAGTGATTCCAAGGATAGAGTAAGTCCAATGACTGATATACATTGCATTTCTGTTACAAAATGCTCATATTTCGACCCCTAAAAATATCACATGCTCACTAGTTAGCAAATATTTGAAGGATTAAGGAGCTCAAATTTTTATTTGATACTAATTTAGTCACTTCAAGCTCTTAATAAAATAATATCTACTCTAAGCTTTCTTTTAAAAAAATAACCTCATTGAAGTTTTTATTTGGAATTTTCATTTATTAGTTTTGAAAGGTGCCCCGTGTTTACGACTAAGACAACTTATAAAGCTGCAAGGCTGCAATAAGCTACGATTTTGATTGAACATTTTTATCCAAATTCCTTTGGCTAACTTTATGAAAATAAGCCCCAATGCTAATGTCGCTTCTTCGGCCACAATATAATCAACTTGGCCCATTTCATTTTCAGGACTTCACCTACTTCACTACTTCACCAGTTCAAACTGCATGATCACAATTTGTTCGCTCGCACATGCCTTAAAGTCTCTAGTTCTAAGAACTAATTTCACAAGCCACACTAAAGTCACCCCAATTTCTTCCAATTTGGTATTGGCATCTCCAAAGTGTGAAATTGTTTTTTTTCAAATCATTAGATTATTTTCTTTAGTGGAAAATCGTGAGCATAAGTGAAAAACAAGTTAAATATTACTGATGTTGACATCAAGTGCCATTTAAAATGAGATGTCATAAAAATGGGAACCAAAATGTGTCCCCTAACATTACTTTAAATGATTTTACTTTAGAGTGATGTTTACTTATTAACCTATTTTTACTTGTGTAGGCACATGCTTGGATGTCGATTCGTATCTAATGAAATTGAACTGTGTAATATGTGCTTCAACTTTCTGACATTATACTTGGACCTCGATTCATATTTGCATTAACTTAGTCTCATGATATCTTTTTCGCTCCTTTTGTTTTGTTTTGTTTTGTTTTTTTTTTTTTCTGGCTCAGACACAGGCCGGACACCTATCACATACGAAAGCCATGGTGATGGGTCATCAAGTCTAGGGGTGTCAATGGGTCGGGTCGGGTCGGGTTTTGTTGTTAGCCGACCCGACCCGAAACACAATGGTCACACACTGTGACCCAACCCGAAACACATCAGACCATCTAATGTGTTTCGGGTCGAGTCGGGTCGGGTTGCTGGGTTTCCTTTTTTTTTTTTTCTGGGTTCGTTAAATCCTTTTAAAAGCTCAAGAATTTGAGGCTGCAGTTCTTCGTCACAAAGCTTCTCAATCTTAATTAATCGATTTAAAGCAGCTTTCTTAAGGGTGCTTGGAACCATTGCTTCTGTCAAGGACTATGCTGCAACCTGCATAGACACAATGAAGCCTGTCTTTGTGTAAAAATGTAGCACAACCATCTATTGTATTGATATTCCCACCATAAACCTGCAGACAATGGACATATAAATAAATAAAATGACGTGAAACCTAAGACAACATAAAAGGAGAAGTCCATGAATAACCTCGATCGTTTTTTTCTTGTATAAAGCTTCATAACCATGTTTGTCTAATTCAAGGGCGAAAAACTCCTCGAAATGATCACTTTGAACCTGGAAAAGAAAACATATTTGTTTTCAATGTACCAAACATGCCAAAAGGGAGGACAAAACTAATAGTCGATCTCCATCGACACATGAGGAGGAGGCCTAGTTAACATTCTGTTCTTCCAAACAAAGTAAATCTGATCAACATACATCCTCTTACTATAAATTCATTTCCCATTACTCTATCTACAAAGTAAAGAATCTGCCACAATGGCTAATATATTTAAACAAAAACAGTAATTTAGCAACTTCATCTAGAAAGAAACTAGATTATCTACAACGACCTTTTTTTGCTTCAATTACATAAACAACAAAATTAAGATGTCTGCGACCTGGAACTTCCATTGAGAATAGGAATGCTTATCTCAATGTATACCAGATAATTATGATGGAACTCTAGCTACCAGTCTGACAAGGCATCAAGAAGTAACACGAAAGAAAGCACTCGTGTACCAATAAATTGGTTGATGGTTTTGTGAGAGTCTATGATAAGTTCTTTGTCTGCTCTTCTTCTTTTCTATTGTCTGTTGTTTTGTTTAAAGTACAATTCAGCTATGGTTTGTTCTGTTAGGATTGGGTGGTGTTTCGCCAAGGAGTAGAATGTGGCTTTCAAGGGAGAGTCAATAAACAGGAAGGTATGTCATATAAAGAAAATATAGTCCTCTATTTCTACTTTCCTTTGCATTGCAAAAATGAACTTTCTTTTGTGCTTGTAGATCCCAGTCTGTTTGCGATAAAAAAATATGCGCTATCTGCTTCCATTATGGATATCACTCATGTCATGTGGGATATGAACCTAAATTAATTTGTCAAGTTGTCGTGTCTTATTTGTTGTTACATGTGAAATTGCTTCTTTTCAGGGACACGAAAATCAGAAGCGGGGTAC
Source organism: Eucalyptus globulus (assembly GCA_014182545.1). Classification (NCBI taxonomy): domain Eukaryota; kingdom Viridiplantae; phylum Streptophyta; class Magnoliopsida; order Myrtales; family Myrtaceae; genus Eucalyptus; species Eucalyptus globulus. Next base: position 20,530,273 of record CM024724.1, read on the forward strand.
TTAAACTTATGCGCAAGATCTAACTTCAATTCACAGCCTTCCGCTCTCCAGTAAAAAGGAATCACATTTCCATGAGAAACAAGTATACTCCTAACAGCTCACATCACCTAATTAGCACAAAAAGACGACACATTTTGCAGCACTTTTTCTCTCTCACGAGCATCTTCGCAGTTCCTTCATTCTAGCCTAATCCTGGAAAGAGAGAAAAGATGCTCTCTCAGAAGTCAAGCTGCCGAATCTCTTCTTTTCTTGGCAAACACCAATTACACAAATCCGACGGCAACTCTCCGATTCTTGTTCAGCTTCCTAAATCCAACTCCACCAGACGACTCACCCCATTTCCCGAAATCATCCAAAGCTAAAGAAGACGACGAGAGAGACCCATCAATCATTTTAGCTATAAATTTCGACGAACAAGAATCGCCGCACTTGCTCGACATGAAAACCAGACAACTCGCGAAAACAAAACAAAAACGAAAACCCGGAAATCAAGAAGCAGCGGATCAAACCTATATAGAGCGTAATCGAGGACTACAGGGGAGAAGCGAACCTTGAAATTCCACTGGAAGCTGTATCGTGTTGGAAGATATGCATTGGATGGATTCCGAAGACATACTTAGAAGGAATCTCGGTCGATTGTATCGTGTATGAATTAGTTAGGAATTGATGTCAATCATTTATTCAATCTTTTCTTCCCTTTATTACATCAATCTTGTATTATATTAAAGAGCATTGTACATTGAATCAATACAATGAAAACATAATTCCTACAGAATTCTCTTAATCTTCTCTCGATACTTCATCTTCTTACATGGTATCAGAGCTTCGGCTTCTGATTCTTTTCCTTGCTTCCGCTCCTGGTTGCCTGCCAAAAGAGATCTGAAATAACTCAGCAGATCTACTTTCTAGGATAGGAACCACTCTCGAGAAAAGAAGGAAAGAGCTTCTGTTTTTTTATCCTTACCTCCGTAACTTCCATGGCTGATAACCAATCCACCCTAGATGCTTCACCGCCATTGCAGATCCAAGATTCTCCTGCAGAAACGCAACAACAAGCAATCCAAACTCAACCGGTTCAATGGAGACCCACACAGCTCGGTTCGGGCGGGCAACCCTTTGCGGGTCAACCGTTCCGGTGGATACCTTACCCATGGTATCTCGGGCCAAGCCCGAATACATCATCGCCTGTTCATGTGGGCCACCAAGGAGCCCACGTCCAGTCCGAGGGGAGTCTACCAACCGTGAATAGGGCAAACTTGAACCCCGGAGTGGAGTAGGTAATTAGGTCTGGAAGCGGGTCTGGAGAACCGGGTATGGGAACGAATCCCTACCCGGGATTTTCAAATGCGGGTTACCAATTTGGCTCAAACGAATCGGGTCAGGGAACGAATCCCTACCCGAATCTTGCACCCGGATTCATGCCATTCCCCGTCGCTTCCGTCACCGGGCGACCAGAGCCTGGTGACCCCCTGCATGTCTCAACGGCCGACGGCTCTGAATTGAAACTAATCAACTTACAGTTAACCGGACTGGAGAATTACCACAGGTGGGCCCGAGACTTCCGGCGCGCCCTCGTAACGAAGGACAAAGATGGATTCCTCGACGGGGCGGTTCCGATTCCTGCCGATGAACGCTTGGCTCGATTCTGGAGAAAGTGCAACCAGCTCGTAAGGACATGGATCGGCAATTGCATTTCTCCGAGAGTTGCCGCTAGCCTACCACCAACAAGACTCGAAAGCCATATGGGACAACATCAAACAGATGTACGGAAAGTTAGATTGGGCACGAATTTTTTCCCTTTTGCAGGAACTCAGCGATTTAAAACAAGGGAACATGACCGTGACGGCCTGTTATAACAAATTATCATCCTTATGGAACGATCTCGAAGCCGCAGAAGAAAGGCTTGAAGGACCAGAGGCGACTCTTGCACAATATCGCTCCATAAAAGAAAGGGAAAAGGCAACCCGATTTCTCCTTATACTGAATGACTCGTACCTGAGCTTTCGGTCCCAGATCTTGGCCATGGAGCCCGCGCCACCACTCAGGCAAATCTTCCAACTCGCCGTCCAGGAGGAGAGCCAAAGACTCGCATCCTCGGAGCCGACGAAGGGAGCAGGAAGTTTTGCTCTTGCGAGTCGAGGAGAACGGCGAGATCCGCCGCGGGATCCAGGAGCCAAAACCCTAGCGCACGAAAAAGGGGAAATGCAGGAGGCGCTAGGGTTCCGGATTAATGAAGGACGCGCCCTTAAAAATGAAGGGATGGGCGGTCCAAATCATCCGTGACGATCTGACGGCCAGAAGAGCTTGATCCACTTCGCTGGATCGAACGGTGGAAATGAGATGAGCGGGAAAGGATCCGACGGTGGGATTTTTTCCCGCATATTCGAAAAATTTCTCTAAAGGCAAAGGTAAATTATATTGCGAATTTTGTCGTCGCCCGCACCATACGATTGAGAATTGTTGGAAGTTACACGGCAAACCTAGAGAAAGGGGGAAAAAAAGGAATTTTCTGCAGCCAATCAAGTTAGTGGGTCCAATGTTGATAAATCTATTACATATGAGCAATATCAACAACTGATGCAGGCCATGAATAAATTGGACACCGCCAACAAAGGGGGGAATTTTTCAGGTATCTCTCGCTGCTTAGTCAACAATATCTCAAGAAATAATTGGATAATTAACTCTGGAGCCAGTGATCACATAGTTTGTGAGAAGGCATTTTTTTCAGAAATAAATGCGAAATTAGACTTTCCCATTTCTGTGCAATTACCCAATGCACTATTACTTATGTTGCAATTACAGGGAAAGTCCAAATTAGTCCCCAAATTACTCTCACAAATGTGCTTTATGTCCCAGAATTTCGATTCAATCTTGTCTCTGTCTCCAAAGCCTGTAAAGAAAATTCTGTCGTATACGGTTTGATTCGACACTTGTTTTTTTTTTTCAGGCCCTTTCGACCGGCAAAGTGATGGGCATTGGTAGTCTCTCGAAGGACTTCCTTTGGAAAATTTTCCCAAGTAATCTTGATTTGTCATCTATATATTTAAATAAAATGTCATTGTGTAATGCAACTACCAATGATAAAGAATTCCTTATGCATTCAAGATTGGGTCATAGTACTTTTTTCCCTTACTCTAAATGTCAAATATGCCCACTTGCAAAACAGTCTCGAATTCCTTTTACCTCTAGTCAAAATCGTGCACTTGATATTTTTTCACTGATCCATGTCGATATCTGGGGTCCTTACCATACACAGAATCATGATGGGTCACGATATTTCTTAACAATTGTGGACGATTATTCTCGTGCCACATGGGTTTTCTTGATGCAGTCCAAGGGACAGGTTTTCTCAAATTTGAGAAACTTCATTGCCTTGTCCAAAAATCAATTTGGAAAATCTATTCAGCGCATGAGGACAGACAATGGGAAAGAATTCTTCAGCAATGATTGCAATTCCCTTCTTTCATCCAATGGGATCCTCCACGAAAGTTCCTGTGTATATACCCCACAACAGAATGGGGTAGTGGAGCGCAAACATCGTCATCTCCTAGAAGTTGGAAGAGCTTTAAAGTTTCAAGGGTCCATTCCAGAAGAATATTGGGGTGAATGTATCATAACTGCAGCATATCTCATTAATCGCATGCCCGCGCGAATACTCAATGGAAAATCTCCATTTGAGTTGCTTTTCAAGAGACAGCCAAAATACAACACCTACGAATTTTCGGTGTCTGTGTGTTATGCAACCGTATTATCTCCCAGCGACAAAATGGGCCCACGGGCCGACGCCATCTTCATGGGATACCCAAATTTGCAGAAAGGGTATCGTGTCCTGGATCAGACGACTTGGGAATTCTTTATTAGCAGAGATGTCCATTTTCATGAAGAAAATTTTCCATTCCAGGATTCTTCGAAGGAAACATCAGAGATCTCACGACATTCAACTCATTCCATAGAAGATCCCACTGATAATGGATTTATTCTGACAAATCCTCCAATCATGACCCAACATCTATGTGAGAATTCTACATCAGATAATGCTGCAGATCCAGTCCATGAGAATCAATCACCAACTGAAGCAGAAGAAGTGGTGATTGAAGATATATCACCTTCATATCCTGTCTCAACACCAGTGGATGCTCAAGAATCTTCATCACCTACTCCACTGCAAGTGGATTATCCTCGACGGTCTGGGCGTTCTGTACGTCCGCTAGCCTGGACAAAGGATTATGTGTGCGCTACTCTCAACTCACCAGGTATTCATTATCCACTATCATCTTATGTTTCGTTTCATAAACTTTCGCCAAAATATAGATGTTGTGTTAGTCGGATATCGGAGGACAAACGAACCATCCAGTTATGAACAAGCAGTTACTGACCTCAAATGGCAAGAAGCTATGGAAGCCGAATTGAAAGCTTTGATTACAAATCAAACCTGGGATTTTGTTTCGTTGCCTCCAAACCGAAAGCTGATTGGATGCAAATAGGTCTACAAAATCAAATACAAAGCTAATGGTTCCATAGAGCGCTACAAAGCTTGGTTGGTGGCTAACTGATTTATGTAGATGATATCCTTATCATGGGCAATGATGAAAGTGCAATAAAAAGATTCAAAAAGTTCTTGCATTCCACTTTTCATATCAAGGATCATGGGAGCACCAAAATATTTCCTTGGTATTGAAATTGCTCGATCTGATCAGGGGATTTCTCTTAGTCAACGGAAATTCGTGTTAGAAATCATTTCTGAAGCAGGTTTATCCGGATGCAAACCCTCGGTCATTCCAATTGAGCAAAACACAAAATTGACTACCAAGGATTATGATGAAGGGATATCAGAGAATCATGATCCTGTTCTTAAGGATCCTTCAAGTTATCAAAGACTTGTTGAGAAACTCATATACCTAATAATGACTAGGCCAGATATCTCATATGCAGTACAAACCCTCAGTCAGTTCATGCATAGTCCAAAATGATCTCATATGAATGCTGCCTTAAAAGTTGTGAAATACTTGAAAGGCTGTCCAGGGCTTGGGATTCTCTTATCCAGGAAATGCAACATGGAAATGTCAGCGTATTGTGATGCAGACTACGCGACTTGTCCTATGAGCCGAAGATCCATCACAGGTTTTTGCATTAAGCTTGGAAAATCACTTCTTTCTTGGAAGACCAAGAAGCAAGCGACTGTATCCTTATCTTCAGCTAAAGCATAATATCGAGCTATGGCGAAGACTACTTGTGAGATCGTATGGATAAGAGGACTATTTCGGGATCTAGGAGTCAAATTAAAGGGTCCGACAAAATTGTTTTGCGACAATGATGCGGCACTCAAACTTGCAGCAAATCCCATAGTTCACGAGAGAACAAAGCATATAGAAGTGGATTGTCACTTCACTCGTGAGAAAATTCAGCAAGGGATAGTTGAAACAAGAGGAATTGGAACGGTAGAACAGCCTGCCGACATCTTTACCAAACCTCTATGTCAGAGACAACATGCATATCTATTAAGCAAGCTTGGCGTCTTAGATATCTACCAGCCACCAGCTTGAGGGGGAGTGTTGGAAGATATGCATTGGATGGATTCCGAAGACATACTTAGAAGGAATCTCGGTCGATTGTATCTGTGTATGAATTAGTTAGGAATTGATGTCAATCATTTATTCAATCTTTTTCTTCCCTTTATTACATCAATCTTGTATTATATTACAGAGCATTGTACATTGAATCAATACAATGAAAACACAATTCCTACAGAATTCTCTTAATCTTCTCTCGATACTTCATCTTCTTACATATCGGAGCTCGGGGTCGAGAGCCGACTCGTCCTCCTCCTCGGCGTCGCCGGCAACGATCGACAGATTCGGCGGCGGCTAGGGTTCCGGCGTTGAGACGAGGGGTGGCGACGGAGACGGCGAGGCGGAGGCGCGTCGACGAACGGCAACGATCGACTGATTCGGCGGTGGCTAGGGTTCCGGCGGTCGTGAGCATAGGCACAGTCGTGTCGTCGGAGAAGAAGGTGGAGTCGAGAAAGATGAGAACGTGTTTGTGTTTACTGTTTATGTTTGGATTTGGAGTTATCGTGTCTTGGGTCGAACAATGTTCCGACCCTACCCGACCCTAAACATATCTTCATTGCTTGTTTTATGTCTGTGTCTCAAACAGTATCAAGACCCGAAGCAAGTATACTACTTGTTTCGTGTTTGGGTCAGGTCGGGTCGGGTCGGGTCGGGCTTTTTTGACACCCCATTCAGGTCCATTGCCTTAAGAGGAGGCTTCGATCAAAAATTCAAAGGGGTCTCAATTCCCTCTAGAAACTAATCAAACCCAAACTCACTTGAAAGAAAAAAGAAAAGAAAAGGAGATCTAAAGCCCAATCACCAGTAAAACCAATATTGAACATAACGGCACCAACCCATCCTCTCATGCTAAGCCCACAATGAATTCTCTTGTTTTTTATCCCTCTTTTTTCGTTTTTTTCCCTATCGTCTTCTTCCTATCATCTTCCTCGCGCATATCTCGAAAAACTCTGCTCTACTAATTAAACAAACTCGACCTCATCGTTGATCGACGTATTCGAGCATCGAATGAAACATCACCGTTGTCTGGCTTTAGTTGCCTGGAGCACCACATCGTCCGTTAACCATGATGCATAAGCCGAGATTTGCAGAAAGACACGCCGGATATGAGAGGAAGAACTGGACCTCATCCAGTGGGAGATTCACCAAGCTAATCAACGTATGGGGCAAAGATTTCGAGCCACTTTTCCCGCCAAGCAAAACGAACAATCACCATGGGGGCCGGATAGATGCGAAAAATAGCAAAAATAGATAGTCGGTGACATATTTGGAGACCAAAAAGTGTACTGGAAAGGAAAGCAGATCCGTAGTAAATGGGGGAAAACATTTTAATCCGCAATGCATAGACTAACAACCACATCCCATAATCAGTATTGTTCAACAAAATCAATCCGAATGTGTCAGTTTTGCTTCCTAATCAATCAACAGCATGTGGCAAGGATCACAGATTTGACTCACTCATTCCATCAAACACTTGGTCAGAATCTCAGGAAAAAAGACTCAATGTAACACCGCACGACAATCCAAATACTTCTTTCTTTGCACGAAGGATTTGATTCATCGAGGTAAAAAATGATTTCGATCCTGGTCTCTTCCCAGACATACACCAGCGTCAACTTCAAACTAAATCTTCACTCATGAAATGACCGAAAGAAATGTTCCAAAACCAACCTTACCGAGGTGGGATTTTCAACCACGACTGCTGAGTAAACTCGTCCAGAGAGGTTCGGGTAAGCGTCGATCAACGAACTTGAGATCGATACATGGAGATTGAGCGGGACTTGACAGCTTCAGTGTTTTCGCCTACAAAACAAGGCAAGGCAACGCTTCTCCCGATACTTCACAGAAGCAAGAGATCCACAGTGACGGGCAAGAATTTAATGCCGGAACCGGGAGTCCAAGTACGCCGGCTACAGTGATCGGTGTCGATGGAAATGGCTTCGGGCAAAAGGCTCAACTCCCTCGGATGGACTGAGTGTAAAAGCAGAGGATAATAGAGTTTCTGGGCCATGGCAAGGGAATGGTCGCGAGTGATGACGGAAGACGTCCGACTGGGAAGGACGAAGTCCGAAAATCTCCCGGAGTGCTCTCAAAATTTGTTATCATCCCCGCTCTGTGTTTTTGCTTCTAGAGTAATTTCTATCTCATTTTCTTGCCTCACTCTCTCTCTCTGACATTCCCCCCAAAACACGATCCTCTGTCCCGTCTTGCTCGGAAAAAAACCGACATTCCCTCCTTTCCGTCGCGTCCTCTGTGCGAGCGGTTATGGGGAGAGAGAGAGAGAGAGGTCTGAGAGAGAATGCCCAAAGATGAAGAAGACGATGAATATTATCTGGTCTCCCTCTCAAGTTCTGGAGGGGAGGAGACTGTATACGGAAGAAGATCTCTATCTTTTTTCCTTTTTTTTGTCACTTGTTCCCCAATCCCCCTTGAGAATGCTGAAATGGGCGGGTTTTATAGATGGGCCAGAGTTGCGCAGATAGGGCCGTATGAATTGATGGATAGGCCTTTTTCTTTTCTTTTTCTCTTTCTCATTTCTTAAATTTTTTTTTATCACTTAAATGCATATCTAATTTATCAATTAAAATTCAAGTGTGGATACCTGTGTGTCCAATAAAGCTCATAGTGATATGTAAAATTGCGTAAGTTGTTAATCAAATGTATCCATCTCATTCTCAACTCAATTTTGATAAACTTCATCCTAATGACTTATCTTCTATGGATGACATCTTATTATTCACATGCTGTTCTTAGTTTCTCGGGATTATGTACAGCAAGTAAGACATCGTTTCAATTTTATACTAATTCAAATCTATGCATTATGTGTTATGTTACATTGTTGAATATGTGGTAACAAGATGGAATCATGATTCAAATACTTTTTGTTCTATTCCCATTAAGTGATTTTGTGATGTCCACACATGATATGTATGAAAGGTTCCGACCCATGAGTTTGGTAAATACAAGTAGTGTTATTCGACATCCATGCTTTTTAACTTTTCTTGAGAAGTAGAGGTTGCATAACTATTTTTTGCCGTGGTTTCGACTAACAACTTTGAAAGCCGCAAGAAGCCACTTCTTCGGCAGCAAGATGATCAACACGGTCTAATTTATTTGCAGGACTTAAATAAAATTTTGACGGCTTCACCTAAGAAAAAATTCCTCATGTGAGTCGAGCGAAGACTTGCAAAAATAATTAACGTAAGACGGGTTCATCCTTGCACTTCAAAGACTTGCAAAAAACAATTTAATCTCCTTGAGACTCCAAACTATCACTTTTCACTCATGCAAATATTTTCATTAAAAGACTAATACACTTTGTTTCCTTAAGAGATAAATTTTCTCAAACTATCCTCGAGATTTATACAGCTACGTATATGTAGATTAATTTTGTTGATCATAAAATGCACTCACATATGTTATTTGTTATTTGAAAGTACATCGTTGTATTTAAGTATTTTCTTACAAGATTTCGGAAAATGGCAAAAAAAAGAAAAAGAAAAGCAGAGATCATCCTTAATCTACAACACAGGGCTGCGTATTTGGCCAATTTACCTTTTGGATGACCAGCTTTCCTATAGTTTTGAATATGGATTTGTCTGCCCAATTTACCCTCTTGTAATCTTGAAGATACCGAACATAAAAAGAGGCAGAGAGCACTTTGATACTTTAGACCAGTTAAAAAAGAATCCGCATCATAACATATAAGTTGCGTTGATAAAATTTGGGATAGGATAAAATTTATCACATCCTATGTTTGGTACCTACTCAAGATAGGATAAAAGGGGATATAATGAGGATATAGATTAGATAAAATTATCTTATGAGGAAGGTGGGATAAATGTTGATAGGATTTTTAGCATCCATAATAGGAAAGTTATATTTCTCAAATGATAGATTTTTAAATTAACAAAATTAAAATGATATTTCAATATAAATAATATTTGAATTCTAATATAAGAAATTCAAAATAAATTTTTGTAGTTATTTTAATTTGGTATTATTTTTATTTATATAATCGAATTTTATTATATTTTATAAAATAATTTCAATATATAAATATAAATATAAATTTATATTTATTATATATTTTAGATATTTTAGGTATATTAATACAGTTTACTATTTAACAAAATTTTATTAGAGAACGATGGGAAGGGAAAAAAAATTAAAAAAAGAAATTAATTAATAAAAAGAGGAAAAAAATAAAATAAAAAGAAAAAAATAAAGTAAGCAAGAGTGTCGTGAAAGAGAGTTATTTTCTCAAATGAAGTTTTTTAAAATTAACAAAATTAAAAATATATCTCAATATAAATAATATTTGAATTTTAATATAAGAAATTCCAAATAACAAAAAATAACAATTTAGTTATTTTAATTTAATATATATTTTTTAATTTTATATATTCGAGTTTAATTATATTTTATAACATAATTTCAATATATAAATATAATATATTTATTACATATTTTAGGTATTTTAATATTTTGGTTATATTAGTACAATATGCTAGTTAATAAAATTTTATTAGAGAGTGATGGGAGGGAAAGAACAAAATAAAAAGAAATTAATTAATGAAATAGATGAAAATTAAATAAAAAAATAAAGTAAGTAAGAGTGTTGCAAGAGATTTTTAATGTCTCTGTTTATAAAATGAACCAAAAATGTTTGGTTCATTTTACAAACATTGTATGATATTGTGTGAATATATTCAATTTTATTACTACAATTGCCAAACAATAGATATAAAATATCAAAATCCCATTGATTTTATATTCTATCATATCTAGTCCTATTTTGATTAGAAATCCAGACGACCAAATATAACCATAGGCTATAACATATAATCTTTCCACAAAAAAAAAAAAAAAAAAAAAAAGATACACTCATTTTATTATCATTTAAATATATTGTATTAGTCGCAATTTTTTTTTTTTGAGTTTTTTTTTTTTTTGGGGGCTCAGACGCTCAAGGATGGATTAATGCCGAGGTGCTGGTGATAAAGCCACCCAAAAACATATTACAAGCCAATAGTCTCTGTTGCTTCTTCAAGCGGGCTTCGCTTCTTAAGGAACATCCCCAGTTGCCCACAAACAAATTACTTTTTAATGATTTAAACTTTTGAGTAGAAATCCTTAACAAATAATGTAAAAACAGGCATGTGAGATCCAATGTGGCCATATTATGTGTTTTCTGTGACATGATTGGCTTATAGCGGAGGGTAGTACTTGCGGTATACCCTCGTACGGTCCCCACACCCAATAGACGGAACATGTCCAGCTAAGGGCCGAGAAAATATTGGGTACTTCTTATGCTCCAGCGTGTCAAACAAGAAGGCGATGAGGACGACATGTGTCCTCGTGTCAGGCGCCATTTTGAAAAATTTTAGGACGGGAGACTGAGGGTTTTTCTTTCTTCGCGCCTCTCTCACCTCTGCAGATCGTCTCTTTCCCCGTTCTCCTCTCTCTCTCCTCTCTGTCTCTCTCCCCTCCGCCTCCGCTGGTTGCTTCCATCGCCCCCCACGCCGATGCAAACGCCGAAGTCGTGCCTCTCTTCCAGCGAAACGCGACGCCGACGGCCCTCCACCTCCGCCTCCGCCGGTTGCCTCCGTCGCCCTCGACTCCGACACCAACGCAGCCTCTGCCTCCTCCCCTAAACCCTACTCGACGCCGACGCCCCCTCCGCCGGTTGCCTCCGTTGGTGTCGGAGTTCGTTGCCCCTGACTCCTCCGCCTCCGCCCACGTGCCCGACGCCAATGCGTCGAACCACGACGGCGAAAATGGAGGAGAGAGAAACGACGAGCTCGACAGCACCGGTGACGGCGACGAAGCAGTAGACGGAGAGGAAGAAGCAGAAGCGCGTGCTCGGGGTTCTGGACATGGCTTGTCGCCATCTAGGCTGCCAAAGGTTAACAAAATTCAATGAAGAATTTCCTTTAGGAAGATAATCAGCATCCTTTACAAAAAGAAATACATGTGAGTACAGTAATTCCTTTAGGTTAACGAGATTTCGTGATACATGGAATCTGTGGAAGGGATCAAAGCATGGAACAACGACACGCCAGTAAGCAAACAAGCAGCTTCCTTCCTACAGAGATCGAATGTAGCCGAATCTGCGTAGAGAGACATCGCCTGCTGCTTCAACCAGTAGCCTTTGCCAACTGCAGGCGGCACAAAACAAACAAGAAAAACCAGAAATCGTAGGTGGAGGGCCGTCGGCATCCCGTTTCGCTGGAAGAGAGGCACGACTTCGGCGTCGGCGTCGGCGTGGGGGGCGATGGAAGCAACCAGCGGAGGTGGAGGGGAGAGAGACGATTTGCAGAGGTGAGAGAGGCGCGAAGAAAGAAAAACCCTCAGTCTCCCGTCCGAAATTTTTTCAAAATGGCGCCTGACACGAGGACACGTGTCGTCCTCCGATCGCCTTCTTGTTTGACACGCTGGAGCATAAGACGTACCCAATATTTTCTCCTAAGGGCCTTGTAACTCCTTGTACTTTCTCTTTGCTCTGACCAAGCCCACCACCGAGGCAACCTGCAATGGCATGGTGAGTTATTAACTTTTCCGTACCTACATTGGTATGATGAGTTATTAATTTTTCCGTAACAAGAGTAACTTGGATCTAAGATTTTGTTTCTAATGGCACATTTCTAAACAGCTCGGTGACTCACTATTGAGTTTGAATTCTACAAATTCCTTAAATAGTAGGTGACATGCTACAGTAAAAGTGGGCCTACGTTGGCAAGTTGCTTAATCCAACAATATTTTTACTAACTTCGATTTTATCTGTAATGGTAAATTCCTTATTTTAGTGATAACTAACTAGTTGTAAGCGGACTAGGTGGGTAAGTTGCTAATTTCATTGCTAAGTTTATGCTTTAAGTGGTAATTTTCACATGTGATAATTTACTTTCCACTCAAAGTTGGTAAATTCCTTATTTCAGTGATTCCTTGCTACCTTTTAAAAAATGAAACTATGTCGGTGAGTTATTAGTTTCAGCGGTAAATTACTATGTTCAGCATGAAGTTTTTGTTTTGAGTGATAAATCTATGAAAATTTTTATTGTTAATTATCGCATTTCTTGTTGATAAATTACTATGAGTATACCTGATTAATAGGTTGCTAGTTATATGATTTTACCAACGGGATAAATCTACTAGCCATATTAGGAAATTAACCATGCTCGGAACATTGTTCCTGATAGCCAGTAGGTGCAATTATGATAAAATGATCTTGAGTCCAGTTAAAAGTACTCGCTGCTCATGACTATTACAAAGATAAACTAATGCCATTGAAATCAGTTAACAATATGTAGCTAAGCAAGTTGTGCAGAACATGACATTTATTAGTGACATCATGATGCGATTGACAAGGAAAAATCAAACATTTCAGGATACTTGGTGTTTACCTTCTCTTTGCAATTAAGGGATCCTGTAAGCTCAAAGTGAAGATCACCCTTTGCTTGAAATGCAACACAGTATGCTACTCCTAGAATCTTATTATACAAGTCCTTTGAAGTCACAAAAGATATATAACCCTCGGGAAGCAACCTTTTTGGTGTCTCTCCTCCAAGTAGAATAACTTGGCAATATGTTTTGTCATGAAATGTCTATCATAGATGTATATATGTAGATTGTTAATTTTTTGAAATTAGCACCTAAAAGGAAGAGTTTCAATGAGTTAAGTGGGTAGTCCTACAATTTAGATATAGTTAGCAATAGCATTACAAAGAACTTTTTTTTTTTACTTAATTAGTGGAGACTAGACATGTATTATTGGAGATTTTGCAACTGGATGAACATGTATTATTGAAGTTTTTCATTGGGTGATCCTTGTAATTCAACAGTGAACAAGAGTTCCATAAATAAAGAGGAATATCCTTTGCATTGCCTTATAGAACCTCCACTACATATACATGTAGAATCGCTTTCTATATGTTTGGTTTTTTTTATTAGCCCACCAATTCAGGATTTTCAGCCCTTTATAATATAAAAACACTCAATGCAGCCAACATGTACATGACTCCATATTAAACAGAGAGAGAGAGAGAGAGAGAGGGAGGGAGGGAGGGAGTCTAACCTCAACAATCTCAGCGTCACATAAGTTGGAGAGAGTTCTACTTAGAGATTTGCAACTAGTTGCCCATAGTGTTATCGATTTGCAAGTAGTGTTATCGATTTCACTAGAGAGAGAGAGAGAGAGAGAGAGAGTAAATCTCAAGTGGGAACCCACAAGCCATGATCAATCTTTTGACAACTATTGTCACATCAATTTAAGCTAACATATGGAATCTTATGTAGAGGTGGTGGAGGGTCAAGAATCTCTTTTAGTCATCACTTATTAGGAAGTGGTGGTTGATTAATGATTTTTAAAAATTAGTTTGAATGTGACAATTCAATGAGTCAAACTACTGAAAACTCATTTTTCCAATCCTTTGGGTCTTTTAATAACCCAATAAACATCAATTTAGTGGAGATGTCGAAGAAATAGCTAAGGAAATTGAGCAATTATGGGAGGAATCAATCAGTTATGTGAGGATGTGAGGAAGAGTCCAAAAAAAGAGGAAAGGAAATCAAGCAATTATCAAAGTGAGCTTCATAAAAAGTACGTAATTTCAATGTTACTGATCTATCACTACATCATGAAGATCAAGAACTTCATAGAATTGGCCTTTGAGGACAATCTTTTCCAACGGAGGGAGAATGACATTGAAAGTATCCGTATCTATATTGGAAGATTTCAAGATCCTCTCTTGTGATTTCCATAATAGGTATAATATGTTCTCTTGATCCTCTCTTGTGATTTCAGACAAAAAGAGATTCTTAGAGTTCATTAGTGATCAGGGGAGTGTTGTATCCTTGGAGTGCCTTTACCATTATGATATTTTGGTTAAGGGAGACCTAGGTTATTTAATCTCGTCCTTGTCCTTCTTGTCCTTCTTATCCTTCGCAGTGGGGTTTTCTACCTGACTAAGATTAAACAACCTTTTTCATAATTTGTTCATTCAACACAATCCAACGTCAATGGAATCGACGGGCATGACTGGAAAATTGAAGGACCAAAAAGTATGTCTCATATTAGGCATAGAAAGAGAAAAATTGAAGGGACCTTTTACATATATAGTACTATATGCACACATGTTAAGTGTATGCACAAAATTTATATTTGAAAAATTGAGCAAAACCACTAAATTAGAAGTACTTAATGGAAATAAATTGTTGATAAAATATACACTACACAGACACATATAGAAAAAGTTAGTGGAAAAAGAAAGACTTTTCAAGATTTCAATAAAAAAAACTTGCTGTTGGATAGAAAAAGTTCAGATTTTGATATTGAAACATAAGAGAGGTCAAATAAACTTGGCTTAGTTCGTACTCTCCAATGTACATCAATTCGTGACTTATGATTCGAATTTTTGACCAACAAATCATTTTCATTTATGAGTCACCATTAATCATTGTGATAGGTAGATTAGAAACTTAAGTAAAACATTAGAAGAAATACTTTACTTTTGCAACTAGAGAAATTAATAAATTAGAATCGAGAACTTGATTACTCTAATTAATAAACTATTGCCCTTCCACGACCTAATTTTGTTTAAATTTTGAGATTTGATGACCTTTTTTTTTGAAGGATTTTTATGCAATTTTGGAAGAAATATATTCGAAACCATTTTTAGGCCTTTCCATAATTTTAAAAAAAGAAATTAAAATAACAATGTAATATAAACTGACCTGGTCGGCCAGACCGCGAGTGCCCGATTCGGATCCGGCCCGGCCGACCTGGGTCACGCCTCCGGATGGCCCAGAGAAGAGCCCGCCCCCCATTTGTCCTTTCAAATTTTTGACTTCTCTACTTTTACTTTCTTTCTCTTTCCCTCTCTCTTGTCCTGTTCTCTGCGTGTGGTCGGCCTAAAGTAGAGAGTCCCCACTTTTTGTACTTTATTGAGCAAGAGACAATAGAATGACCCCTTTTTTTTATTCTATAAGCTTGTTGCCCCTCCCCCTTTTGTTCCCTTTTCTTGTTCTCTTCACCCCGCACGTCTCTCGCCCATCTCCCCTCCCGCCCTTGCGACCTCACAGAAGCATTCTTGCTTCAAGTTCTCCCCGAGGGCCAAGAACAACAGCGGATGCAGACCATTAAAAAGACTCGAGCTCTAATCAAGATAGTTTAGGCACGCATAGCACAAGCCGCGGCCAGTCATCGCGCGGCGGACATTCGTGGCCACAATGACCATCGCCCCTCGTCTTCGCCGGCCGCAGAGACCGGTCATCTGCGGAGCCGTGCCCTGTAGTGAAAGATACCGCGGAGCAAGAACGCACAACGCAAAGGACAGCGGCGGAAATCTACCATGATGCTTTTGACAAACCACGAACACCAAGAACGGACGGGGAACCAAGAACAAATTGCATACGTTTCAGTCAGGCATTTCATCCAACATATATAGGGTGCATCGGCAAATGGGGGTTAGAAACGAGAACAACGAGCCCCAGTTCAAGCCGGGATTCAAAACAAACGACGCCCGAGGCCTTGCAACCGCAGCCCTCACCTAGATGAGCCCGGAAACTCACACGACCCGAACCACGGCGGCTCGGCAGACGGGGTCCGATACAGGGCACAAAAACGGGGTACGACGGGCGCTCGGATGAAGGAGCCCTACCCGGGTCGGCGGCGTCGGACGGCGGACAAGCTCCATCCATCGGGCTACGTCCGTCCACCTCGCTCGTCCCCGAGCCGGAATCCTCGGGAAACCGGCCCCAAATTGAAGAAAAACGAGACAAACCCGAACGGAACCTACCGCGGCTTCCACGCGAACGAGGCGTGACGGCGGCCGGCGACTCTCCCCTACCATCCACTCTCTCTCTCTCTCTCTCTCTCTCTCTCTCTCTCTCTAGTGGATCTCTCTCGAATCTCGCTCGGTTTTTCTCTCTGAAAAGCTCCCCCTCTTTCTCGACCTTCCCCCTTCTCCCGATTCTCTCTTCCGCCCCCTCTTTCAACTGAGCTCGCGGCCCTCTACTTATAGGCGAGGAGGCCGGTCGACGGAGGTGTTCGGACCGCCGGTCCTTGGCGCGGCGACCGGGCCTCCTCCTGGCCGAACCGGCGACCCCTCGCCGTCCAATCCGTCGCCGGTCTACCCTCCTCTCTCTGCCGTACGTAGGTCGTCCTGCGCGCGTCTCGTCTGCAGCGTGAGGAAGAAGAAGGAGAGGGAAGGAGGTGAAGTGGGGAGTAGGCGGAGGGGCCGGGCCTGGGGGGAAGAATGAGCGGAAATGGGCCCAGCCCTGGGTGATGGAAAAAAGAAAAGGCGCTGGGGTCAGGCCCAGCCCCAAGCCATTTCACTATTTTTTTTTATTAATTTAATAGTCATTTTTGAAATTTTTTGAAATTTTTTCTGTTTGTCCAAAAATGCAATAATTTCCATCTAATGTGGAAATCGTTTTTTATTAGGGCTAAATTGATTTGTAACTTTTTGTGCAATTTAAACTTAAATATTTAGCCAAAATTTAAGTGTCAACAAATAAATATATAAAGTCAAAGAATAAGAGAGCAATATTAGTGTCTATACCACCAAATCTTACCATCCCTAGACAAATAATTAACATCATTACAAAGGCATTCAGCTGCATTTTTCAGTATTATCACAAGACTTTTGTATAACAATATCAATGCCCATCAAATGAATCAAGTCATGTATGTGTAGTGTCCTTCATCTTCAATTGTCAAGGACTTGTCAACAAGAACTTCTACTCCTAAAGTTGCAACCGCTAAGAACTTTCATAATGTATTTTGTAGATTGCTCCTTGAAGAGATAGGCAACATCAAGGAAGATCTCCTATGCATAGTCCTCTAGTCCATGTAACTTAACTCACGAACATTGTTGACGATTTCATTTTTTTTTTCTAATAATACCTCGGACAACAATTTTTTCCCAAAGGAAATAAATTATTAATAGTATGTCTTGAGTTTGAGCCTATAAAAGAAACTTTCCTAATTTGAATACGTTTCATAGTTTGAAAGTTTTCGACATAATTTTTTTTTCCTATATTAGAAGTGAGTCTTCTTTGTGAAGAGTATCCAAGATATGGCTTCTTCGTGAATTACATCTTGAATTAATTTGAGAATGTTAAAGCCAATTACAATTTTATGTTAAAGTTTGTAAATTCCTTGATGCGAGTTGTCGTAAATTAATGCCAAAATAATTGGACTTTACAATTAAATCAATGTGAAGTCAAAAAAGAAATTACAATAAATAATAAATAAAACTAAAAAATTATGTGGACTGATCCAAGTATTAGTACTTATTTTATGGGGAGAGTTAGTGACAAATAATTCAATAATCAATTAAAAAATTAAAGAGTTATAATTGCTCCCATGCTTGAGTATTTTTCAAATTTAGATTACTCCAAAACTCATATTATTTACAGATAAAATTACTCAATTTGACGTAAAACTCATGTCACAAAATCACCATATGTTCAATCTCTCATGCATAACAAAAACGAGAGCTCATTACGGCTGATCCGAGAAGCGTCTGTATAAACCTTTGTCTCTCTGCGGCTTAGAAGAATGATGGTCATTGTACGACAAAAGACGAACACCTTTCGTATGATCATAAAAAAGGGAATTTAGACCTCCACTGTTGTATTTCTTTATGTGGTCAAATCAAAACACTTTTTTTTTTGGATAAAGACCAATTAACAGAGATGTCCTCCCCTTTTTGTTTTACCTTCTCGTAGGAGTTGCATTGAAGTAGCCAACCTTGGTATTTATCTCTGGCAAACATAAACAAAAATGATCGGTTACATCATGTTAGCATAATAGTCAACATGAGCAGTGACACAAAATATTATTCTCAAACAAGGGATAGTCACGCTTGGTGAATTCAATTTTTGCAAGAGTGCCCATCAAGAAATATCTTTGTGTGATTAGAATGGGAAAACATATGAGCTATTAGATCAGCTCAATCCTTAGGAAAGTTTACGTATTACAAGCAATCTTGGAGTTGCACTGTTAAGGAAAATCATGAAATATAACGATAATTACTTCGTTGATAGCGTGATTGTTGAAGTAAATGTACTAAGGATATCAGATTAGAAAATTTTGAGAGAACTTCCAATTGTTTGTGATTTCTCGAAAAAAATTTCAATGCTAAAAGTCCCAAACTCATGAGAACTTTGAGGAAATCTACTCTCCTTGGACAAATGTCACTAACATTGTCACCTAAAGTTACAAGGACTTTACATGAGGTGCCATCATCGATATGATTTACTAGTCCAAATATAGATACCATCACTTACGAGTTGTTGAAGGAATTTACTGTGCTATTGGATAATTACTGAGTGATAGGATCATCAAGATATGAACTCTACAATTAAGTTACTAATCTTAAGAGAAGGTTATTAACTACAAGCACTATAATGATCACGGGGGCTGCATGAGACTTACATAGTTCGAAAAATAATTACGATCCACAAATACCAAATACTGTCAACTACAAAAATAATTTCTATCGGCGGGCTTCTCCGGCTAAAGGAATGGCATCTCCGGAGAAGCATTTACGACCCGACTCGGACGATGAGAAATATGCCAGCAAAAATAAAAGAAAACGCCAATTTAGTCTTGGTTTTAATGATTTCATAACAAATAGAGTACAAAAAAATAACATGCATCTCGCAAAAATTGAATTCGATTTTTCATCGAGACATTCCGTCGAATAGTTCATGTGCAGTTCGGAATACCACCTCTAGGTTTGAAAGTTAGTAGACCAAACCTAGCTCCCTTCCATCAGATAAGTGTACATTAGCCATTAACTCAGCGTCCAGTATAATAGACTTTCTTTGTTTCTCAAAGACAGTAGTGAAGATTTCTCCTTTTTTTTTTTAATGTCTAAATGTTGTTTTGCAACGATCAAGCACTTGAATCCAGAAAAAGTAGAAAGGAAAAGAAGCGAGGCAAGAGAGGGTCTGACACATCTGCACTTTCTGCTGGATCTGATGGAGGGCCACCTGATATGGGGGCTCTTTGGGTCTGATCTTTCGCCAATGTATGTGCATCATCATCTATTGAATTTCATATATTTGATCAGATTAGACAAAAATATTTCTATCTATATTAGCATTTATTTGATGCATGCATCTATACATTGGTCTTTGGCGCTTCCTAATTTTCCAACTGTTGTCAAATTTAGAAAGATCTACAGGTACAAATTTTTCAATAGTGTTACTTTTCTTGAATAGTCTACCCATTTGATGCATTTTATATAGGCAATTGTAATTTGGAGATTCTTTGTAAACATAATTGATGCGCATGCGCATAATACCTACCCTGGTAGATTTGTTGGCATTGGCGTAGGTGAGTTTGGTCAGCAACCAAAGGGGGAAGAAGATAAGGAGATTCAACTATTGCTGTCTCAAGGCTAAATCTTTTCATGAATATAAAAGAGATGTTCACATGAATTTGTCAAGTGATGGTTTAATTTTTAAATTCCCTTCCAAAGTATTGGTTTTGCTTTAATTGTAGATTGGGGTTCCTCTGAAGATGTCATTCTTTTCCCCTTTATTTCTTTGACAAGAAATGCACTAAGCATTTGTGCACACAATTTTTTGTAATTAATGAAAGATGTCTACGTCCAAAATGCACCTAAGCTTCATCTACAAGGATCCGAAAGCAATCCATTTGTAGTTGGAGATGACATAGATATTACATATGCTAGTTCCTCCATTCAAATTGGTGCAGGATTCTAACATTAAACAGCTTTTGATTGTTATGTTTGGTTAATTAGGCAAAAAAATAATAAAATTGCCTTGTAGATCTTTTGTCAATTGTCGTTGGTTGTTATATCATCATAATGTCATTTACGAATTATAGTCTCCAAAGCTTATAAGTGATGGATAATTGTAGATATCATGAGCATCTGTGAAGTTTTAGCAGTGGATTTTCCAATTATCCCACGATTTAAATCCTAAATCTTTCTCAATATTTTTGTGGAATTGCATTGTGTCAAATGCGGCTTGTCCAGTCCTCAAGAATCACAACAATCTTGTGACTTCATCATTGCATCCACGAGGGAGCGGGGAGAGTCAAATTTTAAGCAAATAACTGATGCTAAAAGTAGTCTATAACTCGAACTTCTCTCTGGAGCAATTTTTGAGGTTACATACTATTTTTCTCGGATTGCCTCAAATATAAATCTTTTCATTCCCTATGAGCAACAACATAGAACGGATGTTAGTACCGGGCTATCCTCTATCTTCGAAGGCTGGTACCTTATTACTCTTGTATACTACTTTGACCCAAAATGGGGAAATAAAAAGTTGTTACTTCTTTATCTAACAGCTTAACAAGCATTGCATCTTACATGGTGATGCTGTTCTAATTATGTAGGTAGTTAAGAGATCTGTTAAGCTAATAAAACTTAGATGTGTAGATTGATTTATTCCATGTAAGAATTGAAAAACATTTGCTACTTTTGCAAGATAGCAAGGCATGCCTTGTGAGCCCCGTTTGCATTTAAATGGTGATCGAACATATGGGAGGGCACAATTGCTAAATAATATAGGCGAATGTAGACATTACGAGAACTTTAATGCAATAAAAGCATTTGTGGCTTGACCTACGCCGTAATGTTTTACTGATGCCTAGCCCCATGAGTGAACTTTCCCAATCATGCACTGTTGTCGAACGAGCTGGTCAACTTTTGTCTTCATTGTCATTGAGAAGGTAGTCTGTAAAAGCCAATACACCAAACCTAGGTCCCTTCCATGAGATAAGTGTACCTAAGCCACTAACTTAGTATTAAATACTTTGATAAAGTTCCGATTTATAATAATTGATATAATTGTTAGCCATGTATTTAAGGTCTGTCTTGTGGTTATCTTCAACTATTTTGTATCATGAATGAGAAGAATTTTAATAGTAAATACATGATGCGTTATTTTCAACTACTTTATGAATTTTTTAAATTTTTACGAATTTTCTGGATTTTTTATTTTTTAATGACTATTTTAGTTTATTGTTATTTCTTGATTTTTTATATTTTTGAATTCAGACAAGGATTTCGGGCTGGCTCTGGTCTAGCAGGCCTGGGCCATGGACACGAATGGGCTTCTCCCCGGAGCAACTTATGAGGTTACTCATTATTTTAGTACTCTCCCCACTCCATCTACTTATGGCTGTGATAATCTGTTTGTTGCGGCGAGGCCTCTGAAATTGAGCTTTTGTGGAGGTGTTTTCGGCTAAGTTCTTGGCTGGAGTATTCCTCGGTGGTTGTTTCTAGAATCTGAGTGGACGTGAATGTGGTACGCGTTGATGAACAGGTCAAAAAGCAGGGGAAGCAGGCGGATAACACACAGTTCCGAGCTCAGCTTGATGCGCTGGGCCTGAAAATTGTCCAGGTGACTGCAGATGGTAATTGCTTTTTCAGGTCTGTGTTCCTTGTTAGAAAAAGATCACCGTATTGTTCATGATTCTGTTGAATGTTTCCAGGTTTGATTTTTTTTTTTTTTTTAATGTTAGATAACAGTATTCCTCTCTGTTATGGAAGATTATTGGTATGCTCATTGCATTACCACTCTATCGTCAGAACACAACACAAAGTGCGTTTTATGGTACACTGGTTCTGGAACTCTATCATCGATTTACTAGAATTCCTCAGTTGGAAAAATTATTGCATTTCGTATAATGTATCATTCTGCTTGAGACACTGCATCTGGAAATATATCTCGAAGAATAGCTCTATTTGTCAGGGAATGTAGCTCTTTTAACTTAGTCTCGACGATATTAGATTGACTCTTCCGTTATCCAACTAAGTAACTTTGTAAATTTCTGTCACTATTGTATTGCTATTGTACAACGCCTAGAGAAACTAACCATGTGCCTCATTCCTGTTTTCATTCCACATATTTGAATTATCCATCATCCAGGTAATCTTACAGCCTTGTATGGAGCTTTTGTTTATAGAAACGCCTTTGCTATGGTTGGAATTTTCATAGTTGTCCACTCTTGTTAATCAGGGCCCTTGCAGATCAGTTGGAAGGCAATGAAGAAGAACATGGGAAGTACCGTAGTATGGTTGTTCAGTACATATTGGTATGTGGAATGCGGATTTCTCTTTTTCAAACTGTAGGAATTATGTTTAGGGGGGGGGGGGGGTTACATGGTGATATAGTCCTCATTTGTACTAGTCCTCAGTGATCCGAATCTAAACTTTATTTGGTGCATTTTGTTCTTGAACTTTTCTGTAAGTATTGATGGATCTCACACTTATATAGATACTGAAATAGCATGCCTTTGGAAGAAAAAACCAAGTTAAAATGGGTATTATACATTGAAGCATACATTTCTGCTGCCAATGGTTATTACTGGTGATATTCAGCTCACAGTCACAGTTGCAAGGAGCTATAACAACACAAGGATCACCTGAGCAATTTGACATTCTTATTTTAGTAGAGAGGAAAACCTTCTGAGTTTTAACTGTGACAAGGATGGTGTATCTTGGCCTAAACTGACAGGTGCAGGAGGAAGCTGGACTTTATAGTTACCCGCATTGTTCTAGCCTACAGGAATGTGCGGTTGCTACTTTAGGGTGCCATTATTATGCAAACCGACATTTTTGGAGGAGATATTGAGAAAATATAAAGTTAGAGAATTGATACTAACATAGAATAAGTCAACTTTCTACCATGCATGATAAAACTTTAATGTTTTGCAATGGCACAAATTGGTAGTCTTGCTTGTTTCAAGTTTCAACAGAATCCTTTATTTCATTGGTTTTTTCTCATAGTGAAGTGTTTAAGGAAATAAAATCCTCGTCTGAAGAATGGACCTGATATATGCATCTAAGATGGGAATTGTTAATGACAGGAAAATCGTGAAATGTTTGAACCATTTATTGAGGATGATGCTCCATTTGAGGAGTATTGCAAAACCATGGACAATGATGGCACGTGGGCTGGTCATATGGAATTGCAAGCAGCTTCTCTTGTTACACAGAGTAACATTTGCATTCATCGGGTAAGACTGACAATGAAGTCATCAACCATCACCTACGTGAAGTTTTGTTGGTTACAGTCTTTTCATTCCTTTGGGGGAAACATCCAGACTAAATGAGAATGTCATTAGACTCGTCAATTGTTAGCCTTGCTACTGGATTTGAAGTTTCGCTGTTTAAGCATGCATCCTAGAATTTGATGACCCTTGAAGAACCCATGATTATTGGTTTTAAGATTCATTCGTCGCTTATTCATATAACGGCTTTCTTCCCCAATATGGCCCTCCTTTATCCAGCATGTCTCACGATGTCTTTTGTGGCAAAAGCATGTGGAAGGACCATTGATGGTGATGTGCAAAAGATTTTTCAGAGATATATTGCACCTTTTAGCACAAGGAGTTCTGATGGGTGCATATAATCCTAATTCAAAGAAGGCTTAATATATTGAACTATATTGAACTTGTTACAACATTGCTGGCTTATTGAGTGTTCTATATGTCCTTGATGAATCTACACAACACTAATTAGTTTTGATACATGCTGTGCTTGCAAATATCTGTTCGTTGACACCAAATGGAACAATTTATCTCACTCTTTACTTAATGCAGAACATGTCACCTCGGTGGTACATATGCAATTTTGATCAGCCTAGTGCTCGTACGATCCATTTGTGAGTTTTCTGATTCTAGAGACTGATGTTTTTGTTGCTAAGCAAGTGCTCAAATACTGGGATGAGATCTGGCTCTTTTTGTATACACTTAAATAAATGACCTTTTCTTACATTTTACTTTCCCTCAAAAGATTTGAAAATAAAGCAATGTTTTTATATTTTAAGAGATTATGAAAATATTATATATTTCTCCTGGTCAAGTTTGTTTATTTTTAAAAGGCTTTAGGTGTTTCGAGTTTCATAAAAGTCAAATTGCAAGAGCTGCAAGATTTTTTTTTTTTTTTTTTTTTAAACACGAAAAGCTATAAGTACAAGTCATCCAAACAAATCGGTTCATTACACGAAAGAAGGTACTGCAGCTTGTTCAGGAAGACTGCTGATTTGTGAAATTATTTTGGCATGCAAAGACAACATCTCATAAGTTGCAGATCCGAGTGTGGTTGCGGTGTTGTTAGATTTAACCATGGAAGTTCTTTTGTTAGTTTGAGAGATGTTTTGGTGTGGTCACAGGGGGATAAATTACTGGCTAAGCATATGTGGTAGGAGACCAAGATGTCACTTTAGCTTTTGTTTCTTAATAAATTATTTTATTGAAATTTCCATTTGTAATCCTTCAATGAATGGCATCCCTGGATATTCTAAGTTAAGATGGATTGGATCTGTCTAGGTAGCCATCATGACCTTGGATTGTCACGAGGATCATGAAATTTAGTGGATATATGATATTCCACACTTTACTATTTTCAATAAGTGTCATCATGTGAAGCCAGTAAGCATAAAGAATGTGCATTGTGCCATTATTGTTTTGTGGATAGGGAAAATCTTGTATTCCTTTTGTACTGATGGTGTTTCATTATTTGAACTTATATATTTTGCTTTGCTCTATTAGATCTTTTCATGATGAGGAACATTACAACAGTGTGAGGTTGAAGGAAGACACCGGAGATGGGCCAGCTAGGCCAATTACAATCAAGGTTGCTACTGGAATTTAATTTTAATCTACTAAGTTAGTAGGGAAGTTGGACAAATTGTGAATATAAGTATGTGATTTGATAATTTCTTTTGCTGAAAGGCCGATTCTAATCTCTCGTTGTTGTCTCGCCAAGCAAAAGCTGGGCCAAACAAGTCTAAATCAGGAGCTGGTAAGGATATTACTGATGCAGGATCCATCAAGCTAGTCATGGCTGGAAGTGGTTGTGAGAACATTGAGAAAGTTGAGCAGGTTATGTCCTCTCTTCTTCTGCTTGCTTGTTTGCATTAAATGCTTTCCTCTCATTTGCTGGGTGTCTAGAATTAGAATGCAATGTTTTAGACCTTTCTCTGGCTTCTGTGTGACATGCGACACTTTTACAGACATTGCTGCAAATGTATGGGGATGTTGATGTTGCCATAGAGTATTTGATAGCAGAAAAAGGCATTGAAGATTTTTCAGAGGAAGCTGTCCAGTCTCCCTGCAATGCAGATGCTTCTCATGGTAATGGCTGGTCAGTATTTATCTCTCTAGATTTTCTTTAATAATTTAACTTCGCAGTTTCAGAGATACTGTGTTGAGCTTCACGAGAAGCCTGTTTGGAGTCATTTTGATGCAACTGGTAGGATTAGCGTACTTTGTCTTGTCAACCATGGATTTCTGGGGTAGTCAAACATGCTTCACCCAAAACTATTTCATAATTCTTTGTGGTATTTAGGTGATGATGCCAATGGAAATTCTGAGGAACAGAGAGAGGAACCTGTGGAAGAGACCAATAAAGAAAATCCACCTAGCAATAGCACTAAACGGACTCATGATGATGGCAGTGCCCAGCGAGAAGACAAGGTTTCGACAAAAGATGATTATGTTATACCTCTTTTACCATTTTGGTTTAAGCTCAAACATGAGAACTGTTGGTAATGAGCTCCTTCATTTTTATTTGCTTGTTTTATCTTGCAATGCAGAAAATTCCAAGAAACAAAGCTTGTCCATGTGGTTCAAAAAAGAAATACAAGTCCTGTTGTGGGTCAGGGACAGGGAAAGTCTCTGCAATTTCCAAGTATTTCTCATTCTCTCAGTGCTTTATATGTCAAGTTATAGTTTAAGGTTGTCTTTTGTTGAAGTACCTTTCCTGTTTCCGTGTGATTGGAGTTTATACGTATCTTGAAATTATGACTTATGTATCCAACATTGCATCATACTTAACTTCAAGTCTGGACTATTTTCTCACTCCTATGCTTTGTCGAATAATGGGTTCGCTTTGGAAAAATGTTCATACAAGAGTACCATAAATATGTACTTACAAGAGCAAAGACAGCACTGAAGATTTCTCCTTTTTTATGTCTAAATGTTGTTTTGCAGTAATCAAGCTCTTGAATCCAGAAAAGGTAGAAAGGAAAAGAAGCAAGGCAAGAGAGGGTCTGACACATCTGCACTTTCTAGTGGATCTGATGGAGGGCCACCTGATATGGGGGCTCTTTGTATCTGATCTTTTGTTGAAGTATGTGCACCATCATCTATTGAATTTCAGATATCAGTATGCTATCTCTCAAATATTTGATTAGAGACAATTTTTTTTCTTCTTATATTAGCATGAATTTGATGCATGCATCTCTTGTTCGATCTTTGGGATAAGTGCACTTTCTACTTTTCCACCTGTTGCCAACTTTAGAAAGATCTATAGGTACAAAATTTTCTACGGTGTTACTTTTCTTGGATAGTCTGCCTGTTTGATGCATTTTATACTGGCAATTGTAATTTGGAGATTCTTTGTACATATAACTGTTGCGCATGCACATAACACCTACCCCGGTAGATTTGTTGGCATTGGCATAGGTGAGTTTGGTGAGAAGCCAAAGGGGGAAGGAGATAAGGAAATTCAGTTATTGCTGTCCCAGGGCTAAACCTTTTCATGAATATACAAGAGACATCACATGAATTTGACAAGTGATGGTTTAATTTCTAAATTCCCTTCCAAAGTAATGGTTTTGTTGTAACAGTAGTTTGGGGTTCCCGTGAAGATGTCATTCTTTTTCCTTTTATTTCTTTGACAAAAAAGGCACTAAGCATTTACGCACACCACTTCTTGTAATTGATGAAAGACGGGTAAGATCTAAAATGCACTTAAGCTCCATATATAAGGACCCAAATTTGCTGTTGGAGATGACACAGATAGTACATATTCTAGTTCTTCCATTCAAATTGGTGCAGATTTCTAAGATTAAACAACTTTGACTGACAATTATCTTTGGTTATTTTGGCAAAAAAGTAGTATAGATCTTTTGTTGGTTATGATTAGTTGATATATCATCATAAGATCATTTAGACGAATGAAGTGTCCAAAGCTCCTAAGTGATGGATAGTGTGCCAATATTTAAAAATTGTATCCAGAATGACTGGAAAAGTAGAAACAAGACCCGATATAATTTGATCGTTGTGAGCAAATCCAAAATCTTTGTAGACATAGCCAATCATTAGTTCCCAACCATGGGGCGAATGGAATCCGATACATAAATCAGTTAATAAAAGAATAGAAAAAGCTTTTATTGTGTCACTTAAGTTATATAGGAATTCTTGAACCCAAGAGTTAAGAATAGCAAGTTCTTCATTACCCAGAATAGAATAACCACTTAAAATAATGAAAGAGGTTATATTTGTCGATAAGTGCAAAATCATATGGATATGATCCTCATTGTGCATCTTGATCAATTGGATCGTTTCTTTGTGGATTCCTATACGAAGTGTTTGTAGATGTGTTTCCGGGTATTCTTTTATCATTTCGTCCAAGAGTAAGAGTTCTTCCAATTCGATGAATTTTTCTAGAATACTCTTTTCTTGAATATCAGTCAAAAAAGTTTCGGATTGCCTAGTATTCCACCAATTAGTAATCCAAAATTCAAGACTTTTATTAAATGAGAGAGAGATCCACCAGGGCAAAAATACTATAGATGTAAGATATAGAAGAGGAAGAAATGCTTTCTTTTTTACCATTTTTTCATCTTTGAATTGTTAATGAATCCACCTCATTTGTTGAATCTATGTGATCTACTATTTCTATTAACCCTAAGTTCTATTACAGGGCATCGGACCTATGAATCTATTCCCTGTTTTTTATTTGTGATTCAGTAGTTAGTCCTTGAATTTAGAAAGAATACAGAAATAGAATAAGAGCCCGTTTCAAATGAAGAAATAAGAAAAAATCTTGTTTCCAGATACCTCAATTGAATTGATCAAATTCGAAGCCCTTTTCGATAAATGCTTGAAAGAACCAATTCAAGCAAGTAATGAATAGCAAGTAATGAATATTATTTCAAGCAAGTAATGAATATTATTCGGATTTTAAGCCAAAAGAACTCCCTTTGTCTTTTCTATCAAAAAAGAAAATCTTTCGAAAAAAAAAAAATGGGCGGCTACCCCACAATTCTAGTCCAGGAAAAATGGAGAGAGATTTATTAAGAATATTGTGATCTACCGATCATAAATTCAAAACCTAATGTAATGATCAAAAATGAGTGGCAAAACAAGACAGAAAAGTTATCCTTATAAGAGATCCAAGCAATCTTTTGCCTTTGATCATTAAGAAAAACAAAAGAAAAGATAAAAAAAAAAGAAAAGTCGATTGACAAAAGAAAGGAGAGAGAATTTCCAAGATATGATCTATTTGTATCTAAATGAGCAAAGATTAACATACAGCTATAATTTACCACCGGCAGCGGTGGCTCTACTGGATAAGGCTCTGCTAATCCTCAACGAAGAGGTGAAGGGTTCAAAACCGAGGGGAGGCGGTATGTGTATTAAGTGTGACTCAGGGGTAGTGGCTCCTCCTGCTTAAATGTCACCTGGGGGTTTACGGCGCGGTTGTCGGCTACAAGCCGGTTCCTCCAGTACCAAAAAAAAAAAAAAAAAAAAAAAATACATACAGCTATAACAGGAATATGTATAGAAACACATTAGTACCGCAAACCTTTTTGCTTCATCCATAAACTGCGTAAAAAATTGAAATTACCCAAGGGAAACAATGCTTGGGGGAAATGAAATATGAATACAATTTGTTTATAAATAAGTACTTCATAAGTCGTTAAATTTTCCACGAAAGTATAATCAAGTTCCAAAACTTTCAAAAAGTGAAATCTAGTCTTAAAATCTATCCAATCAATACAATTTAGTATTTTTGTTAGCTCCACCCAATCTAAGTACACTAATATATCATTTATTGATATGATTTGACTACATGTGCTGGAGATATTTGAGCCAAAAATGATGCCACGTTCTATTGGATTGAAGTGTCTTGTGTGCCAAGTCACCCTCTCTCCATTTTTCGAATCTGACAGTAGAGATTGAACTGAACGCCATCTCTTACTTCAATGACAAACATTGATGTTCCGGCATATCAGGAAACATATGCCAACCCTCAATTTGTTTCGCAAGCTTAATGATTGCTTCCTTTAGAGTTGCATGCCAACGCTCCTACACTCGCGTCTTCCCATTTAATTTGTTTCGTTGTCACTGCTGTCACTGGCGGTAATTTTCTCCATTTCGCGTTCCGCTTTCGCCCTCAGGCGTTTCCATTCCTCCATTTGACGTGGGAGAAATTTGTATAAGAATTCTTCGAACTTCATTACATAGATTGAAGCTGGATCCACTAATTGATTGTCTTCGAGCACAACCTTCAAATCATCATCCATTTGCTTGCATCTTAGCACATATCCAAACTTTTTCACAGTTCCATCCAATACGCTAAGTGTGAGGCTAAATTGTAAGCAATCCTTGTCAAATTCAAGAAAATCAACTACTCCCCCCAACACTCCCCACAGCATATTTGGTTTGAGATATTGAATCCACATGTGATCCGAATCAAATGAACCGAGGGATCCTGATAGCCCATTTCGTCTTTGGCCATTAACATGGGGCACGATGTCAAAAAATATTTCCCTTTCTCCATTGTCTACACTGAAAACAACACAGAGAGCTAATCCCAGGAACTTATCATAAAAGTCCCGTGAAACCATGAAAGATATGGTACTCCCTTCAACAAGGATGAACTCCTCTAGCATATCTCCTCCAGGGAGAATATCTCTGTAGTTAGTAGTAATTATGGAATAGCGATACCTCTGTTATACCAGTAAATTGTTAGATGTACTCAAGTTGATAATTAGTTCAAATAGAAGAGTTTGATTTGAGAATTTTTCTCGTAATTTAACCAAAGCTGGAGTTTTATAATAATTAAGCATATTGATCCTTCCTTGCCTTATATCTAATACTCATGAAATCATTCACTTGCGAGTGTTGTAGCCACCTGTATCACATGTAACTGCAGAATCGCTTTATGTTAGATTTGCTTGTTTGTCTAGAATTTTCGGTTTTTGCATTATACAAACATAGTGTGCCCGACATACACTCCAACAAACCAACACATGCACTTATGAATTTCGGGGGGTGGGGCGCGCGTGAGGAGGAGGGAGAGGGGAGGGAGGGAGAGAGAAAGAGACCTCAACTGAAAAGTCAGCCATGATATTGTTGCGTGGGAAGCTAGGCATGTGAAGAGGCAGGATCTCGTCGTCTTCTATGTCAAATATACCGTTCCATTCACGGACTTCCTCTGGGCTTATATCATCTTTACTGTATCGCCGACTCTATTACATACAAAATCACAATATATTAGCTTGTTTTGTTTACTAGCATTTGCAGCTTTTGCGTAATACAAACACAATGCACCGATATCAAACACACACCCCACAATCACGGAGGGGGAAGGGGGAGAGAGGGAGAGAGAGCTTATATACCGGACATGGGTAACTTTCTTCCCCTGTGGTTGTTTCTTTATCGTCATGCCAAATCTCATAGATCAAACCTGGATCCAGCAACTTTTCCTCTTGATACAAAGCCTCCAAATCATCCTCTAATGACTTGCATATTAATCGAACTCCGCACTTTTTTACAATTGCACCACCCAATACACTAATGCCAAGCTGGAAAGAACTCCAGTCATTTGGACCAAAAGCGTCTACTGCCCCAACGTTCTCTCTTCCAAGATAGTTAAGCCATACATGATCCGAATGAACTATAGGAAGGTTATACACGGAACTACATTTAAATTTGCCATTAACGTATTGCCTTAAGCAATATTGGACATTTTGTCTCCCTTCCTTTACTCGATATACAATGCAGATTGCTAATGCTAGGAACTTCTTATACAAGTCCTTTGAAGCCGTGAAAGATATATAACCCTCTTTATTCGGGAGCAACCATTGCGGCATCTCTCCTCCCGGTAGAAGAATGTTGCACTGCACTTTGGGATGAATTTGCTGTCATAGATGTAAATTGTTAAGACAGTATTTCGAATATGGCACTTGAAAAATAGGAGTTTCAATGAGTTAAGTGGGTTGGAAAGTTTAGCTATAGTTAGCAATACACATACATGACTCCGTATTAATCACACAGAGAGAGAGAGAGAGAGAGAGAGAGAGAGAGAGAGAGAGAGAGAGAGAGAGAGAGAGAGAGAGAGAGAGAGAGAGAGAGAGAGAGTTACCTTATTAAGCAGCAGCTCATCAATATGGTTAACAGCCCACATGTCGGAGGGAATTTTACTTAGAGATTCACAATTCATTGCCGATAAACGCTGCAATTGCCCTGGAATCTTGCCAATCTCTTGTAGTTGTCCGCATTCCGAAACACGCAAGTTGTGTAATTTATGTAGATGCCCACACGTTGGAAGCTCAGCAAAATTGTGTATGGACAAAGACAAATAGCTTAACCGTGGAAAACATGAATGATTCTTTAGGAACTCTCCTTCTAGTAGATTGCATCCCTTAAGCTTTAAGATCACTAGCTTAGGAAATCCTGTCTTACTATGTAGATCACTTGAATCCTCCTCCTTCTTTGGAAACTTGATTAGTTTTGAACAACCATCAAGTAGCAAAATTTCAAGATTTGACAACTTGTAAATGCTAGATGGGAGGTTTGCTAGTTTCTTGCAATCAATTAAATTCAATTTCTCCAAA
Source organism: Eucalyptus globulus (assembly GCA_014182545.1). Lineage (NCBI taxonomy): Eukaryota > Viridiplantae > Streptophyta > Magnoliopsida > Myrtales > Myrtaceae > Eucalyptus > Eucalyptus globulus. Next base: position 20,562,471 of record CM024724.1, read on the forward strand.
GAGACAAGATTTTCTATGGATGCAGGAAGTTCCTTAATTGAAGTCCCTCTTAAATAAAGTTCTTCTAAGCCTTTGATTTTATCCGGAATATCAGGGAATCTTTGTAACGTTGAGCAACCAGTAAGAATGAGAACTTGAAGATTCTTGGATTGGAGCACATCGAGGAGATGATAAAGTTTAGAGCACCCCTTTAAATTCAACAACCGTAACTTGGCATGATATGCAACTGATTCGTGAGCACGCTCCAAATTTTTGCACCCATGAAGATTCAGTTCCTCAAGATTTGGAGTCAAATCAAGGTCCGGCATACAAACCACTAATGGACATTCACTGAAGTTAAGGAACTTCAAATTTTTAAAGTCCTGTGGAAAAAAATGAAGAGAAAAATATTTAATGAAAAACACTTGATCATCATTCAAGCCCCGTGTGATTAGAAATTAGTTGATCATATGGTGTATATAGAGACGCCCTCTCCCTTTTTAAATAGAGTTTCTTGAGCGATCCTTGGCCAAAAAAGAAGACAAAAAAAAAAGAAGAATAATACTTGTAATTCCACCACACACTAGATGATCTTTATAAGGAGTTTTAGTGGAAAACATGTAATACATTGGGATATGTAATTGGTTCAAGCCGAATTTGCATATAATAATTCGATGAGTCAAACTATTGGAAAATGCCAATTTGATGTTGTATAGCTAAAGCATCCTTTAAGTCCTTTGGATCTTACACCATTATCCACCAATAATATGAAGAAAGAGCTGAGACAATCAATAAGTTACATGAGAAAGTAAGGTTCCCAGTCAAGCCAAAAAACATAGAAAAGCTTGTTGTTTTTAAAAAAAAAAGTGAGTTTATTGCACGATCCTTGGCCAAAAGAGAAGATAAAAAAAGAATAATACTCATAATTCTACCACACACTAGAGCTCTATCAAGCGATATACAAGAGAAATCATTCCAATGCTAAGTGGGTGGCCACTTCTATGTGTATGTTTAGAAAAAATACATGTAATTCAGAGAGAGAGAGGGTAACCTCAAGTGTGAGGACATGAGCCAAGGTCAAATCCTTTGCCAGATAATTCATGACATGAATTTAAGCTAACATAAGTGGCACTTTGTGACATTCTAGATTTTCACTTCTGCTTTCAATTGAATAAATCGGGTCTTTCATCGATGTGCTTATAGTGCTATTCTTTGAGCTGATCACTTATGAGATAACTAGACGATCTGGGGAAGCCGCTAAGGCATTTTAATGCAATAGACTTGAGAATTCAACTAGGAATTGACTACTCGACCGTACTCATATGTAGATATCATTTTGGCACAATTAAAAAGTGATCAGGATAAGAGATAGGTCAGTTTGACTGAGATATGTGGCTAAACGTGGGTGATTCCACTAAATTGCAAAATTCTCGTCGACCGGTACTAAACTGATTTTTATGTCGTTTTGGTATCTTATATCCGTATTTGAAACCTCGAGATTTTCATGACCACTGAGAGTTGCCAATTTGTTGAAGGGGTTCATTGTGGCTAAAAAAAAAATCGACCACGGGTCATTTGCACTAAAAATTTCTAAAAGTTACCCGGTCGCCTAGGTCACACTAAAATCGCGCCAGATTGAAATTAATCGCGAATTTGAATCCGATTTCATAAATTAAAAGTTCTGTCATGTCACAAATCATTTTAGGAACGTTGACTTGTCTTTCAAAGATTTTTCTATAAACGGGGATTTTTGGTGAAAAAGTCGAGATAGTGCCATTTTTATCTAGAAAATTCATATGATCATTTTTTATCGCGAAATTGGGATACAAGTAAGTTCTATTGGCAAGGAAAAATACCAATTTGATCGATGACACATTGGTGGAATCTATAGAGACCGAATTGAATTGATTCAAGTGAGGATTGAAGAGGAATTTGTAGAAATTCAAGTCCAAATTCGTAGCCTTCCTTGGACACAACCTTTGGACCTCTTCCAAGGCTTCTAGAGGAAGATTTGTTGGAAATTGGTTGTGGATGCCAGCCACACTTGGTGGGACCAAGCCAAGGGGATAAGAAGATGAGATTGAAGACCAAATGGCCCCACGAGCCAAGGGTGTTTCCCCCTTCTCCTCCTTCTGCCTGTTGACCCCTCCCCTCCTTCTTCTTGTTATTTTAAGCTCAGCAAAAACCAGAGAATTGGACTAGCAGCTAGCCTCCTTGCCATCGAGTAGCCGCCGTACGCCACCGCTTGTCGTCGCGCCCTGCGAGCCTTGCCACTTGTCCTACCGTTCCGCATTCCAGCTGCTCGTTCCGCTCTTGCTCGCAGCTGTCCGGAGTTGCCAGGTCGCTGTATGTCACCATCGTGGTGGCCGGAGCCGTCGTACGCCACCGCCTTCACCCGTCTAAGCCGCAGCAGCTCATCCCTGCCCGTTTCGGCTCCAACCAGCCACCGTCCAACCATCTCCGGCCCCCGAACAGAACCGAATGTCGTGGGTTTCCAACTTGCTGTTTGGCCCGCTTTGGTGCCCTTCCGGACCTCGAAAGGCACACCCGCTTTGGAGTTTATCAATCCTCTTCGCCTCGCCGTCATTTTGGTGCAACCGGATCCTTAATCAAGTGAGTTTTACTCACTAATCCTTGCTTAGGGAGCTAATAATGCTTAATGATTGATTAGTTTATGTTAAGTATGGATTATGTGGTTAGTTAGAATGGATTAGTGAATTAGTTGATTGATATCGCATGTTAGGTGGTTAGATTAGTGTAATTAGCAACTAAATAAGTTGTAGTATTTATCTAGTGAGGTTTGGGAATTTTCCGAACCCGAATCAGTATTTAATTAGGCTTTTCCAGCCTAAGTGTGCATTATTGGCATTTATTAATTATTTTCCGTAATTATTTAATTAATTAATTAATTTCCGAAAATTAGACTGGGATAGTTGGTGGCCGGAATTTTGTGATGATTGGAATTGTGTGGTTGGTTTATTTATCTGGATGCTAAATTGTGCAAATTAAGTGTGATTTGTGATTTTGGGTAATTATCCCAAAATTTAGTAATTTCGGTAATTAATTAAAAAATTACTGGGCGTCGGTTTACAATGCCAAAAATGTGTTTTTGGATTGTTGAAATTAGTAGGATTTTCAAAAGGGAAAATATTGTATTTTTTACCATCGGCCGTGGTGGCTTCACTAGGTAGGCTTCTGTGATCCTTGCGAGGAGAGGTGAGAGGTTCGAAGCCCTTGCAACGCAAGTAGGCTGGTGGAGTTACTTGGTGACTTACCCGGTGGCATGGGGTGGTGGTTTCCCCATGTTGCCCCCAGGTTCTTCCCGCTAGCTGTCGACTTTCGGGGTTTCCTAGGTCACCAATATATATTGTATTTTGGCTAAGATCGATTGTGTACCAACATACGATTTTTTTTATCGGGTATGATAAAAATGGTGAATTTGTTAGATGGTCAAGATGGTATACTATATTAGCCTACTGGCTTTGATATGTCAGCTTAGTGCGAGCAGCATACCGGTATACTATATTAGCCTGAAGGCTTTGATATGTCAGCTTAGCGCGAACAGTATACCTTATCAGCTTAGAGTGAGCAATATTATTTATTAGCTTTGAGTGAGTATTATCAATATCTATATCAGCTTGAGGGTTCTGATATGTCAGCTTAGCGCAAGCAGTATACCTTATCAGCTTAGAGTGATCAATATTATTTATTAGCTTAAAGTGAACAATATTATTTATCAGCTTTGAGTGAGCATTTTAACTATACTATATTAGCCTACGGGTTTTGATATGTCAGCTTAGCACGAGCAGTTTACTTTATTAGCTTAGAGTGAGTTATACTATCTATTTTTAGCTTAAGGCGAGTAGTCCTTGATATAATCGAACTCTATAGATAGTATTGAATGAGCTGACCGAGAAGTGGTCTTAATGACATGAAGTCGAGTGAATCGACTGATTGGTGTTTGATATGATATGAAATTAAATGACTAGTTGATTTCACAAAATGTACTGACTTGCAAGAAGGAACAGAGGCAAAGATAAGTCCTCTGACTTGTGCTTGTGCTTAGGCAGCCCTTGGGGCGTATTTTCTTCCTAGTCGAGGCTTAGGGGGTGAACTTGTTGAGACATCATCTCACCCCGTTGTGAGATAATATTTTCAGGTCCCTAGATGGCTGTTCCTCCCTAGCATTTTGGACTACTGAAGAAGGTCATTGAATAGGTAACTTATATTCCGCTACATGGGGACCCTAGGGGATGGGAATACGCACTCATGAGGTCCGTGGTCTGGGTTGATACGAGTCTACCCCACAAGGTACCCAATACATACAGATCATGGTACCGTTGAGAGCAGAATGGACAAAGAGAGGGCCCCATACTGGAATTTGAGGTACCTTTTTATGTGCTGGAGGTTGCTTTTGGAAAAGGCACTGCATATCCTTTGGGTGGTTCGGTGGTGGACCCGAGTCCGTCAGATCCAGGATCCTCGGTGTATTTAGAGAAGGACTCGACTGCCTAGTGTGCTTGTAGCACTTTGAAAACCCCCCCTTGTTTTGCAGACCTTGTATATATACATCGAATAGTTTTGTATAGGACATGGTTTGATATGTATATATATAAGCGTGGTATTTGGTTTGAAAAATTTATAGCCCTACTTTTCTATTACATCTTGTTGTTTTATGGGGATTTATTATTCATTTCCGTATGCGCATTAAAATGAACAGGTCAGCGATGCGTCCTAAGATGTCGCTATTTAATCGACCACTGAGGGATGAGTACGTGCTCGGAGGATCAGGGCACGACTCACTTGATGGATCTACAATCTTATCAGAGATACACAAACCCGCTATAATGGCGGTGGAGGCTCGGGAATCTCTTGTGTTATCTCTTATTAGGTCATGGTGCTTGTTTGATCGATTTTTGAGAATCGCACATTTTGTTGAATGTAGTAGACCATTGATGTGTTATATGTTGCTGAACTTTATATTAGAGAAATTGTGCGCCTACATGATATTCCAAAGACAACCCCTTATGTTGTGCAGCAAAATCATCTTTTAAGTCCTTTGGATGTTACACCATTATCCACCACCAATATGGAGAAAGAGCTAAGACAATCAATAAGTTACATGAGGAAGTGAGGAAGAGCAGTTCCAAGCAAATTGTCAAATATCCAGTCAAGAGAAAAAACATAGAAAAAGCCTGCTAATTTTAAAGAAGGTGATTTTGTTTGGATTCATTTGAGAAGAGCGCTTTCCACCTATTCTTTGTGCTACGAATGGTTCTTTTCTAGTTTTGGAATGCATCGATAATAATGCCTACAAAAGTGAGCTTTATGGAGAGAGTAGTGTTTTCACTAGTTTCAATGTTGCTGATCTATCACTATGAAGTTGGCCTCGAGGAGGGGTCATTTTAAGATTTCAAGACTCTCTCTTGGTAATAGAATAATGGGTCTAAAACATATTTTCTTGATCAGTGAGCCTGTTTTATACTTTTTAGGATTGCTTTAGTTTCGATTATAATGTGATCATATTGTAGCCTATTTGAATTTTGTATTTTAGGTTCATTTTTCTTTACTAGGAGGTTACTCAAAGGTATCTTAGGCTCCAACTTATAAGTGCCCTCACGGTCTCTCATAGTAAACACGACAAATTTATTAAATGAAGTTTCATTCTATCTTTTCTTTGTCTTTCTCTCTGTCCTTTTGGTTGACTCATGAGTGACCAAGAGGGTGCTGCATCCTTGGACTGGCCTCCTAAGGTAGTCTCTTCCTATCCTCTGTAGCGGGGTTTTTCAACTTCATTAAGATTGGAAAACTCTTTTATTTATTAGTTGGTTCAGTACGTTCCGACGTCAGTGTGGCCGACAAGCATGACAACAATAATTGAAAGCCCACAAAGTATGTTTCAGAGGAGGCATAAGAAGAGAAAAATATAAGAGTATGCACAAGATTTGGAAAAGATTGATATTTGAAAAATTGAGCAAAACCACCAAATTAGAAATATATAATGGAAATAAATTGTTGGTAAATACACAATATACAAACATAGAATATATGTAAAATATTTCAAGATTAAAATTTGCAATAAGAAATTTGTTGTAGCATAGAAAAGATTAATATTTAGATTGTGAAACATGTGAGAGATCAAATAAATTACTAATTTACACACCTCTCTATGAATAGAATATTTGTAAAATAAGTAATCAAGACATTTTAGGGAAGAAATTAAATTGAGATTCTGTGGAAGGTCACCTTTACTTTGTGCAGTAATATAAATATTAATATAAATATAATACATACATACATAACTTTAGATTAGATTTAGGTTTAAATATATTTAAATTAGCGAAACGAGCACCTTGTTCACTTCTCTTTAGAAAGCCTTATTAGTCATGTGTGAAAGCCATTGCACGCTACCAGTGTCCTAGATGTGGTGCACTAGCACCTCTATAAAGTAAGACTCTTCATAGAATTGTACTCCACAAGCCTTTATTTAAAAAAGCGAAAGAAGGAATGGCTGGTCAATCTATCTCCCCTGAGAGTTGCTTTTCGTCCTGTGATTTCTCACTTAGGAATAAATGGAATAAGGGCGCAACCGAATGGCCCGATTGAAAGGAAAGGAGGGGAATGTGTTACATACTTGGAAGGAGAAGGAGAAACTCCGTTATATTTGAAAATGAATATTTTATCCAAAAGATGAAGATAACTTTCTTGAAGTTCTCCTTATTCCTCCTCCTAAAAATAAAGTACTCGCTAGAAATCTCCGGTTAGGTCGGTACAATAAAAAGAGACAGGACTTTTGGGGCTGACTTATAGTAAAGACTCAACTCCTTTAAAGATCCTTTACTACACGATTTCTACATCTCTCTTTTCATTATCGACAACATTCTATCATAGAAACAACAAGGGGAGGTTCAATCAAAAGTACTTAGCGTGCATTCACTTCAATGATAAAGCAAATAAGCAAGAAAAATCTCATTCTATTTTCATATGTAATTTTGAAAAGAATCTAGTAAGCTTGTCTCTTATATAAAATATAAAATCTTTGATAGCATTTTCAGTATCTATCATTTCAAAGGCACACAAATTGAATCCTCAGTTCATGTTTATTAAAATACTAAGCACCTTCATCATTCAATTGTCAAATTATGTCACAAATAAGTTCTTGTTCCAATTTTTGGTATTAAAGTTACTGACCATATAAGTCCATTCTTCTTATAATTTCGGTACTTCTAACATTTGAAAATGAGATTGAATTTTTTGGCAAGTATCTTTTGTTCGAATCGACAATAAAATTCACTTAGAAAAGTGTTTGACACTCCCCTGAAACAAGAAGAATCCACTTATGTTGGTTCATGCAATAGATCGACATCTTGTTTTTAATGCTTTAGTCAAAAATAACAATTTAGTAGATGCAGATGTTTCTTAAGCACAATTAACGAGCATCATCAATGTTAGTAATTGTTGCATCCAAAGTTTTCAATAAGAAATGCATATATATATAATCATAATCATAATAATATGCATATGGATATAGATATGTAAGAGATAAGTAAATAAGGACAATTCATTTGAATGCGCACCTTAAATTGGTCTACCATGACTTGAATGTTGCTTTTGCGCAGATCAAGTCCAACTAACTTCTCTGGGCCAAAGGGAAATTCAATAACCCAAGAAGGACGTTCAGGCCATTCAAACCATCTCAGTTCATTAGGAAGATAGACAGGACCTTGAAAAGAGTTATGCACATTAATCATGATGAGCAACCTCAACCTTCTCATGTTTGTGAAAGCATTGGGACCTATGTATGTTGCTTCTGCCTTGGGTAAAATCAAAACTATGGCTTTTACGTTATTTGTTCCCTGCATTTATAGAACTTGCATTGTTAGTATATGAAATCAGAGAAAAGGAGAATAAAATCAGTGTTTAAACCATCACAACTTACGATATCCTCTGATAGAACATAACGGATATCTTCCCAAAGCCATAACCTACTGCGTCTTCCAGGATCATCACGACATTCTTGTTTAACAATATCCATGCCCATCAACTGAATCAAGTCATGCATATGTATTGTCTTCCAATCTTTAGTTATTAAGGACTTCTCAACAAGAACTTGTACTCCAATAGTTGTGTCAAAGTCGCAACTGTTAAGGACATTCATGATGTACTCTACAGATCGTCCCTTGAAGAAACATGCAATGTCAAGAAATACCTCCTTTGCATAGTCCTCTAGTCCATCATAACTTAACTTGAGAACATTATTGATGGTTTTGTCAGGCCTTTTAGCAAGTTTATTCAATGCACTTTCCCACTCTTGTTCTTTTCTTCCACATAGGAAACAGCCCAATACCTCAAGTGCTAAAGGAAGTCCTTTAGCATAATGCAAAGCACTATCCACAAGATCCCTCCTTATCACTATTTCCTTACTTCTAAGAAAAGCATGTTTATCAAAAAGTTGAAGAGCTTCCCAATCCTCTAGAGTTTTAACTTCATAGATATGATCTTTATCTATCCCATGGCAAGTTAATAGATGGTTATCTCTTGTTGTGATGACAATTCTGCTTCCTTTGCCAAACCATCCGCGCTCTCCAGCTAAAACATTTAACTGTTTTACGTCATTGATGTCGTCGAGAACAAGGAGAACTTTTTTGCGACAAAGTCTATCTTGGATCAAATTAATACCTCCATCAACACTAAACACTGTTAATCCTTTTCCTGGAAATATCTCGGACAACAATTCTTCTTGCAAATGAGCTAAATCCTTGGAATCTTTTGAAGTTTCCCGAACGTTTGCCAAAAAACATGAAGCCTCAAATTGTCTAAAAATATCATTGTAAAGAGCTTTAGCTAGTGTTGTTTTTCCTATGCCTCCCTGTCCCCATAACCCTATCATGAGAACATCATCACGAGACTCAAGATTTAACATTGATTCCAATATTGCAACACGTAAACATATTCCAACTGGATGCTTGGCAACAAATAAGGGCCTTCGGTCTAGATGCATAGAGATCTCCTGCACAATGCTCTTTATAGAATCTGCTTCATCTCTGATAAAATTGGGGAAAGGTACTTGACACATTAATTAACTTTCATGGGAAAAAAATGGAAGATGTATTCGGCATATAAAAGGAAAAAAAAAGAGAGAGTGTAACATCAGTCACTACTTAGTACTTACTTGTCGTTCAAATCCCACCCGGACAAGCTACCAGCATCATAAAGAGCCTTCTCCCATCTTTTCACCTTCTCTGAATCTCTCCCTAACTTGCTCTCATGCTTAACCATAGCTTCTCGGTAGCTTCCTCTTGGTGTTCTCACTTCTTTGGGTTCCACTTTGTAAAATACTGGAAACACTATGAGTCCTCTTTGCTCCTTGTATTCCATGATTTTCTCCACCTCTTCCAAACACCACGATGAGGAAGCATAGTCCTCAGAGAAAATGATGATTGCGATGTGCGAGTCCTCGATCGCCTTAATAATTGCTGGTGTTATTTGTTCGCCTTTCGGAAGCTCCTTGCTATCAACGTAAGTGTAGATTCCTTTCTGATCAAGAGCTGCATAGAGATGACTGAGGAAGTTGTTTCAAACGTCCGTACCTCGGAAACTCAGGAAGACGTCATAATTCCCTTTCAGATTCGAAGAAGCGGCCTTTAGAGGAGATGAAGGTTGATGTGCATCCTTAGAATGCTTAGCGCCTTGTCGTGTTGCAACTTTATCTCTCATGTGGATATCACTTTGTACTAATAAAGAAATAGAAATGAAAACCAAGGTCATTTCAATAAGCATATTCTCCACCAACTAATTTAACAAAAAGTAGCATTTTGCATAAGGTGCATGGAACCATCCTATATAGGTGCTTCTTGACTTGAATTGCCTTTCCCATTAATAAAAGAAATAGAAAATAAAACTAGCAATACTCCCATGCTCCTGGTGCTAATATACATGAGTCAATCGCAAAACATCGCCCGTTGGAATATTCTTTATAATGAACAATCTTACTTTTTTTCTTTCAAAAGGGATTCTACAAAAGCAAATCCCACAAATTTCCCTCACTTTTAAACTAAATTTTTCCATACCATATCTTGACTAAAGATTATCGAGTTATTACCCCCTTAGCCATGTTACTTTGATCTCACTCCTTAATTTATCTTTGTTTTTGACATTTCACATTTAGAATTTCTCGCTTAATGGGTTATCCACAATCGAATAACTATATTGGGAATATTTTTTCTTTTTATTTTGTTTTTGTTGAACCTTTTATTCCATGTTAACACTCCTTTTTCTTACCTTCTTAGTAAAGATGATCACTTATCCACCCGAAGGTGTTTGTCATCAGTGATTGGATATTATGAACCAACTATATTATAACACCAGCTTTATCTTCCAGTAAAAACTGGAGCCTTACGACTTTGAATAGCGATGGCGTATAAAGGATTCATGAAATGGAAACTTCTACTTTAATGTCTCGGTGATATTATTTAGTGTATGTACAGCTGCCTTTCAACGATGCTCTCATGTAGGAGCTTTTAAACACTTCTTGCCATAAAAAGATTGTGAAAGATCAAGATTTTTGTTTTGCATGGGTTATAATTTGATTGGTGGATGATGTTGTGAAAACTTACCATCTCTGAGTGATTTTCAGTGTTTTTATTCTCCTTTCATATCAAATGAGAAATACTAAATACTTTGATAAAAAGTTTGTGCATTCTCTTTCAAGTTGAATCACTGAATTCATGTAGTACTATTAGTGTTTTGGCGCTCCGTGGAGGGCCTTATGGAGAGTTAAACATGGGGCTCATTTGATGGTTGCCCTCTCACTTCCGTTTGCTTTAATTTATTCATCCTTTTTTTCTCTCCATTTCCAAAAGATAACTTATTAACAATAAAAAGTACTTTACCTAAACAAGGATGTTGAGATGCGTGTGGGGGAAAAGTACAAAAGAAGTACTAAAACTATTGCATTAGAACCAATTTAGTTTTAAATATTTCAATTGGACAAATTTATCATAAATCTTATTATTTTGGTACCAATTATGTCACTTGGCTAATTTAGGTTGAAAACTACTGGCTTGGACATAAGTAGTCATACATGGCACATCGACCGATTACGCACAATATTTTTAAATTTTTTAAAATTTTTTTTTTCTTTTCATTTTTCTTCTCTTTTCCTTTTCTCTTGTTTGTTTTTCCCTTCTTTCTCTCCACACCAGTTGCCACCTCCATGATGGCTATTGGAGATCGCCGGCCAATGGAGAGGTTAAGGGCTGGGATGCCCTCACTTGGGTGAGAGCCTACCACCGCTAGATGCCTGCAAGGTTGCCCCTTGTTGGCCTTTGGCGATGGTTGGGCGAGATTCCCTTTGCCAGATTTAGCAAGGGACGGCCTCACCTAAATGGCGAGGGTTCTCACCTAGCCCTTGCTAAAGGCTAGTTGGGCATCTTGGTCCTTGCCCTCTGTCGGCCATCATGAAGGTGGTGATTGGTGGTGAAGGGAAATAATAGAAAAAGAAAAAAAAGAGAAACGAAAGGGGAAAAAAAGACAAAAGAGAAGGAAACAAAGAATGTCGCGACCTCCCATTTTCGTCTGGAGGGGAAAGAATAATAGGTTTAGGGGTGTTGTCCAAAAGACAAATCTACAGCTCTTTTATTAGGCATGGGCTCTCCCAAGCCTTTATCTCACACGACATTGGGATATTTGAATTGAGCTTCAATTGACGTTATAAAGATTTTCTAATGAAGAGTCGTCATTAGCCTATTAATATCGATTAGAAACCAAATGAGGCATTAGAGTGTATCTCATTTCTTACACAATAAAAAAATTTAGGATCGGGGACTTCATGTACTAATTAATTAATTAGTGTCATTTTGTTACCTAATCTTGATCATTTCGAAAAGATTTTTCTTAAGGTAGTCTAGATTGATTTTAAGTCTATTTACTAACATGTGAAATAATTGCGCAATAATTAAAATAACAATTAGCAACCAAGGAAATGGTAGATGAATTGCATGGAAGAGCAATGATATACTGTTACCAAATAAGGAGCATGCCATTTCTAACTAACCTAAAGGAAGGCCATAGTCATCATATTGAAAGTGCGCAATTAAGAGCGTTGATTTCTAAAAATAATCGAGACCTATGGTAAAGTCCTAAAAGCTTATTCAATTTTTTAACACGATTTTTTATGAACGATTTTTCCACATTTTAAGAGAAAACTACACCAAAAAAATATATTAAGCTTTTTCCGAGGAATTCTAATTTTTTGAATTTTTTGGAATTTTTTAAATTTTTTCAAATTTTCTTTTTAAAAAATTATTCCGAAAATATGGACCCGGGCCGAGCCTTGTGGCCCAGCCGGAAAATGGGCTACTGCTCACACGAATCTGGGCTCAAGGACACGAATGGGCTTTACACATTAAAAGGGTTTAATCGATTAAAAAATGAATTGGGCTTAATTCTATGAGCTGAGCCCAATTCCTCTGCCATTTAACTGAGCCCAATCTTCTGACCAAAAACTAAGCCCAATCCCAACGGATCAGGTCCCACGCAAGTGAGGACTAAAGAAATCGAGCTTGCTTTGGTCTTTTGAAATCAAGCAGGACGAGCCAAAAAAACAAAAGAAGGAACGATCATTCAATCGTGGGGCCCTACCTGGCTTGGATTCCGTGGGCATCGTCGGCGGCGAAGGTTGAGAATAGCGACTCCAAAATCGTGTCTGGCTTCGGTCGACTCCACCGAGGTCAGGGACGGCGACGACGAATGGCAGCGGACGGACGATGTTCTGGCGGTGGGGGACGACGTCGATCGGCTGTGGCTCCGAGGTTTTGTGTGGGTTTTCAATGGCGACCGTTCCCGGAGTAGAGAAAGACCAAGATGTTTTTTTTCTTCCTTTTCTTTTTCGTGAGAGTAAAGAAGTAGCTGACGGTGAACGAGTGAGGTAGGACTCCGGGAATGGAATGCGAGAGCAGTCGCCGGCAGGAGGTAGTCGGACGGAGATGGTGGAGGTGGCTCCTGGTAAGGTGAGTTCCGGAGAAAGGGCGGGGAATGCTTTTTTTTTCCCTTTCTAGAAAAATCTCCCTGAAGATGGTGGTCTCCCCTCCCTTTCCGTGAACGCCCTGCCTTTTTCCCCCCCTTTTTATGGGAAATGGTGTATCTTTTAAGAGAGAGGGTGAGAGATCCCTAGAAAGAACTTCCCTTTCAGATTCGAAGAGGCGGCTATTCATGGTCGGGTTGCAGCTTTACCTCCCTCCTACGTGTATATCGCTTCGTTCTTGAAAATGACTTTCTCGAATCACGCGGCAGAGACAATCAAAGAAAGTCATAAAAAAGGAAAACCGAAGTTATTGCACGCGTAATTTCCTCATCCTTATTTTTTTACTTTATTTTCCTTTCTTGTATTGACTTGCTTTCTCTACTAATAAAAAAACAGAAACGAAAACCAATCACGATTCTGATACTCCGAGTCAGTAAGCATATTCTCCACTGAACTAAATTAATAAAAAGCAGATAGCGATATAAAAGAAAACAAAAAGGACAATCAATGCACGCGTAATTTCCACGGCATTTTGTGAAAAGTGCGTATAACCTGCTTCTTGACTTTGCCGACCGTTTCCATTAATAAAAGAAATAGAAAAGAAAACTAGCAATACTTCCATGCCCCTGGTGCCAATATACATGAGTCAATCGCAAAAACATTGCCGATTGGATTATTATTTATAATGAACGATTTGACTTCTTCTTCTTCTTTTTTCTGTTAGAAGGGATTCTAGACAAGCAAATTCCAAAATAAATTCTCCTTACCTTTCAAACTAAATTTCTTTATACTATATTTTGCCTAAAGATTATCAAGTCATCCCACTTTAGCCGAGACACTTTGATCTCACTCCTTAATTATTTTTGTTTTTCACATTTTATATTTATTTTAAAATTTTAATGTCAGATTTAGAATTTCTCAACTAAAGGATTATCTGTGATCGCATAACTATCTAGGGAATACTTTTTTTTTCCTTTTTTATTTCATTTTTGTCAAACCTTTTATTTTATGTTAACACTCTCTGTTTTCTTAACTTCTTAGTAAAGATTATCACTTGTTCATTTGAAAGTGTTTGTCATTAGCAATCGGATATTATGAACTGACTATAATTATATCGGCTTTATCTTCCGGTAAATACTGGAGCTTTATGACTTTGAATAGCAATGACATATAGAGGATTCATGGAATGGAAACTTCTGCTTCAATGTCCTAGTGATATTATTTAGTGTATGTATAGCTGCCTTTTGACGACATTCTCATGTAGGAGCTTTTGGACACTTCTTGCCAATAAAAGGATTGCGAAAGGTTGAGATATTTCTTTTGCATGGGTTATAGTTTGACTGGTGGAGGATTTTGAGAGAACTTGCAAACTAGGAGTGATTTTGAATGTTTTTATTTCTCCACTCATACCAAATGAGAAATATTGAGTCATTTGATATAAAGTTTGTGCGTTCTCTCTTGGGTTGAACCACTGAATTCATCTAGTACTATTATATTTTTTGATGCTCTATAGAGGGCCTTATGAAGAGTTGACATGTGGCTCATTTAATGGTTGCCACCTCGCTTTCGTTTTCTTTAATTTATTCATAATTTGTTCTCTTCATTTCCAAGAGAAGGTGGCCCGTAAAAGCTAGTAGACCAAACCTAGCTCCCTTCCATGTGATAAGTGTACCTAGCCATTAACTCAGCGTATAGTATAATAGACTTTCTTTGTTTCTCAAAGACTCGTTTGCCTTTAGGGGAAGCTCAACTTTATCATTTGCAATGGTCTTCTCTGCAGATTTCTTTTTCCAAAGCCACGCTTTATGATCCATCACTTCACAAAAATGTATATCTGAAAGCACATCAAACAAGACATGTATAAAGGCAAGTGCCAAAAAAAGAACAAATTTTGCGTAGAAGAACAAATTTTGCGTGAAGTCAGAAGCTACAATCAGTCAATTCTAATCCAGAAAATACAGCTGAATGTGGCATAAAGTCTCTAGCTTGTTGTGTGCAACCATCGACAATTCACAGCTTCACGAGAAAGTATATCACGGATCTGTCAAACGAAATTCTTAAAGTGACCACATAGAATTATGTGTGGTAAACAATGCATTCCCTAAAAAGAAGACAGAGAAAAGGCATGGATGAATTGCTAAATACTAAAACCACTTCAGATAAAGTTCAGAACAATAGGAAAAAAAAAAAAGGCTTTTGCATTTGTGCACTACAGATTCTTATGCATCAGTTCATCCTCGATTGAACATTACAGGGCCTTTTTAATAAGTAAAATACCCTTGTTATCAATTGTCATCAAATGTTAATTTCAGCGTATGTCTGCACATAGGAATTAATTATACAGTATCGCATTGGGACACCATTATGTCCCACTCTCGACCGTGTACATACCGAAGCAAGGGTTGTGATGGTAAATTGGTCAAAAAAGCATCAGAATGAAACTTTGTACTACATCAAAGGGGGAAAAAAATTACTTAAATTGGAAATGGACCCCCGACTGATTATAGCAGAACCTCCTTCCCCATCATAGAATTCACGTCGGGTACCAAGCCAGCGCATCTCGAGTTTTCATAATCGCGGAACTCCTTGACTCAACAGCAAAGACATTCCAGCCTAAAAGCTCACCTTGCCATTGAGGAAGCTAACAATCGATGCGGGATAGATTAATGCTCCCTCTCACATGCAAAAACAAAACGGACGGGAAATAGAACAGGGAGCCGAAATGCAGAATAAGATGAGGGAGAACCACATGTAGAATTCAACATTAAGTTGAGCATGAAGAAGCTGAAATTTGAAGCCATACTACACGCACAGTATGTGTATCAGTCAGGCCGGGATGAACCGATTTGCAGCAATAAAAGTTTCTGAATCAGGCACACCGCTGAATTTTAACACCACCCTCCGGCCAAACCGTATGAATCAAACATCGAGAAGCAGAGCCGAGCGAAGGACGAGTTCCAGCGGAGCTCCAACTTCAACAGAAAAATCCGAGCGCCGAGACTAACAAGGTTGACTTTAGACAGCGCCGTAACGGTCGCATGCAACGACAACCTCAATCCTAAACGCGACTTCCAAAACCAAAAAAAAAAAAAAAGCGAGAGAGAGAGAACAAGAAAATGGAAAAAACGCAGACATCGATCATCGTCCCGACCGCACCGCGTCGCGAAGCACGGCCTCCGAGCAGCCAATGCGAGTCCTCTCGCGACACTCCAAACACTACACGTGGGACCGGAGACCGTGCGAGGTCAACGCGAGCATCTAGAGAGGGAGCTGCGGGAACTTACGGGATCGATCAGGCGGCGGCGGCGGCGGCGGCGGCGGCGGTAGTGGGAGGAGCGGGAAGCATGGAGCTCGGGGGAAGCGAGGAGAAGAAGAAGGAGAAGAAGAGATCGCGATCCGGAGAAGGAGGAGAAGCCCGGTTACGAATTTAATAATGCGTCGCCGTAGGGAGCGGGTGGCGCGATCTCACCGACAATCACCGCGAGCGGTTGCAGACAATCGACTCCACGTCGCCGCCGAGGAGTAGCTGTGGAGTAAGAACTCAACTAAAGCGAAAACCAGAAACTCCGAAAGAGAGAGAGAGAGAGATGACGTGGAGCTGACTGAACTGCAACTAGAGAGAGAGAGAGAGAGGGAAAGTGAGAGTGACGGGAGGATCACAGGAGACGCGAGTACGGCCTCTTTTTGGGACAATTTGGACAGCGTTCGGGGGACCACCGACGGTCCCAGCCCGGCCGCGGTTCCAGCTTTTAGGGTCGAACGGTCCACGTACGGACCGACCAGGCGACGGTGGCCTCTCCGGGCGAGATTACCGTCCGAGTGCGGGAGAAAATATTGGGTACGTCTTATGTAGCCAGCGTGGCAAACAAGAAGGCGGTCGCAGCGCGACACGTGTCTCGTGGGACCCACGATTTCAGAGGCGCCCATTTTGAAAATTTTCCTGTACTGTAGCTCTGCCGCGGGTTCTGTTATTGCGCCTCTCTCTCTACACTCGCTCTCTCTCTCCCGACGAAGTCCCTCTCTGCGACCTCCCTCTCTCTCTACCCTCTCTCTTTCCGACCGGCGAACGATTGCCTGCAACCGACGAACCACCGCACGGACCGGCGAGAGGACCGCGACTTCCCTCTGTCTCTGATGCCCTCGTTCTTTCCGACCGACGAACCACCGCATGGGACCGGCGGGAGGACCGCGACTTCCCTCTCTCTGCCCTCCTTCTTTCCGACCGACGAACCACCGGACGGGACCGGCGAGAGGACCGCGAGCAATCGATGAACCACCACACGGGACTGGCGAGAGGACCGCGACCTCCCCCTCTCTGCCCTCCCTCTTTCCGACCGGCGAACCACCGCGAGCAAATGAGATGTTTTTTTAGAGATCTCCCATCGTCGCCTTCATCTTCTTTTTCCCCTTTTTTTTGTTTTGTTGTTTTTTTTTTTTCCTTCTGTTTTGATGGCGAAACTGGAGTTGCATATGGAGGACGACGTGATGTCTCACATCGACCTCGACGGCTTCTTCGGCGACCTCCTGAGGCCGGCGACGTCATCGGCGCTTGCTCCTCGAACGCGTCGTCGTCGTCAATAGAGTCGGGGTTCGACGAGATCGAGAACATCTTGATGAAGGACGACGAGGATGGCGGAGTTGTCGGTGGCGGGATTAGGGCTGATTTGAGCCAGGAGTTCTGCGATAGGTTCCTCGCTGACGTGCTCGTTGACTCCCCCGGAGATGGGTCCGCGGAGATAGCCGATGGGTCCGGCGACAAGGAGGAGCCTGGATAGTCGGATGACAGCGGGGTCGACGCTGCGAAGGTTGATGGGGCTAAGGGTGGCGGTGAAGCCTATGATCCTGCTTCTAAGAAGCTCAGCAAGTACATTGATTGATCGGTGCTGCTTAATTATTCGATCAGTTGCTTTATGTTGAATTCTGTCGTAAGGCTTTGTAAAACTGAAATGAATGTCACTGGGGAGGGGTCCATACATCACCTATTTTACCTTTGTAACTCAGTTTCTTGGGAAAGGAAAAAATTATTTAGTGGTTTGCCTATCGACAATGTAGCATTTAGTCAGATGCATAATCTATTACAAATGTTTTGGTATATATAATGTAAAATTGTTTGATTATGTGGTTGATAGAGAGAATATGAGGAGTTCAAGGTGCGAATCAATGCTTTGGTTGCAAAGGCACAAAAGATGCCAGAAGAAGGGTGGACAATGCAGGATGGCACTGCCTGGGCTGGAAATAACCCCAGGGATCACCCTGGAATGATACAGGTATACGATATTGACCAGTATTCCAGAAGCATTTAAATCAACCCTCTCCCCTCTTATGCATCTAGTTAGTGTTTTCTTTTTGTTGTCGAAAATAATAGGTTTTCCTGGGCCAAAGTGGGGGACTTGATACTGATGGAAATGAGCTACCTCGACTTGTTTATGTTTCTCGTGAAAAGCGACCTGGTTTCCAACATCACGAGAAAGCTGGAGCCATGATTGCTTTGGTTTGTCATCTCTATACATCTTATGTAGCTTTTCTTGTCATGTGTCTCTTTTAGTGACAGGCTGGCATCTTTAATTGTAAAGAAATGAATGTATGTTGGTGTGATTTGGTTTTTCAGTTTAGATTCTTCATTTAGGTTCTTCATCGCTTGCTTGCATTGAAATTTATATCTATATGCATTAGGATCCTGATTAATGGATCTCTAGGTTCGAGAAATCGCATTCCAAGTTCACGCTACATTATTGAAGCTTATTCTTTTTGTGCTTTCAGTTTGAATGTACAGTTGGAATTATCTTTTCAAGGATCAGTTACCTTTTATTTTTTCCCCGTGGATTGTAATGTTGATAGTGGTGTCTCTAGCTTATAGTGAGGATTTGTTTATCATAGAGAGATTCATTGTTCCCGACCCTACTTTAACTTCATACTATTTCTCTTCATATTGAGAAACAAATATTACGGTTTGATTTTCCCACATTGCTGCTTGTCTGAATGTTGTTCTTATCCGCTGGAGAAATTGGTTAGATCTGCTTATTACTTTTTGGCATTCTGAATTTATAACTTACTGTTTCATTTTGTGTAGATCCGGGTCTCAGCTGTCCTAACCAACAGACCGTATCTTTTGAATGTTGACTGTGATCATTACTTTAATAATAGTAAAGCATTGAAAGAAGCAATGTGTTTCATGATGGATCCCGCTTATGGAAAGAAGACGTGCTATGTGCAGTTCCCACAACGTTTTGATGGGATTGACTTGCATGATCGATATGCTAACCGCAACATCGTCTTCTTTGATGTAGGTGTGTCTTCATCTTTTTCCTACTTCCAAAATGCTAGTTGTTTATGTTCATTTGTTGCCTTTTTTAACTGAGATAGATTATCTTATTTATGATCTCAATGCAGATTAACTTGAAAGGGCTTGACGTCATCCAAGGTCCTGTCTATGTCGGAACTGGATGTTGTTTCAACAGGCAAGCCCTTTATGGATATGACCCTATATTAACTGAGGAAGATCTGGAAGCAAATATTATTGTAAAGAGTTGTGGTTCAAGAAAGAAGGGGAAGGGTGGCAATAAGAAGTACATTGACAAGAAAAGAGCAATGAAAAGAACTGAATCCACTGTTCCAATTTTCAATATAGAAGATGTTGAGGAGGGGGTTGAAGGTAGGTCTTGATTTAATTATGAGTTTCGTTTTGTATCTTTGGATATTAGAAAGCAGACTTATACTGGTCCAAATGCCTGGACTTACTCCATGATTACTGTCAAAACTAGCCTGAATTGATGTCAGATTGGGGTATCTTACCTTGCCCTTAAAGGACCCCCTTAAGCTGTAGAATAAACCAAAAAATGTCTCTCTTTTGATGCCACTTAATTGTTCGACTGACTTAACAGTACCTTTGCTATGTGTTATATCATGTTAACAGCACCAATTTGTTTTGTAGGATATGATGATGAGAGGTCACTCCTGATGTCTCTGATAAGTCTAGAGAAAAGATTCGGTCAGTCTCCTGTTTTCATTGCGGCTACTTTCATGGAACAGGGTGGCCTACGACCATCTACCAATCCTGCAACACTTTTGAAAGAAGCCATCCATGTTATTAGCCGTGGCTATGAGGACAAGACTGAATGGGCAAAGAGGCATGTTATGATATACAATTTCTATTCTAGATGTAAAATTCCATGTCATATGGTTGGAATTGACTTGATGTTCTTTCTACGAACAGATCGGATGGATATATGGTTTTGTTACAGAAGATATTTTGACTGGATTTAAGATGCGTGCTCGGGGCTGGATTTCAATCTATTGTATGCCTCCTCACCCAGCATTCAAGGGGTCTGCTCCCATCAATCTTTCTGATCATTTAAACCAGGTTCTCAGGTGGGCCTTGGGGTCAATTGAGATTTTGCTAAGCAGGCATTGTCCTATATGGTATGGATATAATGGGAAATTGAAGCTCTTGGAGAGATTGGCGTACATCAATACAATTGTGTATCCCCTCACGTCAACACCGCTGATTGTGTATTGTATTCACCCTGCAATTTGTCTTCTCACTAACAAATTTATTATACCTGAGGTAAGTGATACTTCTCTCTTCATTGTAGAGTATTCAATCTCATGTATTTCGTTTGTTGTACGTTAATCCACATTAACTCTATTTAAGTGAGATGAACAAAAGAAGGGTCATTGTTTACTTCTGTCATCTTATCATAGCATCTCCGCCTCTTTGGAATGGAGTTAATGTTCTCTTTGTATTTAGTTTTCGAGTGGCTCTACATCTTGTTTTAATAAAGCTTGGATGAGAAACCATTAGGAAACATTGGTAAAAGAAGATGCCTAAAGATCATTCCAATGGCTATGGTGGTTGAATAATATTCAGCTGATAGCTGGCAAACATAGGCCTTTTGATATAGTTAAATAGAAAGCCCTAAGTCAACCATATTCTAGGTGCCCTTACTGTGTGGTCACCAAAGTCCTCTTCACAGGTGGACTCTTCTTTGTATTCTTTAGAGTATGATCATGATCCTCAATTTCATTTATTTGCATTTTTTTAAACCTTAAAAATGATGTAGCTGTTAGTCCTGGCTCTTCTGCATCGTTTGTACATTTAAAGTAATCTTCATTGACAAAAGACGGCTCAATTACGATGCTAGTTTCCATCTTTATTAGATATTCTCCTTATTATGCTATACTACCGATTTCATAAACTAAATATAGTTTTCTCTACGCTAGACTATCTAGAGCTACATGTAAGTAATTTCAGCGTAATTAGAGATTGTTTCCTCTTTTCTTTCATTTGATGACCGATCCGATGTTAAAAAAAAAAAAAAAAAATTGCAGATAAGTAACTTTGCTAGCATGTGGTTCATTCTCCTTTTCGTCTCAATTTTCGCAATTGGTATTCTTGAGCTCCGTTGGAGTGGTGTCAGCATTGAGGATTGGTGGAGGAATGAGCAGTTCTGGGTCATTGGTGGTACATCCGCTCACCTTTTGCTGTGTTCCAAGGGCTTCTTAAAGTGCTCGCTGGCATTGATACCAACTTCAGTCACTTCGAAAGCAGCCGATGAGGGAGACTTTGCTGAGCTTTATGTGTTCAAATGGACATCGCTTCTCATTCCTCCAACCACAGTTCTTATCATGAACATCATTGGCATTGTAGCAGGTGTGTCTTATGCGATTAACAGCGGGTATCAGTCATGGGGTCCACTGTTTGGCGAGCTGTTCTTCACCATATGGGTTATCGCTGACCTTTACCCATTCCTGAAGGGTCTGTTGGGTCGGCAGAATCGTACTCGTACGATTCTTATTGTGTGGTCTATCCTTCTTGCTTCCATATTCTCATTGCTCTGGGTACGGATTGACCATTTCACCTCAGCCTTCACAAAATCTGCTGCAAATGGTCAATGCGGCATCAACTGCTAATTGTATAATGCTGGCCTGTGGGGGAAGCCATCTTCAAGTGCTTATTGTTCTTTTATGTATGTAACAAGATTCTCATTGCCACCCAAAGTCACTTTTCATCATTGAGGCAATACTTTCGTCTGGGAAGAAGGTGGTGTAAAACAGAAAAAGCAGAGAATGTCATTTTTTGTCATGTCCTTTCCACAGTTGCCCGTGTTGGAAAATAGGCATCTCGAAGCTTTGATTCATCTGTTGTTATTTATTGTGCAGTATTTTGTTGTTTGATCACAAGAATGTAGCACTTTTGAACTTAATTCAACACTTAAAGGTTGAATACAGAACAAGCTCATTGGTCAAGCTTAAGTCGATGCCTTTATTACTGTTCCTACAATTCTCTTGCAAATTGTCTCTTGCAAATTGTCAACAGGTCTCTCATCAACGCAAGGCTCTACGGAAAGCATTTCCCGCACGTCGATTAATTCTCTCTCTCACACTATTGATAATTGAAATGTGATGTGTTCTTTGTATATCGTCAAATTCAGAGTCGATGGGGTTGAATTATTGCCACTTTTAGATTTTATACTAAGTAGCAATCCCTTGGAGCCGCAGGTTTGCCAAGATTGGTAGGGCAGCGAGCTTTGCCTAGCAAGGTAACCGGCCACAGTTTGGATCAGAAATAAAATCAACATCTGACGACGTCATTTAATACAAAGCTTTGTTCTGTCAAAGAAAGCTGAAGGTACTCGAACCTGAAATTGAAACATCATAGTCCAAACATGAAACTGTTATTCATTCAAACCGACAATCCAATAAGCAAAAAAACTTTCCTTATGTTAGGTACTCCAAGAGATTTATGCACACGCAAAGTAGCCCCTGTGAAAAACATTGCATCTCAATCAGCATTATATTGGACAAATTGGCCATCTTTCTTGGTTCGACTCTTGCTGACTCATCTTCTCATGAAAGGCAATACTCACATTATCAAAACATGCCAATACCTTCTTCAGAAACACATAGAACTCCAAAAGAAAAGTAAACCCCTCGAATATCTTTGCGAGTGCATGTAGAACCAACCTTGGTAACAAGAACTTCCTTGAAGAATTCTTCTAAGAAATCGTATGAGCAAAAGAAAAACATAAACTAAACCATTCAATCGCAGTATACATCTGACCAAAAAAAAAAAAATCGTAACTATACAAAATAGTCATCTTTATCCACTCTTTCTGTAGATGATCCATAGCAAAAGACCTTGTATTTCTTCTTGTCAAATATGTGGTTACGCCTCTTCATCGTCCTCAACCATAATCCTCTTGCACGCTTCATAGCACATGAACATCAGGTAGGGAAAACCTTAATGACAATCGACACGAACATCAGGTAGGGAAAACCATAATAGATACATTAGCTATTTAGATTACATGGATGCGGGATAGATTGTAAATATTGTAACGTAGGAGCCAATCCATGTGACCTCCTGAATGATCAAGTCATTGGCAATATTTTTATATATCAAGATGATAACAAGTACAATTTTCCTGATTATTGAAGGAAGATCAAGAATTATAATGGCGGCTTGAGATTCAAAAACAAAGTTCTCAGAAAATGTGTGAACCACTCTTAAATAGCTTACTGTAACTGAGTTCCCCATAAGATTTGTGATGATCTGCCGAAATCTCCCCGGATCACCAATCAACTTCTGCGGAACATTTTCAGAAATGTGAACTGCTAGCTGCAGATTTGAACGGGTGGAAATTATTAGATAATGACTCAGGTGAAAATTGGAACAGTGGATTCAGTTCTTTTCATTGCTCTTTTCTTGTCAATGTACTTCTTATTGCCACCCTTCCCCTTCTTTCTTGAACCACAACTCTTTACAATAATATTTGCTTCCAGATCTTCCTCAGTTAATATAGGGTCATATCCATAAAGGGCTTGCCTGTTGAAACAACATCCAGTTCCGACATAGACAGGACCTTGGATGACGTCAAGCCCTTTCAAGTTAATCTGCATTGAGATCATAAATAAGATAATCTATCTCAGTTAAAAAAGGCAACAAATGAACATAAACAACTAGCATTTTGGAAGTAGGAAAAAGATGAAGACACACCTACATCAAAGAAGACGATGTTGCGGTTAGCATATCGATCATGCAAGTCAATCCCATCAAAACGTTGTGGGAACTGCACATAGCACGTCTTCTTTCCATAAGCGGGATCCATCATGAAACACATTGCTTCTTTCAATGCTTTACTATTATTAAAGTAATGATCACAGTCAACATTCAAAAGATACGGTCCGTTGGTTAGGACAGCTGAGACCCGGATCTACACAAAATGAAACAGTAAGTTATAAATTCAGAATGCCAAAAAGTAATAAGCAGATCTAACCAATTTCTCCAGCGGATAAGAACAACATTCAGACAAGCAGCAATGTGGGAAAATCAAACCGTAATATTTGTTTCTCAATATGAAGAGAAATAGTATGAAGTTAAAGTAGGGTCGGGAACAATGAATCTCTCTATGATAAACAAATCCTCACTATAAGCTAGAGACACCACTATCAACATTACAATCCACGGGGGAAAAAATAAAAGGTAACTGATCCTTGAAAAAGATAATTCCAACTGTACATTCAAACTGAAAGCACAAAAAGAATAAGCTTCAATAATGTAGCGTGAACTTGGAATGCGATTTCTCGAACCTAGAGATCCATTAATCAGGATCCTAATGCATATAGATATAAATTTCAATGCAAGCAAGCGATGAAGAACCTAAATGAAGAATCTAAACTGAAAAACCAAATCACACCAACATACATTCATTTCTTTACAATTAAAGATGCCAGCCTGTCACTAAAAGAGACACATGACAAGAAAAGCTACATAAGATGTATAGAGATGACAAACCAAAGCAATCATGGCTCCAGCTTTCTCGTGATGTTGGAAACCAGGTCGCTTTTCACGAGAAACATAAACAAGTCGAGGTAGCTCATTTCCATCAGTATCAAGTCCCCCACTTTGGCCCAGGAAAACCTATTATTTTCGACAACAAAAAGAAAACACTAACTAGATGCATAAGAGGGGAGAGGGTTGATTTAAATGCTTCTGGAATACTGGTTAATATCGTATACCTGTATCATTCCAGGGTGATCCCTGGGGTTATTTCCAGCCCAGGCAGTGCCATCCTGCATTGTCCACCCTTCTTCTGGCATCTTTTGTGCCTTTGCAACCAAAGCATTGATTCGCACCTTGAACTCCTCATATTCTCTCTATCAACCACATAATCAAACAATTTTACATTATATATACCAAAACATTTGTAATAGATTATGCATCTGACTAAATGCTACATTGTCGATAGGCAAACCACTAAATAATTTTTTCCTTTCCCAAGAAACTGAGTTACAAAGGTAAAATAGGTGATGTATGGACCCCTCCCCAATGACATTCATTTCAGTTTTACAAAGGCTTACGACAGAATTCAACATAAAGCAACTGATCGAATAATTAAGCAGCACCGATCAATCAATGTACCTGCTGAGCTTCTTAGAAGCAGGATCATAGGCTTCACCGCCACCCTTAGCCCCATCAACCTTCGCAGCGTCGACCCTGCTGTCATCCGACTATCCAGGCTCCTCCTTGTCGCCGGACCCATCGGCTATCTCCGCGGACCCATCTCCGGGGGAGTCAACGAGCACGTCAGCGAGGAACCTATCGCAGAACTCCTGGCTCAAATCAGCCCTAATCCCGCCACCGACAACTCCGCCATCCTCGTCGTCCTTCATCAAGACGTTCTCGATCTCGTCGAACCCCGACTCTATTGACGACGACGACGCGTTCGAGGAGCAAGCGCCGATGACGTCGCCGGCCTCAGGAGGTCGCCGAAGAAGCCGTCGAGGTCGATGTGAGACATCACGTCGTCCTCCATATGCAACTCCAGTTCCGCCATCAAAACAGAAGGAAAAAAGAAAACAACAAAACAAAAAAAAGGGGAAAAAGAAGATGAAGGCGACGATGGGAGATCTCTACAAAAACATCTCATTTGCTCGCGGTGGTTCGCCGGTCGGAAAGAGGGAGGGCAGAGAGAGGGAGGTCGCGGTCCTCTCGCCAGTCCCGTGTGGTGGTTCATCGATTGCTCGCGGTCCTCTCGCCGGTCCCGTCCGGTGGTTCGTCGGTCGGAAAGAAGGAGGGCAGAGAGAGGGAAGTCGCGGTCCTCCCGCCGGTCCCATGCGGTGGTTCGTCGGTCGGAAAGAACGAGGGCATCAGAGACAGAGGGAAGTCGCGGTCCTCTCGCCGGTCCGTGCGGTGGTTCGTCGGTTGCAGGCAATCGTTCGCCGGTCGGAAAGAGAGAGGGTAGAGAGAGAGGGAGGTCGCAGAGAGGGACTTCGTCGGGAGAGAGAGCGAGTGTAGAGAGAGAGGCGCAATAACAGAACCCGCGGCAGAGCTACAGTACAGGAAAATTTTCAAAATGGGCGCCTCTGAAATCGTGGGTCCCACGAGACACGTGTCGCGCTGCGACCGCCTTCTTGTTTGCCACGCTGGCTACATAAGACGTACCCAATATTTTCTCCCGCACTCGGACCGGTTGGCCAGATTCGGTGTGGGGCCCACATGTGAATTTTTCTACGCTTACGAGAAAGTGTCGCCATTTGCTTTTGGTCCATAGACACATGTTTGCTTAAAAGAGTTTCTCGACTTCGAGAGGATTATGATTAGGATTGATATTGACATATTGATCCAAAAAAAAAAATTGCTGACAATTAAAAATCTTAATTTGATTTCATTTAATTTATATTAGATTTGATTAATAAATAGTAAAATCTCAAACTAATATCAGACTTAATAATATGATAGTAAAATCACAAATATAATATAATTTCAACTATACAAATTTGAAATCTTTGATGGTCAAAAATTAATTTAAAATAATTTTTTTTACAAATTAATCATTTTGAAGTTTTTTGTGTAGTATTAACCGTCATGGTCAATGGGTAATTTGTCTTTGGCAACAATAAAATATGATTATAGCACTAAAAACAAATGGCGCGTGGGATTAACGGTTGCGCACGCGCGTGCGGGGTGGTCCTTGCGCTGAAGTGGAGTAGTCAATGGAAACTTTGTTATAGTTCTGTTGGGGCTTCTGGTGTTGTTGGTTGGTTGACTCTCTCTCTCTCTCTCTCTCTCCATCGCTATCGTTCGCTTTCGCTTTGATTCAACGGACCGGAAGAGCGCGGGTGCTTGTCGACGGACCACGACCGCTCACGGGAGAAAAGGACGGCGACGTTTCGGGGTAGCGTCTGCGCTTGACTGTTGATGAAATTAAACTATCATTTTGATGCGAAAATACGAAATTTAAGCAGTGGGGCAAAAAAATTAAATTTCCGACGGATGAATAACGTGCACGTTCGATGGTTAGTTACCTTATAGTCAACTTATATTTATCTAACAAGAAATACACGAAATTGAGCCTTGTAGTACTAAAAAGAATGGAAGGTCTCCGGGCTATTTTGGCCACACTCATGAAGGAAATGACCTTAAGAAATTGACGAATTAAAAAAGTGAATTGCACTTGCATGGATATGTCAAAGCGTTTCTGCTGAAAGAGTAGATTGTAATATATTTGTAAAGTATAATTTAATCAAACGATGCTAATTAATCTTACAGGACTCCAAGTAGACATTGAATGGAATCAATGATTGACGTGACAATATATTTCTTGATAGCTAGATACAAATGGAAAATGATACACTTGCAAATCATTGATCTATGCGTGCTTTCGATTATGTGATGTCTATAGTCATTGCATTTAGGTGGCATTTTATGAAGAACCAAGTTTCGATTAGCGAGAAACAGATTGGCAATAATCAAATTTTCGCCGAATGATGCTAACCTATGCCGTAATGAAAAGAGAATTTCTCATGAATCATATATATACAAGTAGATTCATTTAGATGGATAGAGGGGGAAGAAAAAAAATACAAATATGTATAATGAAGTGTAAATCCGTTAGTAACTAAATACTTGTTTTTTTTTTTTTTTTGAGTAATGTGTCACATTGATTAAAGGGAGCACTATGAACTATAGTTAGTATAGGGTCCATCACAATTTAAGGGCAATCAATGGTAGGATAGATCGACCTATCTAAGTGAAGTCTAAGTCTATTTATTTAAGATGGGAAAAAGATAAGATATCCTAGGAATCTCAATTTAAATTACTAGGGCCGTGAATGCTCAACCGAGAACACCCCTTTTTGTTCCTCATATATTAAAATTCATCTAAAAGAATTACTATATTAAATAACTTATTGACATATAAATGCATAAGTAAATTATATAGAAAATTTATCACATAACTCAATATATCAACATAATAGACACTTGAGGATCTTGTTAATGAGTGCTCATTTATTAACAATACTTGATTTGGAATAATGCAATTTCCAAGCATTAAATGTGCTTGTCAGTAAATTCAAAACTGCAAAATTCCCTTAATTGGTTGCAAGGTACTCATTAACAAAATCGTCTTTGAAAAGGTACCTTCAAACTCGTTAGCATGAGCCGATGAATAATTACTAAAAATAATAATAGCTCCAATTCCACCTCTATTTTTTTCTTGGACACTTTAACTAAACGAGGGATGCTCACAACTCATGTTTCTTCTTGTATTTCACCCACTCATCCTATCATTGAGTCCAGCTCAAAAGTTTCCAATTAGTGACGCCACTTTGATCATAATTAAATAAAAAGCACACACTGAATTATTTGTAGTACGGTCCACACTCGACATTGTGGTCGCTGCCAATTCTTGACCAATTTGTCCCTAAGAGAATCAATAATTCAATGGATGGACCGTCAACGTCCTTCACTTCACGTCACGTGTGGTCGTTCTCTAGCGCCTACCTACTTCGTACCTGTGAATTAAGAAGACCAAAAAAAACTCGAAAGGACAATACCCACTATAAATTACTATCGATTCATCGAATATAACAAAAAAAGGCGGCATGATCAAAGAACGGGCACTGAATCCTTATTCTAATTTTTTTAATATTTTCAATTTCGAACATTTTGTGGCAAAGCATCGCTGCTCATCGTTCCATACATGTTCAATTATTTATAAAGCTGGGATGGCTGTCGACCACCCCGAATTGCAAAAAGAGGACCACCATTCAACTAAAGATCTCCCATAAATTAGCCTCCTCCTCATCTTTTAGTTGTCTCTGTTTTATTCAGTCGGTTGTTTACGATATGTCGATTTGAATAGATAGGTCGGTCCAAAATGGGAGTTAGGAATGTGCAAGCTTTACTTATATTAATAATTCGCCATGGTAAGGTGGCGCACTCGTGAAGCAATCCCCACACCACAACCACCGCCCCCGGAATTAAATGGAGAACGTGAAAGGCGTCGAGATGGACGCGATGATCATACACCAATCATGATGTTCAGCGGTCTCTTGTCTGCTTTAATTCAGCGCGACTTTTGGGTCAGTGACAGCCCCGCTTTAACCTCGCTTTAGTTTGATTGAGATAGCCTCGTTGCGTCGCTCAATTAATAAGGGCTTTTTGTCAAATGACTGATTGATGCCACTAAAAATTTCAAATCAGTATCCTCGCAGCACATTCGTTGACACCTATTTTTCATCCTACCCAAAAAAGAGTCTCATACTTCTGAAATAATAAGGCCTTTTTGTCGATGACTGATGATGCCACTAAAAATTTCAAGCCAGCATCCTCATGACACATTCGTCGACAGCTATTTTTTATCCTACCCAAAAAAGAGTCTCATACATCTGAAAATTATTTTTTGGCTCATGAAAAAAACTCAAGTTGGTATCCTTGACCAATATTTGTCCCCCTCTATCCCATTAAAAGGCAAATATGTTAACATACGTGGATTTTCCATATTAGATCCGTCATTCTTTGTGTTAGATTTTATGTGTGCATTTTAATGGGATATTGAACTTAAATGTTGATTGGACATATTTGGGTCGGGAGTATGGAATTTTTCACGAGACGATATTAATATGTCAAGGGCTACCAATAGTAAAATTGATTTTAAGATGAAAATTAATTTGGAGCAGTTGTATAATAAGGATATCGATTTTGAGATTTTTTTTTTCAAGTTATTTTAAATGAATTTTAAATGTGCAAAATATATTCCCAAGGAGTTATTGCTAATGAGTGCATTTGACGTGCAGGGTGATACCATAATGGCTATGCAGGTCATTGTCACACAACTCATTTGATGTGGCCATGACCTGAACAAGCCAACATAATCCCAATAATTACTTAAAATTGACGCTTTTTTCTTTTCCTTTTTCTTCTAAATGGTAAGATAGAGTTAGGATTAGTTTTCGTGAATCTCGATCAGTCCTTCTCCTCAAGACATTTTAAGGGTGCCCTCCTTCACATTGACTTGGTGTTTTTGAGAATTTACTTCTCAAGTGCTCCCAACAACACCACCAAAAAAGTTAAGCTCATACCTAAACTTTGTAAAAACGATCATGTTAATGAGTGCTCGACATACTTAATTTGGGATAATTTGATTTTCAAAGTATCGATTGTGCATGGCATGAGAACAAATAATAAATTGGAAACTATAAATTTTCCAAAAAAATTGTGGCTTAACAAATGTCCTTGAGGTGCCCCTAATAAATTCCTTTTAAAACAATGTATGCTGAACAAAATGTTGATTGGACATATTCGAGACGAGAATCGGAGTCCAGACCTCCGACCAGAATAAACCAGAAGCAATCAAATTGCACATTCGAGGCGATTTCACGATGCGATAGACAAAGAAAGAAAGGGGGTTAGTTGCAAAAATTGACAGCATAAGGGCCAGATTGTAATTGACCCTAAGCATCGTGATCTAATTGAAAAAAAGGTCAAAAAAGTAAGAGATATTCATAGAATTGGGCTCGCTCCTCGGCCCATCATTATCTTTTAACGACGAACAAATTGGTCTCCGAACAAGAAAAGCCCACGGCCCATCGGGCATCCGTCTCCATCTTCCTCGATGGGCGATCCTCCCTCCGGTTCGAATCGCCGCGACTCTCTGGTGTTCGAGCGCCGTCTCCCGGCGGCAAATCTCGACCTCGCCCGATCATCGCCGGCGGCATTGATCGTCTTTTCTCCGCAGCGATGGTGCAGAAGCAGCACCACAAGTCCAACGCCAAGAAACAGCCTCACGTAACTGATTTCCTTCGCTACTTATGGTTGCAATTTCCATCTATTTAGGCACTCGTGACTATTGCTTGCTCTTCGATGAGGCGGCGTATCTTGTCTCCGAAGAAATTCGAAAGTTTCAATTGCTGTGATAATCTGTTTGTTGCGGCGAGGCCTCTGAAATTGAGCTTTCGTGGAGGTGTTTTTGGCTAAGTTCTTGGTTGGAGTATTCGTCGGTGGTTGTTTTCAGAATCTGAGTGGACGTGAATGTGGTATGCGTTGATGAACAGGTCAAAAAGCAGGGGAAGCAAGCGGATAACACGCAGTTCCGAGCTCAGCTTGATGCTCTGGGCCTGAAAATTGTCCAGGTGACTGCAGATGGTAATTGCTTTTTCAGGTCTGTGTTCCTTGTTAGAAAAAGATCACCGTATTGTTCATGATTTTGTTGAATGTTTCCAGGGTTTGATTTGTTTTGTTAGATAACAGTATTCCTCTCTGTTTTGGAAGATTTTTGGTATGCTCATTGCATTACCACTCTATCGTCAGAACACAACACAAAGTGCGTTTTATGGTACACTGGTTCTGGAACACTATCATCGATGTACTAGAAATTCCTCAGTTGGAAAAATTATTGCATTTCGTAGAGACACTGCATCTGGAAATATATCTCAAAGAAGAGCTCTATTTGTCAGGGAATGTAGCTCTTTTAACTTAGTCTCGAGGATATTAAATTGACTCTTCCGATATCCAAGTAAGTAACTTTGTAAAATTCTATCACTATTGTATCACTATTGCACAACGCCTAGAGAAACAAACCATGTTCCTCAACCCTGTTTTCATTCAGCGTATTTGAATTATCCATCCTCCAGGTAATCTGACGGCCTTGAATGGAGCTTTTGTCTATAGAAATGCCTTTGCTATTGTTGGAATTTTCATAGTTGTCCACCCTTGTTAATCAGGGCCCTTGCAGGTCGGTTGAAAGGCAATGAAGATGAACATGGAAAGTACCGGAGTATGGTTGTCCAGTACATATTGGTATGTGGAGTGCAGATTTCTCTTTTTCAAGCAGTAGGAATTATGTTTGGGGGGGGTTTACATGGTGATGTAGTCCTCATTTGTATTAGTCCTCAGTGATCCGAATCTAAACTTTATTTGGTGCATTTTGTTCTTGAACTTTTCTGTAAGTATTGATGGATCTCACACTTATATAGACACTGAAATAGCATGCCTTTGGAAGAAAAAATCAAGTTAAAATGGGTATTATACATTGAAGCATACATTTCTGCTGCCAATGGTTATTCCTGGTGATATTCAGCTCACAGTCACAGTTGCATAGAGCTATAACAACACAAGGATCACCTGAGCAATTTGACATTCTTATTTTACTAGAGAGGAAAACCTTCTGAGTGTTAACCATGATTTGGATGGTGTATCCTGGCCTAAACTGACAGGTGCAGGAGGAAGCTGGACTTTATAGCTACCCACATTGTTCTAGCCTACAGGAATGTGCGGTTGCTACTTTAGGGTGCCATTATTATGCAAACCGACATATTTTTGGAGGAGATATTGAGAAAATAAAAAATTAGAGAATTGATACTAACTTATAATATGTCAACTTTTTACCACGCATGATAAAACTTTAATGTTTTGCAATGGCACAAATTGATAGTCTTGCTTGTTTCAAGTTTCAACAGAATCCTTTATTTTCATTGGTTTTTTCTCATAGTGATGTGTTTAAGGAAATAAAATCCTCATCTGAAGAATGGACCTGATATATGCATCTAAGATGGGAATTGTTAATGACAGAAAAATCGTGAAATGTTTGAACCATTTATTGAGGATGATGCGCCATTTGAGGAGTATTGCAAAACCATGGACAATGATGGCACATGGGCTGGTCATATGGAATTGCAAGCAGCTTCTCTTGTTACACGGAGTAACATTTGCATTCATCGGGTAAGACTGACAATGAAGTCATCAACCATCACCTACGTGAAGTTTTGTTGGTTACTGTCTTTTCATTCCTTCGGGAGAAACATCCAGACTAAATGAGGATGTCATTAGACTAGTCAATTGTTAGCCTTGCCACTGGATTTGAAGTTTCGCTGTTTAAGCATGCATCCTAGAATTCGATGACCATTGAAGAACCCATGATTATTGGTTTCCAGACTCATTCTCCACTTAATCATATAACCGCTTTCTTCCCCAATATGGCCCTCCTTTATCTGAGAAGTTGTTCCCCCATCATTGTTTAGATCAAAAGACCACTTAGGATGTTGTTCTCATAATGGTTATAGCTTGTTCTTTTCTGTCTGTTATAATTTGTTACTCTTTAGACTGAAAAATTGACTCATCCAAAGCGCAATGATATCCAGCATGTCTCGCGATGTCTATTGTGGCGAAAGCATGTGGAAGGACCATTGATAGTGATGTGCAAAAGATTTTTTCGGAGATATATTGCACCTTTTAGCACAAGGAAATCTGATGGGTGCATATAATCCTAATTCAAAGAAGACTTAATATATTGAACTTGTTGCAAAATTGCTGGCTTTTTGAGTGTTCTATATGTCCTTGATGAATCTACACAGCACTAATTAGTTTTGATATATGCTGTGCATGCAAATATCTGTTCGTTGACGTCAAATGGAACAATTTATCTCACTCCTTACTTGATGCAGAACATGTCACCTCGGTGGTACATACGCAATTTTGATCAGCCTGGTGCTCGTATGATCCATTTGTGAGTTTTCTGAATATAGAGACTGATGCTTTTTTTGCTAAGCAAGTGCTCAAATACTGGGATGAGATTTGGCTCTGTTTGTATACACTTAAATAAATGACCTTTTCTTACGTTTTACTTTCCCTCAGAAGATTTGAAAATAAAACAATGTTTTTATTTTTTAAGTGATTATGAAAAGATTATATATTTCTCCTGGTCAAGTTTGTTTATTTTTAAAAGGTTTTAGGTGTTTCGAGTTTCATAAAAGTCAAATTGCAAGAGCTGCAAGATCTTTTTTTTTTTTTTTTTAAACGAAAGCTATAATTACAAGTCGTCCAAGCAAACCAGCTCATTACACGAAAGAAGGTACTGCAGCTTGTTCAGGGAGACTGCTGATTTGTGAAATTATTTTGGCATGCAAGGACAACATCTCATAAGTTGCAGATCCGAGTGTAGTTGCGGTGTTGTTAGATTTAACCATGGAAGTTCTTTTGCTAGTTTGAGAGATGTTTTGGTGTGGTCGGAGAGGGATAAATTACTGGCTAAGCATATGTGGTAGGAGACCGAAATGTCACTTTAGCTTTTGTTTCTTTGATAAATTATTTTATTGAAATTCCCATTCACAATCTTTCAAGGAATGGCATCCCTTAATATTCTAAGTTAAGATGGATTGGATCTGTCTAGGTAGCCATCATGACCTTGGATTCTCACGAGGATCATGAAATTTAGTGGATATATGATAGTCCATACTTTACTATCTTCGATAAGTGTCATCATGTGAAACCAGTAAGCATAAAAAATGTGCATTGTGCCATTATTGTTTTGTGGATAGGGAAAATCTTATGTTCTTTTTGTACTGATGGTGTTTCATTATTTGAACTTATATATTTTGCTTTGCTTTATTAGATCTTATCATGATGAGGAACATTACAACAGTGTGAGGTTGAAGGAAGACACTGGAGATGGGCCAGCTAGGCCAATTACAATCAAGGTTGCTACTGGAATTTAATTCTAATTTACTAAGTTAGTAGGGAAGTTGGACAAATTGTGAATTTAAGTATGTGATTTGATAATTTCTTTTGCTGAAAGGCCGATTCTAATCTCTCGTCATCGTCTCGCCAAGCAAAAGCTGGGTCAAAGAAGTCTAAATCAGGAGCTGGTAAGGATATTACTGATGCTGGATCCATCAAGCTAGTCATGGCTGGAAGTGGTTGTGAGAACATTGAGAAAGTTGAGCAGGTTATGTCCTCGCTTCTTCTGCTCGCTTGTTTGCATTAAATGCTTTCCTCTCATTTGCTGGGTGTCTAGAATTAGAATACAAGACCTTTCTGTGGCTTCTGTGTGACATGCGATACTTTTACAGACATTGCTGCAAATGTATGGGGATGTTGATGCTGCCATAGAGTATTTGATAGCAGAAAAAGGTATTGAAGATTTTTCAGAGGAAGCTGTCCAGTCTCCCTGCAATGCAGATGCTTCTCATGGTAATGGCTGGTCAGTATTTATCTCTCTAGATTTTCTTTAATAATTTAACTTAGCAGTTTCAGAGATACCATGTTAAGCTTCACGACAAGCTTGTTTGGAGTCATTTTGATGCAACTGGTAGAATTAGCGTGCTTTGTCTTGTCAACCATAGATTTTTGGGGTAGTCAAACATGTTACACCCAAAACTATTTCATAATTCTTTGTGGTGTTTAGGTGATGATGCCAGTGGAAATTCTGAGGAACAGAGAGAGGAACCTGTGGAAGAGGCCAATAAAGAAAATCCACCTAGCAATAGCGCTAAACGGACTCATGATGATGGCAGTGCCCAGCGAGAAGACAAGGTTTCCACAAAAGACGACTATGTTACCTCTTTTACCATTTTGGTTTTAGCTCAAACGTGAGAACTGTTGGTGATGCGCTCCTTCATTTTTATTTGCTTGTTTTATCTTGAAATGCAGAAAATTCCAAGAAACAAGAATTGTCCATGTGGTTCAAAAAAGAAATACAAGTCCTGTTGCGGGTCAGGGACAGGGAAAGTCTCTGCAATTTCCAAGTATTTCTCGTTCTCTCAGTGCTTTATATGTCAAGTTATAGTTTAAGCTTGTCTTTTGTTGAAGTACCTTTCCTGTTTCTGTGTGATTCGAGTTCATACGTATCTTGAAATTATGGCTTATGTATCCAACATTGTATCATACTTAACTTCAAGTCTGGACTATTTTCTCACTCCTATGCTTTGTCGAATAATGGGTTCACTTTGGAAAAATGTTCATACATGGGTAATATAAATTTGTACTTACAAGAACAAAGACAGCACTGAAGAATTCTCCTTTTTTATGTCTAAACGTTGTTTTGCAGTAATCAAGCTCTTGAATCCAGAAAAGGTAGAAAGGAAAAGAAGCGAGGCAAGAGAGGGTCTGACACATCTGCACTTTCCAGTGGATCTGACGGAGGGCCACCTGATATGGGGCTCTTTGTATCTGATCTTTTGTTAAAGTATGTGCACCATCATCTATTGAATTTCAGATATCAGTACACTGTCTTTCAAGTATTTGATTAGACACAAATTTTTTTCTACTTCAATTAGCATGAATTTGATGCATGCATCTCTTTTTTGATCTTTGGTATAATTGCACTTTCTAGTTTTCCACCTGTTGCCAACTTTAGAAAAATCTATAGTTACAGAATTTTCAATGGTGTTATTTTCTTGGATAGTCTGCCCGTTTGATGCATTTTATACTGGCAATTCTAATTTGGAGATTCTTTGTACATAACTGTTGTGCATGCATATAACACCTACCCTGGTAGATTTGTTGGCATTGGCATGGGTGAGTTTGGTGAGAAGTCAAAGGGGGAAGGAGATAAGGAAATTCAGTTATTGCTGTCCCTGGGCTAAACCTTTTCATGAATATATAAGAGACATCACATGAATTTGACAAGTGATGGTTTAATTTCTAAATTCCCTTCCAAAGTGATGGTTTTGTTGTAACCGTAGTTTGGGGTTCCCATGAAGATGTCATTCCTTTTCCTTTTATTTCTTTGACAAAAAAGGCACTAAGCATTTATGCACACTTCTTGTAATTGATAAGAGACGGGTAAGATCCAAAATGCACTTAAGCTCCATCTATAAGGACCCAAATGCAATCCATCTGCAGTTGGAGATGACACAGATAGTACATATGCTAGTTTTTCCATTCAAATTGGTGCAGATTTCTAAAATTAAACAACTTTGACTGACAATTATCTTTGGTTATTTTGGCAAAAAAGTAGTATAGATCTTTTGTTGGTTTTCATTGGTTGATATATCATCATAACATCATTTAGACGAATTAAGTCTCCAAAGCTCCTAAGTGATGGATAGTGTGTAAAGACCATGAGCACCTGCGAAGTTTTAGTAGTAGATTTTCCAATAATCCCACAATAATCCTGAATTTTTTCTTATTGTTTTTGTGGAATTGCATTGTGTCAGATGGGGCTTGTCCAGTTCTCAAGAATCACAACAGTCTTGCAGCTTCGTCATTGCATCCATGAGGGAGTGGGGAGAGAGTTGAATTGTGAGCAGGAAACTGATGCTGAAAGAAGTCTATAACTTGAGCTTCTTCCCGGAGCAACTTATGAGGTTACTCATTATTTTTTCTTGGCTTGCCTCAAATATAAATCTTTTCATTCTCTATTAGCTGCAACATAGAGCGCATGTTAGTCTGAGGTTATCTTCTGTCTTCAAAGGCTGGTACCTTATTAGTCTTGTTTACTACCTTATCCCAAAATGGGGAAATAAAAGATTTTTACTTCATCTAACAGCTTAATTGAACCTTGCATGGTGATGCTGCTCTAATAACACAGGGAGTTAAGCGATTTTTTAAGCTAATAAAACTCTCTGTAGATTCATTAATTCCATGTAAGAAGTCAAAAACACATGATACTTTGCAAGATTGAAAGGTGTGCCTTGTGAGGCCCATTTTCATTCAAATGGTGATCCAACATATGGGAGGGCATAATTGCCCACTGATATGGGAAAATGTAGACATCCCGAGAACTTTAATGCGATAAAAGCGTCTTCGGCTTGGCCTATGCCGTGATGTTCCGTGGATGTCTAGGCCGGTAAGTGGACTTTTCCCATCGTGCGCCATTGTTGAACGAGATTGGTCAACCTGCTTCTTCATTGTCCTCGAAAAGGTGGTCTGTAAATGCCAGGAGGTCACACCTAGGTCCCTTCCATGAGATGAGTGTACCTAGCTATTAATTGTCTAGTATAATAGACTTTTTTTATTAAATGCTTGGATAAGGTTCTGATTTAAAATAATCGATATAGTTGTTAGCCATGTGTTTAAGGTCTATCTTATGGTTATGTTCAACCATTTTGTATTATGAATTGAGAATTTTAATGGGAAATACATGATGCATTGTTTTCAAATCTTTGGTCCATTGATTTTGTAGAATGGCTCTGCCGGGATAATTCCAATCAGAGTATAGAAGGGCCAGTACTAGATTAAGGATAGTTTACTTGGAAAACATAACACACACGCATATATATTGAAGAGTGCTAATCAAGTTTAGAATCACCACAAAAAAAGAGGTGTGTTAGTACAAAAGACAAGGTCATGATGTTATATGACACAGTAGGGACGTGTGGTGTGGCAAGCAAGTCAATTTCAAAATTTTCGAGGCGAATTTGACACAAGATGAAGGAAGGATCGGCATTTCATTAAAAAAAAAATACGATCGATTTTATACATTTTAATTGGTCACATCACGTTAGCTGTTAGCGATTTGACTGCTGAATAAAATAATTTTCTCAAACAAGGAGGTGGCCCCTTGAAAAGTTTTCAAATGCTAGAATTCCCAAGCTTGCGAGAACTTTAGGAAACCTACTCCCTTTGAAGAAATGCTATTTATCATCACCTAAAGTTTATCATCACCTAAAAAGTCCAAACCGTCACTTATGGGTTTGATGAAGGAATTTACCATGCTATTGGATATTTCCTAAGTGATAGGGTCATCAAGAGATAAACTCTACAATCAAATTGCTAACCTCAAAAGAAAGATACTAACTAGAGATGTAGTGATGATAATGAGGACTTCATGGGACTTATGATTATCGGAAAAATACTTAGGATGTACAAATATTATCATTTACAAATAAAGAGGAGAAATATTGTATCAATGCAGAATTGAATAATGATGATGCTCGCAAATTAGCAATAACGAAAGGGATGTTCGTGATGCAAAGTTATACTGCAAAGTTAATAACCATATTTTGAGGATTTTGGGTGATTTACACTTGTTCTAGAATATTTACCGAGAAATTTCGTTATTTATTTCGACTAACATTAACATAAGGGCATAACAAAGATTATTTTTTGGCAATGAGCAAAGTTTAACATACTGCTATAACAGGGATATGTATAGAAACACATTAGTTCCACAAACCTTTTTGCTTCATCTATAAACTGCATAAAAAAAAAAATTGAAATTACCCAAGTAAAGGGAAACAATGCTTGGGGAGATGAAATATGAATACAATTTGTTTATAAATAAGTACTCTAGAAGTCATAAAATTTGTTGTGAAAGTATAATCAAGTTTCAAGACTTTCAAGACTTTCAAAAAGTGAAATGTAGTCTTAAAATCTATCCAATCAATACAATTAAGTATTTTTGTTAGCTCCACCAAATTTGAGTAATATTGAAATTTATTGATATGATTTGACTACATGTCAAAGATATTTGAGCCAAACATGAAGCCACATTCTACTGAATTTATCTTGTGTGCAAGTCACCCTCTCTCCATTTTCCAGACATTAGAGATTGAAGTGAATGCCATCTCTTACTTCAACAAACAAACATAAATGTC
Source organism: Eucalyptus globulus (assembly GCA_014182545.1). NCBI lineage: Eukaryota > Viridiplantae > Streptophyta > Magnoliopsida > Myrtales > Myrtaceae > Eucalyptus > Eucalyptus globulus. Next base: position 20,602,074 of record CM024724.1, read on the forward strand.
CCGAGGTATCAGGAAACATATGCCAACCCCCAGTTTGTTGCGCTGGCTTAATGATTGCTTCTTTCAGAGCTACATGCTAGCACTATTACACTCCCCTCTTCCCATTTAATCTGTTTCGCTGTCACTGCTGTACGTGTACCGAGGTCTCATTATCTTCATTTCTCTTCGCTCCATTTCCATTGGCTCCATTTGGCGTGGGAGAAATTTGTCGTAGAATTCTTTGAGCTTCATTTCATAGATTGAAGCTGGATTCACTAATTGCTTGTCTTTCAAATCATCATCCATTTGCTTGCATCTTAGCACATATCCCAATTTTTTTACAGTTCCACCCGATACACCGAGTGTGAGGCTAAATTGTAAGCAATCCTCATCAAACTCAAGAAAATCAATAGCTCCCTCCAACACTCCCCATAGCACATTCGGTTTGAGATATTGAATCCACATGTGATTCGAATTAAACGAACCGAGATATCCTGATAGCCCATTCCGTCTTTGGCCATTAAGATGGGGCACGATGTCGAAAAATATTTCCTTTTCTCCATCTTCTACAGTGAAAACAACACAAAGAGCTAATCCCAAGAACTTATCATAAAAGTCTTGTGAAACCATGAAAGATATGGTACTGCCTTCAACAATGATGAACTCCTCTGGCATATCTCCTCCGGGAAGAATATCCATGTAGTGACGAGCAATTTCAGAATAGCGCCACTTCTGTTATACCGGTAAATTGTTAGACGTACTAAAGTTGATAATTAGTTAAAATAGAAGAGTTTGATTTGAGAATTTTTCTGGTAATTTAACCAAAGCTAGAGTTTTTGTAATAATTAAACATATCGATCTTTCCTTGCCTTATATGTAATACTCATGAAGTCATTCACTTCACTTGCGAGTATTGTCATAGCACATGGTGCAGAATCACTCTACGTTAGATTTGCTTATTTGTATAGAATTTTCAGTTTCTGCGTTATACAAACACAGTGCGTCTGACATACACTCCAACAACAAATCAACACATGCACTTATGAATCCGCGCGTATACCCGGGGGCTGGAGAGAGAGAGAGACAGAGAGAGAGAGACCTCAACTGATAAGTCAGACCATGACATGTCCCCCAAGATTTCCTCGTCTGTTTCTCTTTCACTTGTACAGTTTGCCTCTGACCTTGATTGGTGATTATCTTCATTGAGGGACAACTGCTATTACATATAGGTGCAAAATCACAATATATGAGCTTGTTTTGTTCACTAGCATTAGCAGTTTTGCATTATGAAAACACAAAGCGCCCATATCAATCACACAAACACACCACAATCGCGGAGAGAGAGAGAGAGACCTCAACTGAACAGTCAGCCATGATATCTGCGGGTGGGGGGTCATCCATATCGTCGCCTTCTTTTGAGCTTGTTTGGTAGTTGTCTTCATGGTTTATCCCCCGCTATTACATATAGGTGCAAAATCACAATATATTAGCTTGTTTTGTTTACTAGCATTTGCAGTTTTGCATTATAAATACACAAAGCACCCATATCAATCACACACACACCACAATCGCAGAGGGGGGGAAGGGAGGGAGGGAGAGACCTTTTCCAGATCTGAGAGATCGGCCGAAATTTCTTCCTCTCTAGTCGTTTCTTCATCGTGATGCCAAATCTCATAAAACAAACTTGGATCTAACAACTTGTCATCTTGATTCAAAGCCTTCAACTCGTCCTCTAGTGACTTGCATATTAATCGAAATCCGCACTTTTTTACAATTACACCATCCGATGCTTTAATGCCTAACTGGAAAGAACTTGAGTCATTTCGACCAAAAGGGTCTTCTCCCCATAGGACCTTCATTGCATGCAATTGTAATAACACATGTTCCGAATGCAATATGGGGAACGCCCATGGCATGGAGAACTTATCTTGGCATCTGCCATTAGTGTATAAACTGAGCTTAATGACATTTCGTTTCCCTTTCTTTACTCGAAATACAACACATATAGCTAATTTTAGAAACTTTTCATACAAAGCCTTCGAAGCTGTGAAAGATATATAACCCTCCTTATTTGGGAGTAACCATTGCGGCATCTCTCCTCCAGGTAGAATAGTTTCCCAATGCATTCTACCACGATTTGATAGATGAAGAAGCGATTCCCAAAATTGCTGTCGTAAAAGTAAATTGTTAAGATATTATTTCAAATTTGACACTCGAAAAAGAGGAGTTTCAATTAGTCAAATTTAGCTACAATTAGCTATATATGTACACGACTTAGTATTAATCGAGAGGTGGGGAGGGAGGGAGGGAGGGAGGGAGAGTCTAACCTCTCTACGGATCAAATCACGAAATAATCGGTTAATGGACAATATGTCGGAGGGAGTTTTGCTTAGAGATTCACAATTCCTTGCCTTCATTTCAAGCAATAAACTTGAAACCTCGCCAATCTCTTGTAGTTGTCGGCATTCCGAAACATGCAATTTAAGTAAATTATCTAGGTGCTTGCATGTTGGAAGCTTAGAAAAATTATTTTCGCACAAATTCAAACGCTCTAAGGATGGAAAACATGAAAGATTCTCTAGGAACTCTACTTCTTGTAGATTGCATCCCTCAAGCTGTAAGTTCTCAAGCTTGGGAAATCCTGTCTTGCTACACAGATCACTCGAATCCTCCTCCTCCTTTGGAAACTTGATTAGTTTTGAACAACCCCGAAGCCACAAGGCGTCAAGATTTGGCAACTTGTAAATGCTAGATGGGAGGTTTGCCAATTTCTTGCAATACCATACACTCAATCTTCAAAGAGACAAGATTTTCTATGGATGCAGGAAGTTCCTCAATTGAAGTCCCCCCTAAAATAAGTCCTCGCAAGCATTTCATTTTTTCTGGAATATCAGGGAATCTTTGCAACTTTGAGCAACCCATAAGATCGAGCCATTCAAGATTCTTGGGTTGGAGTATATCGGGGAGATGATGAAGGTTAGAGCAACCATTTAGATACAACTTCCTCAACTTGGCGTGATATGCAACTGATTCGTGAGCACGCTCCAAATTTTTGCACCCTTTGAGAACCAATTCCTCGAGATTTGGACAAAAATCGAGGTTCGGCATATGAACCATGGACAGACATTCACTGAAGTTAAGGAACTTCAAATTTTTAAAGTCCTGCAAGAAATATCCACATGGAAAGAAAATGAAGATAAAAATATTTAATGAAAAATACTTGATCATCATTCAAGACCCGTGTGATCAGAAATTAGTTGATCATGTGGTGTATACAGAGCACTCCCACTCCCTTATTAAATATGAGTTTATTAAGCGATCCTTGGACTGGCCTACAAAGGCGGTGATTTGGCCAAGGGAGACCTAGTGTATGTTGTCTCTTTCCTATCCTCCATAGTGGGGTTTTTCCACTTCATTTAGATTGAAAAACCCCTTCTATTTATTTGTTCGCTCAACACATTCCGGCGTCAATGTGGCCGACAAGCATGACAGCATAATTGAAAGTCCACGAAGTTCGTCTCTTTTGAGGCATAGGAAGAGAAAACTGAAAGAGTATGCACAAGATTTGAAAAAAAATTGATATCTGAAAAATTGAGCAGAACCACTAAATTAGAAATATTTAATGGAAAGAAATTGTTGGTAAACACACAATACACAAACATAGAATGAATGTAGGATATTTCAAGATTAAAATTTGCAATAAGAAATTTGTTATGGGATAGAAAAGATTAAAATTTAGATTGTGAAACATGTGAGAGATAAAATAGACTAATAGTTTACGCACCTCTCAATAAATACAATATTTGTAAAATAAGTAATCGAGACATTTTGGGGAAGGAATTAAATTGAAATCCTGCAGAAGGTCACCTTTACTTTGTACAGTAGTATTTATATGAATATAAATATAATACATATATACATAACTTAAGATTAGATTTAAGTTAAATTATATTTAAATTAGCAAAGCGAGCCCCTTACTTCTCTTTAGAAAGCCTTATTAGTCATGCGTGAAAGCCATTACTCGCTACCAGCATCCTAGATGTGGTGCGCTAGCGCGTCTATAAAGTAAGACTCTTCCATGGAATTGTACTCCACAAGCTTTTATTTAAAATAGCGGGAGAAGGAATGGCTGGTCAATCTATCTCCCCTGAGAGTTGCTTTTCGTCCTGTGATTTCTTACTTAGGAATAAATGGAGTAAGGGCGCAACCGAATGGCCAGATTGAAAGGAAAGGAGGGGAACGTGTTACATACTTGGAAGGAGAAGGAGAACTCCCAGTTATATTTGAAAATGAATATTTTATACGTAAGGATGAAGATAACTTTCTTGGAGTTCTGCTTATTCCTCCTCCTAAAAATAAAGAAGTACTTGCCAGAAATCTCTGGTTAGGTCGGTACAATAAAAAATAGACAGGACTTTTGGGGCAGACTTACACTAAAGACTTCACTCCTTTAAAGATCCTTCACTGCACACTTTCTATATATCTCTTTTCATTATCGGCTGCATGCTATCATAGAAACATTAATGGAAGGATCAATCAACTGTACTTAGCGTGCATTCGCTTCAATGATAAAGCAAATGAGCACAAAAAATCTCATTCTATTTTCATATGCAATTTTGAAAAGAATCTAGTAAGCTCATCTCTTATGTAAAATATATAATCTTTGATAGCATTTTCAGTATCTATCATTTCAAAGGCATACAAATTGAATCCTCAGTTCATGTTTATTAAAATACTAAGCATGTTCATCATTCAATTGTTAAATTATGTCACCAATAAGTTCTTGTTCCAATTTTCGGTATTAAAGTTACCAACCGTATGAGTCCATTCTTCTTATGATTTCAGTATTTCTAACATTTGAAAATGAGATTGAACTTTTTTGGTGAGTATCTTCTGTTTGAGTCGACATTAAAATTCACATAGGAAAGTGCTTAATACTCCCCGAAACGGGAAGAATCCACTTATGTTGGTTCATGCAGTAGATCGACATCTTGTTTTTAATGCTTTAATCATATATAAACAATTTAATAGATGCAGATGATTCTTAAGCACAATTAACGAGCATCATCATAGTAATTATTGCATTCAAAGTTTTCAATAAGACATACATATATATAATCATAATCATATGCATACAGATATAGATATGTAAGAAATAAGGAAAATTCATTTGAATGCGCACCTTAAATTGGTCCACCGGGACTTGAATGTTGCTTTTGCACAGATCAAGTCTGACTAACTTCTTTGGGCCAGGGGGAAATTTGAGAACTGAAGAAGGACATTCAGGCCATCGAAAACATCTCAGTCCGTTAGGAAGACAGATGGGACCTTGGAAAGAGTTATGCACATTAATCATGATGAGCAACCTCAATCTTCTCATGTTTGTGAAAGCATCGGGACCTATGTCTATTACTTCTGTCTTGGGTAAATCCAAAACTATGGCTTTTACTGCATCTGTTCCCTGCATTTATAGAAGTTGCATTGCAATTAGCATACGAAGTCAGAGAAGAAGAGAGCAAATTCAGTGTTCAAACCACCAAAACTTACCATTTCCCCTGATAGAACTTCACAGACATCTTCAAAAAGCCATATCCTGCTGCGTCTTCCAGGATCATCGCGACATTCTTGTTTAACAATATCCATGCCCATCAACTGAATCAAGTCATGCATCTGTACTGTCCTCCATCCTTTAGAAAAAGTTATTAAGGACTTCTCAACAAGAACTTGCACTCCAATAGTCGTGTCAAAGTCGCAACTGTTAAGGACTTCTATAATGTACTCTATAGATCGCCCCTTGAAGAAACATGCAATATCAAGGAAAATCTCTTTTGCATAGTCTTCTAGTCCATCGTAACTTAACTTGAGAACGCCATTGATGGTTTTGTCGGACTTTTAGCAAGTTTATTCAATGCGCTTTCCCACTCCCGTTCTCTTCTACCACATAGGAAAGAGCCCAATACCTCAAGCGCTAAAGGAAGACCATTAGCATAATGCAAAGCACTATCCACAAGATCCCTCCCTATCACTATTTCCTCACTTCTAAGAAAAGCATGTTTATTGAAAAGTTCAAGAGCTTCCTGATACCATAGAGTTTTAACTTCATAGATATGATCTTCATCTATCCCATGGACAGTTAATAGATGGTTATCTCTCGTAGTAATGATGATTCTGCTTCCTTTACCAAACCATTCACGCCTTCCAGCTAAAGCATTTAATTGTTTTACGTCATCGACATCGTCGAGAACAAGGAGGACTCTTTTGCGGCAAAGTCTATGTTGTATCAAATTAATACCTCCATCAACACTAGACACTGTTAAATCTTTTCTCACTAACTCGGACAACAATTTTTCTTGCAGATGAACTAAATCCTTGGAATCTTTTGAAGTTTCACGAACGTTTGCCAAAAAACATGGAGCCTCAAATCCTCTGAATATATCATTGTAAAGGGCTTTGGCTAATGTTGTTTTTCCTATGCCTCCTTGTCCCCATAATCCTATCATGAGAACATCATCATGAGACTCAAGATTTAACATTGATTTCAGCTTTACCACTTGTTGAGGTATTCCAACCGGATGCTTGGCAACGTGTAACGGTGTTCGGTCTAGCTGCATAGAGATCTCCTGCACAATTCTCTTGATAAGATCCGCTTCTGCTTCATCTCTGACAAAATCCGGAAAGGTACTTGATACATCAATTTCCAAAGATAATTAACTTTCATGGAAAAAAACAGAAGAGATTCAGCATATAAAAAAGAAATAACAAAGCAGTGTCACATCAATCACTACTTGGTACTTACTTATCCTTCAAATCCCACCCGGACAAGCTACCCGCATCAAAGAGAGCGTTTTTCCATCTCTTCACTTCGTCCGAATCTCTCCCAAACTTTCTCTCATGCTCAACCATAGCTTTTTCGTAGCTCTCTCTTGGTGTTCTCACTTCTCCGGGATCCACTTTGTAAAACACCGGAAATACCGTGAGGTCTCTTTGCTTCTTACACTCCATGATTTTCGCCACCTCTTCCAAACACCACCGCGAGGAAGCATAGTTCTCAGAGAAAATGATGATTGCGATACGCGAGTCCTCAATTGCCTTCATAAGCGCCGGCTTTATACAGTCGCCTTTCTGAAGCTCCTCGCTATCAATGTAAGTGTAGAATCCTTTTTGATCAAGAGCAGCATAGAGATGACTGAGGAAGCTCTTTCGGATGTCCGTACCTCTGAAACTCAGGAAGACGTCATAATTCCCTTTCAGATCTGAAGAAGCAGCCATTAGAGGAGATGAAGTTTGATGTGCTTCCTCAGAATGCTCGGTGTCTGGTCGGGTTGCAGCTCCATCTCTCATATGGATATCACTTTGTACTAATAAAGAAATAGAAACAAAAACCAGATCATTTCTGATGCTCCGATTCGCTAAGCATATACTCCACTAACTAATTTAACAGAAAGCAGCATTTTGCATAAGGTGCACGGACCCATCCTATATAGGTGCTTCTTGACTTGACTTGCCTTTTCCATTAATAAAAGAAATAGAAAAGAAAACTAGCAACACTCCCATGCTCCTGGTGCTAATATACACGAGTCAATCGCAAAACACCGCCTGTTGGAATATTAATTATAATGAAAAATATGCCTTTTTTTCTTTCCAAAGGGCTTTCTACAAAAGCAAATCCCCAAATAAATTTCCCTCACTTTTCAAACTAAATTTTTCCATACCATATCTTGCATCAAACGGAAGAAATTTGAATCTGTTCAGGCATTTCTTCAAACACGTAGTGGGCAGCGAGTTGGAGAGCGAATATGGACCTATTCGGAGCTCGAGCTGAAACCTAAACTCGAGAAATCAGCGAGCAACGTTCAAACTTAAGAAAAACCGACTCATTCAGGTCCGACGCGAGTGAGGACTAAAGAAATCGAGCTTGCTTTGGTCTTTTAAAATCAAGCAGGACGAGGCAAAAGAAGAAGAAGGAACGAGCATTCAATCATGGGGCCCCTACCTGGCTTGGATTCCGTGGCCATCGTCGGCGGCGAAGGTTGAGAATAGCGACTCCAAACTCGTGTCCGGCTTCAGTCGACTCCACCGAGGTCAGGGACCGCGACGACGAATGGCAGCGGGCGGAGGATGTTCTGGAGGTGGTGGAAGACGTCGATCGGCGGTGGCTCCGAGGTTTCGTGTGGGGCTTTAATGGCGACCGTTCCGGGAGTAGAGAAAGACGAAGATTCTTTTTTTTTTTTTTTTTTTTTCGTGAGAGTAAAGAAGTAGGTGACAGTGAAGGAGTAAGGTAGGGTTCCGGGAATGGGAAGCGAGAGCAGTCGCCGGCAGGAGGTAGTCGGACGGAGATGGTGGAGGTGGCTGGCCGGTTGAGTTCAGGAGAAAGGGTGGGGAATGCCCTTTTTTTCTTTTCCAGAAAAATGTCCCTGAAGATGGTGCTCTCCTCTTCCTCCCTTTTCGTGAACACCCTGCCTTTCTTTTTTTCTTTTTTTTTTATGGGAAATTGTGTCTTTTTGAGAGAGAGCGTGAGAGATTCCTAGAAAGAACTTCCCTTTCAGATTCGAAGAAGCGGCTATTATGGAAGATGAACGTTGATGTGCTTGCGCAGAATGCTTACCGTCTGGTTGGGTTGCAGCTTTATCTCTCCCGTGTATATCACTTCGTTCATTTTTACCATGACTTTCTCGAATCACGCGGCAGTAATAATCAAAGAAAGCCATAGAAAAGAAAGTAAAGGTCAATCATTGCACGCGTAATTTCCGCGGAAGGTGCATGAAATTTGCCCGTCCTATCTTTCTTTTCCTCTGTCGACTTGACTTGCTTTTTCTACTAATAAAGAAATAGAAACAAAAACCAACGAATCATTTCTGATGCTCCGTGTCGGCAAGCATATTGTCCACCAACTAATTTAATAAAAAGCAACATTTTGCAGAAGGGGGGCAAGGAACCATCCCATACAGTGCTTCTCGACTTGACTTGCATTTTCCATAAACTAAAGAAATAAAAAATAGAATTAGTTATGCTCCCATGCCCTTAGTGCTAATATACATGAGTCAATCGCAGAAACATCGCCTGTTAGAATATTATTTATAATGAACAATCTGGCTTCTTTCTTTCATAATAGATTCTAGACAAACAAATCTCAAAATAAATTTTCCTCACTTTTCATACTAAATTTTTCTATACCATATTTTGCCTAACAGTCTGCAAATGATAAAATTTCTACTTCTCTATTTCTCTATTTCTCTCCTAATATGTTTGAAATCGAAATCCGTTTAGTAATGTAATTTAATTTATCTATTTCTAGAACAGATTTCTATTCCATAAATAGATTTGAAAAAGAAATCATAACCTAAAATTTTTAACTTCTCAATTTCTGAAATAGAAATTGAGAAATCAATTTATGGCCGTAAATCAAATTCTGTTCTGAAATTTTGTCATACGCACCATAAAGATTATTGAGTCATCACCCCCTCAGCCTAGTCACTTTGATCTTACTCCTTAATTTTTTTTTTCAGCATTTTACATTTATTTTATACTTTTAATGTCACATTTAAGATTTCTTAGCTAACAGGTTAGGAAAATGCTTTCGTGACCATCGACTACAGAATGACAGTAGAACTGTCAAAGGCCAGCCACATATCCTTTTGGAGGAAACCAGTGGACTTCTTGAACCAAATTAATCATTGACTCCATGTTTTGTTCTTCATTTTTTTTTTTTTTTTTTTGACTTCTATGTTCCTTACGGCAACCTCAAATTTCAGAGACAAATATCATAAGGTCACATTGAATCATTTTTCTTGAAGATTATGACTTTCATTTGTTTCTTTAAATAAGACAAGAAAATCGTTCTCTTCTTATGGCTTTTTTATATGGCGAATGCATTTTTTCTCTACTAATTGTTTTTGGAATTCTCTACTAACTCATTATTCTTATTTTGATCTTTTCTTTACTTCATTTTTTTTATGCATAACCCATATCAATGGTATAAATTTTAGGTCGTCACAAAGTCCTTGAACTATTTCATTGTACAATGATTTTATTATTAGTTGCGAAGTTAATGTTTTAATTGTTTTTTTTTTTTTAAAAAAATTTAATATATTTTCATAATGACATTAATTATAATTTTAGTAAGCTATAATTTTTTTTACTTATAATTATTTATATTTTGGTATTTATTTTATTTTATTTTCTTTATATTCAAGAAAATTGATTTCGTGGGCCTACTTTTGATTTTGTCTCTAAATTTGAGCTTGTTGTAGGTATTTAATTATTTGACATAGAAGTCAAAAAAAAAAAAAAAAAAAAGAGAAGAAAAACCAAAAAAAGAAAATATGGGGTCACAAATTAAAACCGGTTACCGGTTTCCTCCTGCGGCAAGCCGTTGACCGTCCCACTTACCGTTCCACCGTTATTCTGAAGTGGACGGTCATGCTGGCCACTCCCAAGCAGCCATCAGAGGAGATGAAGGTTGACGGGCTTCCGCAGAATGCTTGCTGTCTGGTCGGATTGCAGCTTTATCTCTAGTGTATATATCATGTATATATCACTTTTTTCTTTTGACCATGACCTTCTCAAATCATGCGGCTGTGATAATCAAAGAAAACCATCGAAAAGAGAAGTAAAGGTGAATTATTGCACGCGAAATTTCCAGGGAAGTTGCATAAAATTTTTCGCAGGTCCTTTCTTTCTTTTCCTCTGTTAACTTGACTTTGCTTTTTCCACTAATGAAGAAATGGAAACGAAAACCAACCATCATTTCTGATGCTCTAGTCGATTAGCATATTTTCTACCAATTGATTTAATAAAAAGTAGATAGCGATAGAAAAGAAAACCAAAGGACAATCAATAAATGCGTCACTTGCATTTTGCAAAGATACGTGGAACCATCCTATGTGGTGCTTTTTGACTTGCCTTTAACATTAATAAAAGAAATAGAAAAGAAAACTAGCAATACTCTCTAGGGTGTGTAACGAGAATCGCTCGAATCATAATCAGACCAGTTCTGAACAGTCTTAAGACGTGCCGATCTAGTCCTCAATTCCTACTTTTGGAACCAATGGCTGGTCAATTCTTTCCAAGATAGAAACTGGACCAATAGGACCGGATTAATGATTCGTGCATTATTTTAATTTTTTTTAAATTTCTGAATGACCATTCTGCCATTAGGCTAATTACTTTCCCAACTTTTTCCTATTATGTCGTTACTTTCCCACGTCTTTCCCTTCCGCCATTACTTTTCCCATTTCTTTCCCTTCCACTTATCTTTGGCTAACCCTAATCGTGTGAAATCAGCCCTTTCCCAGTTTCCCTCTCTTGGGCACAACCTCACCTCACACCTTGGTCCAAGTGAGTTGCTCGACTCTCGCAGCCTCGCCTCTCGCTCGCTCGACATCCTCTCGCGGCCTTACCTTAGGCCTCCTTTCCCTCTTGTGGCCTTGCCTTCTGCCTCGCTCGATGTCCTCTCACGGCCTCGCACGTCAAGCGTTCCCTCTCACCTCATAGCTTGCTGGTCAATGTAATGACAAGTGATTTGGTCTATTGGAATTGGTTTGGTCCGGTTCTCAATTCCCAAACCCATTAGTCTTGCCCACGGTCCCAAAAAGAGAACCGGTCCTCTCAGTCCAATTCTTGGTTCTTGGATGGGACCGGATTGGACCAAGAACCGATCACCCATCATACTCCCATGCTCCTGGTGCTAATATACATGAGTCAATCACCAAAAAATCGCCCATTGGATTATTATTTATAATGAACAATCTAATTTTTTCTGTTTCATAAAGGATCCTAGACAAGCAAATTCCAAAATAAATTTTTCTCACTTTTCAAATTAAATTTTTCCATACCATATCTTGCCTTAAAATTATTAAGTCATTATCCCCTCATCAAGTCACTTTGATCTCACTCCTTAAATTATTTTTGTTTTTGACATTTTACATTTATTTTATACTTTTAATGTCACATTTAGAATTTCTCAGCTGATGAGTTATCCATGATCGAATAACTATTTAGGGAATAATTTTTTTTACTTTTTATTTCATTTTTGTCGAACCTTTTATTCCATCTCAACACTTTCTATTTTCTTAACTCCTCAATAAAAATTATCACTTATTCATCTAAAGGTGTTTGTCATTAGTGATCGAATATTATGAACCGATTATCTTTATAGATTAGCCTTATCTTCCAGTAAAAATTGGAGCTTTACGACTTTGAATAGCAATGACATATAGAGGATTTGTGAAATGGGATTTTCTACTTCAATGTCTTAGTGATATTATTTAGTGTATGTACAACTGCTTTTCAGCAATGTTTTTATGTAGGAGCTTTTGGACACTTCTTGCTGATAAAAGAATCGCGAAAGGTGGAGATTTTTATTTTGCAAGGGTTATAATTTGACCAAGGGAAAAGCATAAAAAAAGTCATAAACCTATGATATTGGTACAAATTCAGTTCTAAACATTTCAATTAAACTAATGTAGTTATAAACATTTTCACATTGGTATCATTTCAGCCATTTGGCCAATTTTGGCTAGTTGATGTTAACGTAAATGCTAATTGGTGCTAGTTGGCCAGCAAATACTAATGTGACAATTTTTAAATATTTTTTTTCCAATTTTTTATAATTTTTTTCCCTTTTCCTTTTCTTTTTCCTCTCCTTCCTCTTGGCCTTCTTCTCTCGCAATGGTCAACGAGCCTCCGAGCGAGGGCTACGAAGCCCTCGCCGCTCGTCAATGAGAGTCGAGGCCCTCACTTGTGGCCTCACCCATAGCTAGGCCACGGCAAGGCTGGCCTCACCCGTGGCTTTAGGCGAGGTCGGGCGAGGGCTGCGAAGCCCTTGCTAGCAGTTGGCAAGTAGCCAGAGGCTCACCAGCCACTCCACTGCGGGAGAAGAGGCCAAGAGGAAAATGAGGAAAAAAAAAGGACAAAAAGGAAAATTTTGAAAAGATAAAAAAAATTATTTAAAAATTGCCACGTCAGCGTTCACTAGCCAGTTGACATCCACGTTAATGTTGGCCAACCAAAATTGATCGGATGGACTAAATTAGTACTAATATGAAAATGTTTAAGATTAAATTAGTTCAATTGAAATGTTTAAGACTGAATTGGTACTAATGCCATAAATTTATGACTTTTTTTGTACTTTTTCCGTTTGACTAGTGGATGATGTTGTGAGAACTTGCAATCTATGAGTTATTTCGATTGTTTTTTTTTTCTCATTTCATATCAAATGATAATTACTGAATCATTTGATATAAAGTTTGTGCGTTCTGTCTTGGGTTGAGTGATTGAATTCATCTAGTACTATTATAGCATTTTGGTGCTTCGTAGAGGGCATTATGGAGAGTTCACATGTGGCTCATTTGATGGTTGCCAACTCACTTTTGTTTGCTTTAATTTATTCATCCTTTTTTTCTCTTCATTTCCAAGAAATAACTTATTAACTATAAAGAGTACTTTATCTAAACGTGAATGTTCAATGCATGTGGGAGAAATGAGCCGTTTGGTTCGGCTTTTGGAGAATACACTTGCCAAAATGTAAATACCTTTGGGAGAATGGGGTTTTCCGAAATGCAAATAACATTTGATAAAATTTACATTGAGAAACAACTTTTGTCAAAATACCGCTTGGTAAAATTTGCATTTGTAAATGATTTTTATTAAATTAAAAAAAATTGTATTTTTTTTTTAAGTCCGGCCACTAAACCGCTGGATCTAGCGGCCGGATCGCTGGATCTAGCAGCTGGATGGCCGGATTTGGCCCACGTACGCCGGGTTGGGTGACTCTAGGCGACAGTCGCCTAAATAACTTTTATTAAATTAAAAAAAACAACAACAAAATTGTATTTTTTTTTTTGAAGTCCGATCATCGGACTGCCAGATCTGGCGGCCAGTTGCTTGAGGGGTCGGCCGCCTGGGTCGCGCGACCCAGACGTCGCCTGAGGTGTAGCGACGGTCGCTGGGGTTTGGCGACCCTCAAGTGGCGATCGCCGGTGCCTCATTGGGGCGCATAGCCCCTTGGCCGGCGGTCGTTGGCCTCCGATCAGCTTCTTCATGTGGTGGTGTGTGGTGGTTTTGGAGAAGATAAACAGTAACGAGGATTTGCATTCCGAAAATGCAACTTCTTAAAGTACCTCCGAAACTACATTGGGCTAAAGGCCTTTAGAGCCACTTGGAGATGCAATTGCATCTTACCAAAGTCATCCAAAAAAACGAACCAAACGTGTTTGCATTTGGCCAAGGGACTTTAAAGTCCCAAAGCCCATTTGAAAAGCCGAACCAAACAAGGCCAAAAAAGTAAAAAAAAAATCATAAACCCCTTACATAGCACCAGTTTAGTTCTAATATTTTCAATTTGACCAATTTAGTATAAACATTTTCATATTGGTACAAAATGTAGTCCATTCGACCAATTTAGGTAGAAAATTGCTGACTTAAATGCCGAAAGTCCTACTTGGCAGGTTAGTACTGAAATGTTTTATTTTTAAATATTTTTCAGTTTTTATTAATTTTATTCTCTTTTTTTTTTTTCCTTTCCTTTCTTTTTTTTCTTTTTCCTTATTTCCCTCCATCGCTAGTCACCACCTCCATGAGGATTGGTGGAGATCGCTAGCGGCCAAGGAGGGCAAGGACCGAGACACCTTGTAGGCCTTTTGGCGAGGACCAGTGAGGGTTGGTGACACCATCATAGGCCTTGATTGGGTGAGAGCCCTTGCCACCACCAAAGGCCTACAAGGTTGCCCCTTAGCAGCCTCTAGCGATGGTCAAGCGAGGTTCTCTTCACCAAATTTGGTGTAGGGCAACTTCCCCAACCTTAGCTAAAGGCTAGTGAGGGCATCTCGGCCCTTGCTCTCGTCGACGATCAGGGGATCTCCACTAGTCACCATGGAGGTGACCATTGGCAACGGAGGAAAATAAGGGAAAAAGAAAAAAGAGAAAGGAAAGGATAAAAAAAGGAAAAGAAAAGAAAAATGGGAAAAAAAATTGTCCATGTTAACATCCGTTGTACTATATAGGATAACTGACGTCTAAGGCAATAATTTCCAACATAAATTGGCCGGATGAATTTAATTGGTACCGATATGAAAATATTTATGACTGAATTAATCCAATCGAAAAGTTTAAAAGTAAATTGGTACCAATACAATAAGTTTATGACTTCTTTGGTATTTTCCCCCCTTTGAAGATTTGTCCATTGAATCCTAAACCTATTATTTGGATAATTAGTTGGAAGGATTACATTAGCAAATCGTCAAAAGATTTAGGACTAGGCAAATTGTTAAAGGATTTTTGACTAAATTGACATAATTGAAATGTTTGGAACTAAATTAGCAAATGTCAAAAGGTTTAGGATTAAATTGGCACAATTGAAATATTTAGGATTGAATTGGTCGTTGTACAATAAGTTCAAGACTTTGTGGACAATTTTCTCGATATGGAACATTGATGTCAATTTAATAATGTATCTTTGCCTTAAAGAAGCACCCGTGCAACGATGATAAAATTACGTACAACACTAATTTCATCAGTAATTTAGAAACCGTTAAAAAGTTCATGTGTCTGTCTGTCGAAAACAAAACGATTTCATTTCATCAAGGTTGAGCTCAGTGACAACTAAAGGGCTTCGGCACATACAAGATTCCAAAGGGTTTGGGGAGGGTTAAAGACCCAATTGTAGGGCAAAGATTTGCATCTTTAGGCCTTAACAATCTAGCTGCCACTTGATTTACATTTGCATCACAACGGGCCAAAAGAATATTAAGAAAATGGGCCAGCGGAGGCTGCATTTAGTAATAAGCGAAGTGGCTTCCCACGGAAAAGTATCTAAGACAATTTATCAAGGTCAGGTCAAGTTGTCGGATTATAGCAAGCACTCTACTTTGTCTTCTTCCCTTTGAGCATAAAGTAGCTTCAAAGTTTCAAGGCAAGCCAGGGTTTCAACATTCATAGCTGAACTTTCCTTCACCAATTTAACGAACCCATCCGATCCTGCCCGAGAAGTTGCGGCAAACACCGGCAATGGAACCTTTTTGTCGAGCCTTTAGGCCGATCAAAGAGTCTTTACATGTTACAGTCTTACAGAGACCCTCCTAAACCAAGTTTATAGCTAGTTACGCATGATTGCTATCATATGTTCAAATATGTGGATTTTAGAAGGCAATGTTACCAAACCTCCCATGTATATTATTCACCAGATTTTATAATAGAGTAGCAACAAACTTTCGTATAATCATTACTATTTAAGAAGTGTATATAATATATTGATTTTTTTTTTTATCTAAAAGGAACTTTGCTTAGAGCAGCCTGATCTTATTATGATGGCTGATAGCAGCCTTTTCGAATGTTGGGTAAAAATTTCAGGATCAACGTCTTTTTTTTTTTCTTTTTCAATATCTATGTTCTTTTTTCCTGGAAAGATCTTCTGCTAACTTATCCAAGTCACCATCAAATTTATTAATTCATATCAAGATACACTGATGCCACACCCTTATTTCGTGCAATAAAGCAAGATTTGCGCTCCACCCACTGCACATCTCAAATTTTATTTCCTCCCAAATATTCTCCCCCCAATTAGAAGCTTACTTTTAGGCCAATGGTAAATCCTAGATAGATCAAGTAAAGAACATGGGAAAACCACTTAAGAAAAAAAAATCATATTTGCCAAGGTTGAATAAAGAACAGAAAAATTAAAGCAAATATCGTTGGTGTAAATTTTGTTCACAAATGGTCTTACCCAACTACCGCTAATGTGAGGAGGGTTAGTGAAATAATGTAAAATTACAATCCCCAAGTTAATGATGGATAAAATCATCTATCGAAGTATTTTTTAACACCGATGATGTACGTTATGATTAACCATCAGGCCTTATTAATTCTACAAAAAAGTTTGTGCATACATACACACAATGATTGGACAAAAACTTGCAATAAAACCATAAACACCCTCCATCCTTGAGCCATAAGGACTACCGACACAAACAAATATCATCAATGTCAATAGTTGGATTTTTAAACTCGATTACATGCATGAAAATCGCTTTCATTCATCGTTTTTTTGCTTCTTCTTTTTTCCTCTCGATTTCTCTTAGCTTGAGGAATTCCTCGACTCACAAATTATTCGATTTTATCAGCTTAATGACTTATTTTTACTCTCGTCTGTCATCTTTTTCGCTTCTCCCATTGTCTATGAAATGGATTTAACTTTGATTCCCCAGAATCAACTCCCTCCAGAAAGAAAAACCTTGAAACTTCGAGGATAGAAGTCCACTCGGCGCCACGCAATTGGCGCTGGGAATCACACAGAGAAAAGGTTGGAAGTCAAGGCCCTTTTCTCTTTCATGCACGCAAGAAGTGTCAGACGAGAAAAAACGTGAGTTGGCCGTAGTCAAAGCCAACAAGGCGAAGGACAGAGAAGAGAAAGGGTTGTCGTTTTCCAGCGGTTTGCGGTCGTATGTTGAATGAGAGAGGGAAAGGGTTGGGGTTGGGGGCGGGGGGGGGGTGTGGTTTGGTTTGGGTGGGTTAGGGTATGGTGTTGGTCTCTTTTTGCAGGGGGTTTTGTGGGTGGTAGCTTCAACCGGCATGTTAAAGAAGACCGGAGAGAGACTGGTCAAGTCCCCGGTCAGAACTTACATTTTCTTTTCTCTTCTTGAAAGAAGCCCATCACGATGTTAATATTACATACGCCTTTAGTACACTGCTTGTTAA
The DNA here is from genome assembly GCA_014182545.1 of Eucalyptus globulus. NCBI lineage: Eukaryota > Viridiplantae > Streptophyta > Magnoliopsida > Myrtales > Myrtaceae > Eucalyptus > Eucalyptus globulus. The sequence continues at coordinate 20,619,744 of CM024724.1, forward strand.
TGCGATAGCCGAGAGAGCGATAGAAGTAACTGTTTGTCGAGCGACTTCTTACAGCCATCTTTCCTCATTCTCATCTCTCTTTTCATTATCTCTCTCGTGCGATGGTGAATATATAGATTTGTGCGCTCTTCCTAGTTCCCACACATCTCCTGTCTTCTGGACCAGTCTAGTGCATACATCACTTCTCAACACATCTCTTCTTGACCCTATGTAGCTGGTGCCCGCCTCTCCCAAGGTTTGAAGCCTTCTGCATGCCGTGGAAGATTGGAATAGAAATGGATATAGACTAACAATCACATGTGTATTGCAATTTCTTTCTGAAAATCATCTTCTTTTTTTAATCTTTTTATCGTCTTCAGAGGAATGAACACCAACAGTTTTAAGATATGCTAGAGGCAGCCCAAAATGATCTCGACGAGATCATAGTTTTAATTAAGTTGCATGGAGTTTTGGTTGCTGAATACATTAGATGAAGAAGAAATATTCTAATTGTTAATGCTGACAAGCTTTAATGATAAAGGTAACCTCGACCACGATGATATCGACAACGTTGGCTGCCAGAAGGGGCTGGACTCCTCGCTCAGGCCAACTAAGCTTCTGCTTCCCAGCCAAGTCATATTTCTTTTGGTCATACCGGCCTAGTTAGGCAAAGGCATTTTTATCCTTTAAGAAAAGAGATCAGTCTATGTTAGTTTCTATTCCAATCCTTCTACGCCATGCGAAAGGCTTTGAACCTTTGGCGGAGGTGGGCAGCCCGCTCCATTGGTGGCTGAGAAGAGATGTGTTGAGAAAAGAAGTATGCACCAATGTCAAGACCTTGTTTATCCAGTGAAAAAGCTATCAATCTACGCGGTTTGCTAAATCCGAATTACCTGATCAGACGTTTCTTCACTCACATTTCATTTTAAATTAAAATATTTTTTTCCTATCTCAATATTCGTTACTAGGGCAATTTTCTTTTCTTTCGGGAGACGGGAGGGGTTGAAGGCGGTTTGGTTTGCTTGCCCTATGCAAGAGCTACTTTTCTGCGTGAACAAGTTCTGCACGAACAAGACTCAGTTGTTCATCAAATTTACGAAATTATCGCACAAGTTATGCTCTTCAGTTAAGTATACCGCCATTATTCCATTATTTCTGTTTACCGGGCCAAGATCTTTACAAATCGAAGCGAGGGATGAACAAATTGCTCACCCTTCTGGGGAAGGTTTGCTCTCAGTCTCCTATTTTGGTTTCTCTTGGCCTTCTATAGCTTCTCCTTTAACTGTCTTCAATGCCGCATATGAAAATCTCAGCCTCAGCCTCAGCCTCAGTGGCTCTAAGATTCACTCCTTTATGTTTGGATTCTGATAGAACATATTCTGTGAACACCAACAGTTTTCCATGGCATCTAGTAATCTTCCTCATGCAGAGAAATTTCCTACACATGCTGGATCCATTGCAGGTGTTTTCCGTGTCTTATGCTTCTGTCTAATTAATGTTTCTTATCGGAGGTGAAGATAGAAGAAGGGAAAATTGTTGATCGGAGGGACGAACCCCAATCCTCGGTTGGCAGGGGTGCTAGACACCCGCTTCATATTGCATGCTGAACACGAAATGAATTGCTCAACCGTGCTGCTAGACATCTTGCATTGAGGAATTCCACTTTCAATGCCGTAGGTGACAAGCTCCACAAGCTAAGCGCCGACGCATTTGCTGACATAACCAACGACGAGTTTAAGGACCGCTAGGACTGGTAAAAATGCTTTGTTCAGGTACGAGAATGCGAATGCGGTGCCCGCGGCCCTCGAATGGAGGAAGAAAGGAGCTGTTATGGGCATCAAGGACCAAGAAAGTCATTGTAAGGAAAATAAAACTGATGTTTCGATCCTACAGATATTCACGTTTAGGCGGGTAATCAATGCATATTGCTATTATGTTCTAGGTCCAACAGACATGATCGAATGATTGTAGCTACATGTAGTTAGTACATTCCGAATTTTCCAACAGCATTTAGGCTCTGTTTATTTTGTGAAATATAAATAATTAGAAAAATATATATATATTTTTTAAAATTATTGTTTGAAATAATGAGTTAATGGAAAAGGTATTCATCATGCACAACAATTTATGTTTAAATATTTTCGTGAATCGTGAAAATTTTCTTTCCTATTTTATTTATATAAGTATTATAAACGATCATTTTTAATATAAATCATTTATTTTTCACTAAAAAAAAAGAGTCTCGGATTAGTTGACTTTTATGGCACGTGTGATTATGCTGCCTCTCAATTAATCAAACAGGAACTTGTTGGCCTTTCTCAACCGTGGCAGCCACCGAGGGCATCCACCAGCTAAAAAAGGGGCAAGCTAACCTCCCTATCAGAGCAAGGACTCGCAGATTACGAAGTTAACGGCGAGGACCAAGGTTGCGAAGGTGGCCTCATGCGATATGGTTTTCAATTCATCATAAACAGTGGAGGCCTCACTATCGAGGCTAATTATTCCTACGACGGGATAGACGGAACTTGCAAGACCGCAAAAGAAGCCTCCCACATGGCTGAAAACCACGGGCAACAAAATCATGCCTGCCAACAACGAGGCCATGCTGTTGAAGCCCGTGGCAAATCATCCGTTGTTGGTGTCCATTGACGTCGGAGGGTGTAATTTCCAATTCTACTCTATCGCCGTCTCAAGACGGCGAGATCAATTTAAATCACGCCATAGTTGTGGTCGGCTATGGTACGACAAGATTGGTGAAGAACTAGCATAATTAAGTTGGTGATGTGTTTTATGGGCCAAGCCATGTTATGACATAGTTGCATAGTAAGTAAAATCTATCGAGGCATAGTAAGTAAAATCTGTCGAGGCCCAAGCTGGTGATGTGTTTTAGGGGTCAAGTCGTGTTGTGTTATACGGGTCGAGGACCATACCTCTGTTTAATGTTTTTGTAGCCCAAGGCCATCGTTTCTGCGCAATTCCACAGTCTATTTCTAGTTCCACATCCTCCTCCCCCAAAATTGTTTCTTCAGAAAAAACCTAGAGTGAAGGTGCGCATTGTGGTGTAATAACGTGGCTCGATGCCAGCTTTTGTGGTTCAATTCAAAGAAAAAGACTAGGGTTGAAGGGGACGTTGGAGATTTAAGTTGAGTTACCTCAAAACAGAAGAATACCTAAATTAAAATGGAGCCGACATGATATTGAGTTCGTGTGTGAAAGGGACGAAAATGCATTAAGAATTTTAAAAGAAAGTAGGCCAAGCACCTTGACAAGCAAATGTCTTTCAACCTCAGCTGCACAAGTTGATGGTTTTTCTTCGGTTCAATTTCACAAACAATCTACCCGTCTATGACACTCTACAGAGATTAGTGTCTCATGACTTAAATGACCTTTTCTTCAACAGGGGTTTAGCGCGATCAGCCTGTGATTCAGTCCAATGTGGCTAGGACCCTTATGAGGCAAATACTATACAAATTGTTTAACATGAATAAAACTGGCCCTGTATTGCAAACTTTGCCATCATCAGAAGGGAATTGAGAATAATCAATTCATTTAAACAAAGAATAAACCTCGACTTACCAATTACCTCAGATTTTAGATAAATAAATATAATGTTTATTCATAATTGTCGTCCCCGTGCTAATTCTCGCAGAGAGACTACAAGAGCCATCTTTGGCAGTCTTGAAACAACCATCCACCTAATTTAAGCTCGGTATGCTTCACCTTACACTATATGAAGGGAAGAAGGGATGCGTTCTCTGAGAATTTTTGCCGCCAACATTTTCTCTCGATGAACTTGTGCCATGTCGGTAGCATGATAAGGTAGCCTGCATTTCTGATAATGCTAGTACGAGTACCTAGAGGGGGGTGAATAGGTATTATGAATATTTTCTTGCAGTTTGCGTAATACTTAAACAGATGAAGGATTAAAAAATCAATCGTAAGACTGAGTAAAGGAAAGAGAGAATTAAACACGAGGTTTATAGTGGTTCGGCTTGATTCAAGCCTACGTCCACTCTTCTGCACTGACAGCCGATTGGCTGGATTCCACTATGAACAAAGAGATGTTACAAAGTGTTGATCTTCCTTGATCTCTCGATGTAGATGATCTACTACACTCGCTCAAGGTATCACCAAGTACAACCACTCTCGAGTATACAATTTCGCTCGAACAGTCTCGACTAACAATCAAGGTTCTTCGACTGGAATTTATCTATCGATCACACACTTAAAACAACTAGAACGTCTTCCTTATACTCCTTTATGCCATCATAGCCGTTGGCACTTACCAAAGGAATTCCTCCAATCTACCCGTTGGACGGAATCAATTAAGAAGATCATCCGAGCTATTTAAGGAATCTGATGATAGCCCATCAATCTGTTCGCCCATACAATCAGGATTTTTAGTTTCCAAGAATAGAACATTCCAAGAATGTTTCATCGACCATCAGATCTTCAATTGATCTTTGATAAGAATCAAAAGAATCCGAAATGATTATCCAACCAAGGGATCTATTCCGAGGATTGGATCAAATCCCCAACCATATACTTCTCGCCGGATATCCTACGCAACTGGATTAGAAAGACTGTCAGTGAGAATAATCTTGAGTCTTGAGACTTGAGTCTTGAGTCTTGAGTCTTGAGACTTTAGATTACAAAGTCTTGAGACTTTAAAACAATGATATCAAGACTAAACTGATAGAAATGTTTTGTCAGCTTCAAAATCTTCTGGAAAGATTTCTCCAACAATCTCCCCCTTTTTGATGGTGACAAAACTTTCTTGTAGATTTGAACAACTTTGACCTGCAAAAATATTTCTCAAGCAATATGGCTAACTCATAAAGATTAATAAACAACCGGACTCTGCATCCACAGCAAAATTGGTTAGTCTTTCATGAGTAATACCATATAACAATACTTAATATAAATGCAACCAGTCAAGCATCAAATTCCACACTCATTCGTCTCACATCCAAGTTCAAATTCTCAGGTCATACATAAACCAGTAAAAATCAAAGTTTAAAAATGTTTGTTCAAATTGGTTCTCCCCTTTTGTCATCATTTAAAAAGAGGGTGAGAAAGGAGTCATGTCTGCTTGGGAATGCGCACGATCTGAATTCTCCCATTGACTGGACTACGCCTTCTAGCCTCTTCAAGTCCTCCCTTAGATGAGCTACCTCCTCTCCTTTGGCATTGGCTTGAATTTGCAGAGCAAGGTCTTTCATCTTTTCCTCCAGTTTTCAAGATGCTTGTCCAGCATTTTTCATGACTTGAATTTCACATTCCAGAGCATATATTTGTCCACGCATTTCCGAAGAATATCCATGATACGACGAAAATCTGCAGAATTCTCTCGTCCGAGTATATGCATCAGCTTTTTCAGATGGAGTAAATGTGTACGATGGCGCTTCGTACATAGCCTTGCAGATTTGGTGTAGATGTATCACCTTCTTCAGGCAATTTAGAAACCTGAAATTCTTCGAGTCTTCGGAGATTGTCTTGGACCTTCATTATCTCGCAGCATGAGGTGTAGACCTTTCATGCTCACCAACTCCCCTCGTCTCAAGTACATCCAAAGGGGAAGAGTGATGATCTTGCTCTAGATTTCCCTTCTCTCCGATTCAGCAAAGCAGACTTTTCTTTCTCTTCTTCAACTTCTTTCTCTTTCTCTCTCTGTTCTTCTTCTTCTCTCGCTTCGATTTGCTCTTCTTCTTCTCTCTCGTACTTCAGAGGGAGAGACACGAACGTCTTGTTCTTATCGAGCAGGAATAGTAGGATCTTCATCCTCTTCATCTTCATCTTCCAAGATGAGAGATCTTTTCTTCTTTTCGATGGGGCTCCTATGGCCTCCTTTCCTTTTCTCTTTGAAGCAGGCGAACAGAGATTTCACTCTGAATTTCTCCATTGCCTTGGAAAATTCTTTTTCAGACGCATCTTCGATAACATCTTCAAACCTATCACCATCTTATCACATGGTTGAACACAAAGTGTTGAAGGCAGTTCAATATTCATGTGTCTGAAGATCTTGGTCACCGCATCAGATAAGGCAATTGTCCTTTGTCTTTCGACATTGCTCGTACATATGGAAGAGAATAGTATGCGGGAGAGAGAACTTTCGTCCCCCGAGTTGATTGCATACATCAACTTTGCTTCAGAATGAGACACGGAGTCTTTGACGTAGACTTTGGTCTAAGACAATTGATTACAATCTTATGAAGCAGAATGTTGATAGCATTCATCCTTGAATAGGTAATTTTCTTCTCTGCGACCCTATCTTTGACAAGTTCCGTGAGTAATACGAGCAGGCGAGACTTTGATTGGAAGATAACGTCCTCGTTCAACTCCAACTATATCAGCCAACATATTCACATCTACCACATAGACTTTGTCTAGCACACTAAATGATATTCTATTCGCATCCAGAAAACTGAGATTTGAATAGAAATAAGCGGTCGATGAGCATACCCGTCTCAAGTTGAGTCGAGCAAAAATTCTCAAGTTGAAACAAATTCAACTTTTTCTCTTAAGTTTATGTTGATGGCGTCCGGAAGTCAAAATCTACACTTCTAGGGTTTATCACCCCTTTTTCATCAGCCTTGAATACACTTTTTTCTTGATCCTTGGATTTGAACAAATCCATCTGATTTCCTTTCACCTTTGCTGCCACTCCCATTTTCGGTTGAAAGTCAAGGAACATTCTTGTCATCATCGCTCCTTCAATTAAATTTTGTCCTTTCATAAGAGAGGATCACTTGGAATGTTCGCAAGTGCTTCCTCTGCTGTTCCTTTTGGGGCAATTCCCAATTCCTCCATTTTCTTCGAAATCGATACTCATTCCCATAATCTTTGTCCTTAAGGAAGTCATCTATAAACTTCGCCGAAGAACCCTCGCGCTTTTCAACGCACGATAAAGTTTATATATAAAGGAGGGCTTTTGGACTCTTACTGGGTCAGCTTCCTCGATTATCTCTTCTTCCAAAGAATGACTTGCACCTTGTGGGGCAGGAGGCGTCGAATGACGTGGATGAGAGCGAATCGGACTTTGTCGCTGACTTATTAAGTCTTCTTCCCCCTCGGTGAGATCAAAGTGAGTCGGTCCCTTCTCCATTCTTTTTTTGTGGTCCCCCTCGCTTGCGATTCTTGATGATTTCCTCGAAGAAGACATTTTTCTTTTTGTCGCTGGAAGATTCCTTCACTTGCTTTCCCAAGAAAACGACCACTTTCTCGAAGACGAACAAGCAGTAGAACAAGATCGGGAGGAGAGTGCCTTTTAGGGTTTTGAAGATTGAGAAAAGAAAAACTGTATATATATAACTCGTTTTGAAAAGGGAAGTTCAAACGATGTAAGGAAAGTGAACGATTTATTATTTTTCAAAATCAATAACTGCCAAAATTATTCCTTTAAGCAGATAAGACTTTAAATTTCATGCGGATTATCGAATAACTGAACGAAAGATCGTACCTTTTTGAGTTTAAACGAAAATTCGTACAACTTACGCCTATAGCCACGAGTGTCTCGAGTCTCAGGATTTAAAGTCTCAAAGATTAGAGTCTTAGAGTTTGGTAAGTCTCTAGACTTTAACTTCTTCAGGCTTCAAAATGTTGAGTCTTGAACGGATAAGATTGAATTGATTTTTCTCCAAAGGCTTTGTGAATATGTCCGCTAGTTGACTCTTTGAATCAACAAATTGAATCGAGATTGCTCCATTTTGAATATGATCTCGATGAAGTGATGTCGAATCTCAATATGCTTTGCTCTTGAATGAAGGATTGGATTTTTGGTGAGATTGATCGCACCGGTGTTGTCACATCTGATTTCGTGCATGAGTCTTTAATCCCAAAGTCTTGTAGCTGTTGTTTTATCCAGAGAATTTGCGAACAGCAGCTTCCAAGAGCTACATACTCGCTTCGTTGTTGAGAGAGATACAAGAAAGCTTTGCTTTCTTGAAAACCAAGACACCGTCCCCGTTTCCAAGTATTTGACAAATTCCGAGGTGCTTTTTCTATCGACTCGCAACCGGCCAGATCCGCATCTCGAGTATCCTAGAAGATTAAAGTCTCCTTCTTGGGATACCGAGACCTATGCTTGAAGATGAGGCAACGTATTTGATAACACGTTTTACCGCACCGAGATGGGATTCTCTGGGATCTGATTGAAACCTAGCAAAATGCAAACACTCAACAAAATATCGGGTCTAGAAGCAGTAAGATAAAGAAGTGAGCCGATCATGCTCCCGTACAGCTTTTGATCTACTTTCTTCCCTTCTTCATCCTTGTCTATCTTCTCGAGAACATGACATTGGTATGTCAGTCTTTTTGCAGTTATTCAATCCAAACCTTTTGACAAGATCATTCGCATATTTTTCTTGATGAATAAAAGTTCCTTCCTTCATTTGTTTAATTTGAAGTCCAAGAAAGAATGTTAATTCTCCCATCATACTCATTTCAAACTCATCCTGCATAGACTTAGAAAATTTCTCGCATAGTCTTTCATTAGACGATCCAAAAATAATATCATCCACATATATTTGAACAAGTAAAAGCTTTTGCTTTCCTTTTTAATAAACAAAGTAGTATCTACTTTACCTTTGACAAAACCATTCTTTAATAAGAATTTACTTAGTCCGTCGTACCATGCTCGAGGTGCTTGCTTTAAACCATACAAGGCCTTTTTCAGTCTAAAGACTCGAATGTAGTTTCTTTGGGTCTTCGAACCTGGTGGTTGTTCCACATAGACTTCCTCATTGATGAATCCATTTAGGAATGCACTTTTGACGTCCATTTGGAATAACCTGAAATTTTTATAACAAGCAAATGCAAGTAATAGACGAATAGCTTCTAACCTTGCTACTGAGCGTAAGTCTCATCATAGTCTATTCCTTCTTCTTGCGTATATCCTTTGGCCACGAGTCTTGCTTTGTTTCGTACGACTTTTCCTTCTTCATTCATCTTGTTCCTGAATACCCATTTGGTTCCACAATGCTTTTACCTTTGGTTTAGATGTCAATTCCCTGACATTATTGATGTTGAATTGTTCGAGTTCTTCTTGCATAGCTTCGATCCAACTTTCATCGATAAAGCTTCTTCTATGCTTTTTGGTTCGATTTCAGAAATAAGAGCCACAAAGACTAGATTCTTCATGCCTTTTGATCTGGTGCGTATTCCTTCATTCATTTCGCCAATAATGAGATCTTTAGGATGACTGGATTTATGCTTCCGCTTATCGGTTGTTCTTTCTAGTTGATGATCTCTTTCTTTGTTTGAATCTTCATGTGCTTCTTGATGTTGGACTTCCGTAGACTGAGATGCTTCTTGAGTTGTAAGCATTGGAAGGTTCGGAGTCGGTTCACTCTTCATACCGAGTCTTGCTGGGTTCATCTTGCATTGAGTCTTGGAATTTAACATTCGTTGATTCCTCCAATTAACCGGCTTTTCTTGTTGTAGACTCGTAGGCTTTGCTTGATGTAGAATATCCAAGAAAGATGCCTTCATCTGATCTTTCTTCAAACTTACCAACTCTATCATTTGCATTTTTCAAAATAAAACATTTGCAACCAAACACATGAAAGTATGAAACAATAGGCTCTTTACCTTTGAACAATTCATAAGGGGTTTTCTCCAAAATAGGTCTTAAAAATACTCTTTTATAATATAACATGCTGTTGAAACAGCTTCAGCCCAAAATCGTGAAGAAATTTTGCTTTCAATTAAAAAGAGTTCTAGCCATTTCTTGAAGAGATCTATTCTTTCTTTCCACAACTCCGTTTTTTGCTGTGGAGTATATGGAGAGGAAAACATATGATTAAAACCAGATTTATCACAAAATTTAGTAAAATCTTTATTTTCAAATTCACTTCCATGATCTGTTCTTATGCTTGAAATTGCACATCCTTTTTCATTTTGAATCTTTTTGGCAAATTTTTCAAAATACGAAAAGGTTTCGACTTACTTGAAAGAAAATATACCCAAGTAAAACGGAGTAATCATCCACAATTACTAGGCAATATTTTTACCTCCAATGCTCGGGTTCTCAAGTTGGTCCGAAGAGATCCATATGAAGCAATTGAAGTACATGATTAGTAGAAACATGATTTATTTGCTTAAATGAATTTCTTACCTGCTTTCCTGAGAATGCATGGAGTGCATGAATCAGACTTTTGGTATGGCAATTTAGGAAGACCTCGAACAAGCTTCTTTGATGAGATTTTGGCTAATTGTTTCATATTGACATGGCCAAGCTTTCAGTGCCATAAGACTGCTTCATCTTGAATTGAAATTAGACATTGTGCTTCATTTGGTTTTACATCAAGAAGATAGATGTTTCCATGTCTTCGACCCATGAAAGACTGAGTTGAGTCTTTGCTAATTCCGAACACGTGCCTTCTTGAAAGGAGATCTTGAAACCAAAAGATCACACAATTGGCTAATGCTTAGAAGATTGTAGTTGAGTCCTTCCACTAGAGAGACATTGCTTATTGTGAGATTCCCAATTTTCACAGTTCCAAAACCCACAATGCTTCCTTTGTCAAGTTTCCACCAAATGAAACTTTTCCACCATTTACTTGAACAATCTTTTATGAAGCAATTTGAGTCTCCCGTCATGTGTCTTGAACATCCACCGTCAAGATACCACTTAACTTTCTTTTGACAGACCCGCAATCAAAGAAGAGTCTCACGCTTTCTTTGGTACCCAAATTTTCTTGGGTCCTTTGGCGTTAGTTGAAAAAGCATTACTAGGCCATACTTTCTTAACAGGCTTCCAAACCATAGGACATTCTTTTTCAAAATGATCCTGACTGTTACACTTTGAACACCTTAGAGCACTTCGACCTACGTACTTTTACAAAGACTTTCTTGAAATGATTTTTGTAAGTCTCCTTTGTTGGTCTATTCTTAATTCTTTCTTTTACTTTTGGAAAATCAATTAAAGAAATTGTTTCTGCTGTCATACCCAAAACCGACTTGTTAAAGTAAGGTCTTTGGACTGAAAGAACTTTTTCAAGTTTTTCAGACCCTATTGAAAATTTCTTTGAAATATTTGATAAGTCAGTTTTTAAGAAAGCATTTTCTTTTGAAAGTTTATCTTCATTCTCCTTAAGAGTAGAAAAATTCAGGTCTAAACTTTTCACTTTTTCTTCTAAAATATTTTCTTTTGTTTTAAAACTAAGTTTTCCTTTTTCAGTTCGAAATTCTTTTTAGAGAAGTCTTAAGACTAAAACATAATTCATCAATATACTTAGAGACTTTGACAGAACTTTATAATCACTTACCTCATATTCACCGCCCGAGTTTGATCCAGTCCGAGTCCGATTGTGCCATCGACATAGGTTAGCATATTCCTCATCACTTTCTTCACACTCGTATCGCTCCAAGTTTCGGCTTTGAGAGCTTTTCGAGACTTTTCAGCTTTTCCTCTTTTCTTCTTCAGAGAGGACAATTTGGTCCGATGTGTCCCTTTTTCTTACATTCAAGCAAACTACATCTTTGTTTGGTTCCTCATTTTCAACAAACTTGGTTTGCTGTTTCTCGAAAGCTTTGTTTCCTTGGGTTGAACCTTCTTCCTTTTCTATTCAACTTTCTGAATCTTCTTATCATAAGAGCAAGCTCCTCATCATCCGGGATCTTCTTCGTAGTCTCGTATCACGAATCATCGTTAGATTTTAATGCAATGGATTTCTTACCTCTTGATCTTCTTCTTCATTAATTCGTTCCACTTCATAAGATCAAGAGTTCCAATCAGCTCGTCTACGTATAATGGCATAATTCTTTGCGTCTCTCTTATTGAAGTCTTTATATGATTCCAATCCTTGGAGAGTCCACGCAGTAGCTTGTTCACCTTCATGGGATCAGAAATTTTCTGTCCTTGATTCTCGAGGCCATTGACAATATCTCGTAAACGGCTAAACATGTCAGTTATAGATTCTCCTTGTTTCATTTTGAAGGCTTCATATTGACCAAGGAGAATGTTGATTCTGGTCTCCTTCACTGTCCCTGTCCCTTCATAAGTGATATGTAATCTATCCCGACTTCTTTTGCTGTATTACAAGAAGATATTCTCATTATATTCAGTTGGTGATAAAGCACAATATAAAAGAGTAAATTGCTTTTGCATCGAGTGCTTGTCTCTTGTTTATCTCTTCTTGAGACATTCCGCTGGGTTCAACAATATCTTTCCCTCTTTCTCGGATACCGATGCAAAGAATAGGAGTAATTCCTCTTCCACCACATCCCATTCCAGAGGATCCTTTGATCGTAGAAAAGCTTTCATCTTGTTTTTCCAGATGTTGTAATCCTTTCCATCAAAGTAGGGTGGTCTTGTATTGCTTTGCCCTTCCATCAGCCCCGGTGCTAGCATACTAGCCATGGATCTTTTAACGAGAAGTAAAACACTTCAAATAAAGTAAGAACACATGTGCTCGATACCAATTGATAATGCTAGTACGAGTACCTAGAGGGGGTGAATAGGTATTATGAATATTTTCTTGCAGTTTGCGTAATACTTAAACAGATGAAGGATTAAAAAAATCAATCGTAAGACTGAGTAAAGGAAAGAGAGAATTAAACACGAGGTTTATAGTGGTTCGGCTTGATTCAAGCCTACGTCCACTCTTTTTTCACCGACAGCCGATTGGCTGGATTCCACTATGAACAAAGAGATGTTACCATGTTGTTGATCTTCCTTGATCTCGATGTAGATGATCTACTACACTCGCTCAAGGTATCACCAAGTACAACCACTCTCGAGTATACAATTTCGCCGAATGCCTCGACTAACAATCAAGGTTCTTCGTGCACTGAATTTATCTATCGATCACACACTTAAAACAACTAGAACGTCTTTCCTTTTTATACTCCTTTATGCCATCATAGCCGTTGGCACTTACCAAAGGAATTCCTCCAATCTACCCGTTGACGGAATCAATTAAGAAGATCATCCGAGCTATTTAAGGAATCGATGATAGCCCATCAATCCTGTTCGCCCATACAATCAGGATTTTAGTTTCAAGAATAGAACATTCCAAGAATGTTTCATCGACCATCGTATCTTCAATTGATCTTTGATAAGAATCAAAAGAATCCGAAATGATTATCCAACCAAGGGATCTATTCCAGGATTGGATCAAATCCCCAACCATATACTTCGGCTTCGGATATCCTACGCAACCGGATTAGAAAGACCGCCGCTGAGAATAATCTTGAGTCTTGAGACTTGAGTCTTGAGTCTTGAGTCTTGAGACTTTTTAGATTACAAAGTCTTGAGACTTTAAAACAATGATATCAAGACTAAACTGATAGAAATGTTTTGTCAGCTTCAAAATCTTCTGGAAAGATTTCTCCAACAATTTCACAGTGATTTTTACTTGATATCAAATGATGCAAGCATGCAACGACTTGAAAGTTCAACTAGAAATGAGGGCAAAAGATGAACGGAAAAGGAAGGCATGGTGAGTAAAATCCACTCGGTCAGAGACCTCATAGTTGCTCCTCAATTAAGCCCCGATCAATTCGATAGCAAGAGTTGCAAGCCGACACCGGCATAGTTTTTGGTGCCATAGAACTCGGGGCACGGTAGTCATGGTTCCAACGCCTTCTAGAGCATGAGCTTATAATTTTCCTTTGATAGTGTTTGACTATCGGTGACTTATCCATCCGACCATCTTGCCGTACAAGCCGATCATCCCGATCCAGACCGTTTGACTTGGACCATCTTCCTATGTAAGTGTATTCTCTTCCTCTCGAATCTGTTTGATCATCTTCCTCCGAGTTTGTGCTAGTTCAAGACAATCCCGACAAAACCAAATTTAACGCTAGTGATCGATTGTCATGAAGCAAAGACCCTGATCATCCTCTTGTTGCTTGCATACTAGTCCGAACCTGCGCTTTCTATCTGTTCAATTTGACGCTTCAAGGCAATGTTTGTTTGTGTTCTTATTTTTTGTTCATGAATAGAATTGTTTTTTGGTTCCTAGGAACCAAAAAATAACAGAAATGCGTTTGTTTGCATTTTTGTTCCAAATCTAATTTTTTTTTTTTGTTTTCAGAATAAATTTGGAATGTAAACAAGAAACAAAAAACTTGTTTCTTGTTTCGAATAATTTGTAGAAACAAATTTTCTCTCCTTTCTTTTCTTCTTTCTTTTCTTTGGCTGGTCGTCGGCCTCGGCCATGACCGGGGCGACCGCCGCGTCAAGGGCCGCGAGCCATCAAGGGCCATAAACCCACCGGAGCGCTGCCGGCCCTTGGCGAGGCTCGCCCGCTTGCTGGGCGAGCTCAAGCTCGCCCTGCCACTAGCAAGGCCTCGGCCTGCCGAGCCACCGCCAGCGACCGGTGGTTGGGTGAGCTTAGCCTCGCCGAATCTAGGTGAGCCCGAGCTCGCCCAGCCAAGGCGAGGCCGAGCCTCGCTGGGGGCCAGCGAGCCTTGTCATAAGTGGGCTGAGGCTGCGCCGGGGGCCGGCGAGCCTCATCGTGGCCGGGGAGGCCGCTGGCCCTCGTTGGTCGGGTTGTCGCCGGCTATGGCCAAGGCCGGTGACCGCCAAAAAGAAAAAAAGAAAGAAGAAAAGGAAAAAAATAAAATAAAAATATTAAAAAATTAAAAGAAACAGAAAAGAACACAAATTTACCAAACGTGTTTTTTTTTATTTTTGGAACAAGTTACCAAACGCATTTTTCTAGTTAAAAATTGTTCCCCCGAACAGAAATAGTTCCCTAGAACAATTTTTGAACATAAATGTTACCAAACGCACCCCAAGATGACCGGAAAATGACTGATCATTTCACAGGAGCTTTCTACTTCCCACGTTGTACTACATGGGGATGCTTGAGCCGCAAATGGTCCATTCCTAATGAATTGAAGTATCCTATGTACCAAATCACCTTTCAATAGACCTTGCAAGAGAGGCTGAGCTCAACTCCCCTCCAATCCAAAAACAAGATGGACTGCTAATCCTAGAATTCTTCTCACATGTCCTGGGTATCATATGAAAGATACCGAATCCTCTTTTACCATGGAGCCATCATTCCGGCATCTATCTTCCAGCAATTACAACGCGCGCTTTTCCCATGTTATGGAATTCCTGGTTTGCAGGTAACATCCATATCAAGATAAAAAGAAGGTGGAGGGAGGGAAGTGTGGAGGGAGAGACTAACCTTATGTAACGACACATCTTCCACGTTCAACCCTATGTGGAGTGGCTTGATAAATCCGGGATTTTTTGGCAGAGATTCGCAGCTAGCTGCTTTTAGGATACATGTACTTGATGCAAGCTGTAGGATTTACAGTAGTTGCTCGCATTTTCACACTTGCGATTCCTATAAATAATCATGCTCACTGTCGCACGTTGGAAAGCTAGGGAAGATTGTTTCCACTTCCCAGATACATATGAACATTCCTGGCTGGAGATAACAGGAAAGATTCTGGAGGAACCTTAATCCAGACATAACACAGCCCTGAGGTCCAACCAATTCAAATTCTAATGTCCAATGTCCACATGTGATCAGTTAAATCCCC